>LNAC01000071.1:805164-1092396 GCA_002007465.1 Ailurus styani | reverse complement strand
TAAAAAAAAAAAAAAAAAGACAGGCCTGCATTCATCCACTCATTCATTAATTTACTCATTCAATGAGCACTCACAGAAACCTGTGCCGTAGTGAGCCCTGTGCTTATTGCTGAAAACTCAGTCCATATTTTGTTGATGAGGGAGAGCAGGCGGACCTATAAGCAGATGTTTTTAATGTAATGTGAGAAATGTTCTAAGAAAGCAAGGAACAAAGTGTCCTGTGACTGAAGGGCAAGGTGGTGAACGTGGGGTGACAATTAGGGACAGTTGCACAGAGGAGGACGTTTGAGCTGGGCTTTTTTTGGTGCCCAGAGAGAGACAATATGTGTGCCTGAAAGCATGGAAATGTGCGTGAGCCAAGTACATTCATGGCACAATGAAAAGGTCTCAGCACTTCACCTACCGGCTGAGATGGGGGTGAAGGAAGGGAAAGGTCAAAAGGTTTGGCTGGGACTTGATTATGAGAGGCCTTGAATGCCGCATTAAATCCCTCGGCAGCTGTTCTCAAGTTTGCACATTAGAATCACCTGGAGAGCTGGAACAAGTCCAGATGCTCAGGCCACGCCCTAGGTCAATTAATCATACCGTCTGGGTGGGGGAAGGGGGAGCGGGAGGCAGGCATCAGTACATTTGAGAGCAGGTGATGCAATGTGCAGCCAAGTTGAGAACCATAGGCCAGCAAAAACCAGTGCCTGCCCAACCTGTTTGCATAGAACACGCTTTTCAGTGCGGACGGAGCCTCTCCTTCCTAAATGCACTTTTCATTTCAATTTGATATTCAAAATCAGAATTATTAAAAGGCTTTTATGCCACAGAGGCCATGTGATGGGCATTGGAATGGAGCCCCGCCCCCCCTGCACAGGGGCCTGTGGGGTGCGGGCAGATGAAGCCTGCCCTTTGTTCTCCTGCCTGCATCTGTGAAAGCCGATCCCTGAGACGCTAAAGCCGGGGGCTGCCCGAGGGCACCCTTCCACCCACAGCCTGGACCACGGGGATCTTTGACCAGATACGTCTGCAGAGTGTGGGCCCAAGGAGAATGCGTCCCCCTACCCCCCTTTTACTAACTGAATACCTATTCGGGAATTTGAGCATATTTTTCCTTGATAAGATGAAAAGATGAAGTCTCCACATTTCAAAGCTGACAGAAGAATGTTTTTGTAGGCGCTTCACAATATGAATTTGGAATGCCTACTCCTGGTTTTGATCTCCGTATTCGGCTGCTAAAATGTTATAGTTAATAAAAGTCGTCCCTTCTCCCATTCATCACCATTAAAGTCCCTGAAATAAAGTCTTTAAAGTGTCCAAATGTTGCTATGAAACTTTTGTAGTTGTTGTTCCCTCAAGTTGCAGAATTTCGGGAGTGTTTTGAATTTAAAAAAATATTTAAAACTATTCCATGTATAAAACATAAACACAGCAAAAAAACAAAAAACAAAAAACAAAAAAACACTCCAAACTTGCTTACCAACCAGCTCAATCCCCCAGTTAGCAGTCAATAAAATTTTGGGCCGTCTTCAGTGGAATGCAAGAGCCTTCCTGGGGGAAACCAAGGGGAGAGGCCGCTGTTGTCTGCACCCCCCGCCCCGCCCCAGGGGACGCCCCCCTAGCTTCAGGCTGACTTCGGTTTGGCGGTCACGACTGTTTTGACTGTGTCCTGTTTTACAATTCCCCACCCAGCACACCGGAGGTGAAGTGCTGCATTATTTTCTGAATTAAACCGCCTTCTAGGAGGCCTGGGGTCCCCTTGGCTTCTTCTCAGAGAGGCCCCCAGATGGGGTTGGGGGGAGCCGCCGCTTCTCCCCGGTGATTCACAGGCCCGCCCTGCATAGTTTTCAAATAATTCACCCAGCTCCTTCCTTTCCTGATAGCCGAGGCTTTCCCCACGACCAAATGATGTGTAATCACCTTGAAAAGAAGTGGAAGGCCAACAGTTATCTGCCGCTCAGACTCCACGAGCGGGCTTCTGTGGAAACCACAGGCTTTCACTCCGGCCGTGCAGATGCGACTCGGAGTCCCGCCGTCGCTAATGCAGACAGGGACCTGGCCTCCGTGCCACAGCCCGTGCCAGCGCGTGGGTGGCCCAGGGCGAAGCCAGCCCCCCTGGGTCGGCCTCGCCTGGGGTCTGCGTCCCCTAGCAGGAGGCCCTGCCGCCGTCTGACCACTTACGCCCAGAATATATAATTAGGAAACAAAACCTCAGCAGCCCCCCCGCGCCGCGCCTGCATTCCCACAGCCCCACTTGTGCAGCGAGCGGCCCCCCATTCCTGCGGCGGAGGCCACTTCCCCCGCTGAGCGCCCGGGCTCTCCCAAGGCCCTGCCCAGAGACAAACAAGCTGGCCTTTGATGACAGGAAGGGAGTGGAGTTTTAATCTTGGTTCTGGGGGACGTTCCCTCCCTCTTTGTGGATCAGCAGTTGCTTTCAAAATACTAGGATTTTTTTTTTTTTTTTTTTTTTTTTCTTTGCTGGGTTTTNGCCATAATTAATTTAGCCAAGGCTCTTAGAAAGCAGTAAATGCTGAGTGGCCTTATTAGTCCTCATTTTAAAAAGCACTTTAACATCCCCGGGCAGCAGGTCTGATGAGAAGTGCTACTTATGCTGACGCTCATGCCCCTTCCTTCTTAACTGATTCTCACAGGGCTTTTTTGTCCCTCTGATGAATATGCACGGGGTCCAAATGAATCATAGAAAAATTAGGCAGGGAGCTGAATTTTATCTTCAAAGGAGATCCCTTCCAGTTTCTAAGGAAGGAAAAAGAAGACATAATTTCCTGGGAACCAGGAGGGAGACACATAGCCTGCATTTTGGAGGGGGATAGGACAAAGGTTCGGGTTTAAAGTTTAATTAGAAAATGTCTGCCTAAAAGGAAAGCCCCTTCTGAAGCTTGCTCACAGCCTGGGGGCTCTTGCTTCAAGCCATTCTCATCTCTTCTCTCTGCTTCCCCTTCCTCATTTCCTCCCCACCTGCTCCCCAGCCCCGGCGCCGCACACTGCCAGTGCGGAATACAGCACAGGCCAAGGGATGAGTCTTTCCAAGACACATTGGTACATCTTGGGTGGTGCAGAAAGGCAGGGATTACCAAGACAAGGGATGGGCTGGCAGTACCATGAGGCTCGCCCACCCCCACCCCCGGGGGGGGGGGGGCAGAGCAGCCCCGGTTGCCATAAGCCCCTGCTGCCAACAGTCCCAGGGCTCAGCAAGTGCCTTGGGAGCCCAAGGGTTTTCTGGAAGCCTGTCTAACCGTCCAGGCTGTAGTTCTGTCGCTGAGGAGGTACCAGAATGTGCCAAACTCTTACTCTGTTTGACAGTTTAAAAATCGCTCTTTACATGTGCTTTTAATTTTTATTTAACAAAGGAATAAATACTTTATAATTAAAGGCCAGTTGGTGATTAGTTTTATTGATGGCTAGCAAACACAGGGAAGAGCTGATATAAATCTTTATGAGCTCGGCGAGGCCCAGCTGCTTGCCGGCAATCCCTCCTCTCCTGAGCGTGTTTTCTCTAAAGCAGCCTGTCTCTCACTTTCCCCCAACCTTGTTTTGGTCTAGTAATTCTATCCTGTTTACACAATTGCTCATCCTTTATCCTCCTGTTTTTGATTACCAACTGGTGTTTATTTTAAATGTAGTTACTGGCCAATTAAATAGAAATTAACTACATTTAGAGACAGGGTTCCCGATGATTGGATTAGTGCTTCTTCCTTTGGCCAGTATCCACTCTTCTTCAGGTCCTTCGGAGAGCAGAAATCCCAAAGGCAAAGTCCAGCACCCTTTCTCTGCCAGGGCTCCTTGGGGAAGCCAACTGTGAGACCCAGAGCTGCAGGAAGTAGGGATGGGGTACCCTGCTTGCCCGTTAGGACCTGGAAAAAGCTGGGCGCTGGAACCAGAGCTGTTTCCTGTTGTGATTCAGTTAAACTGTTTCTGATTTAAGACAGACTCTCCTATCAGAAGGTCAGGTTTATTTCACTGAAGAAAAGGAAAATGACCCCATCTTCTGCTTGTCTTTGTTATTTAGGACAGCTGGAACGCATTTTCCTTTCCACCGAAACACTGAATACTGCTCGGTTGGGTGAAGGACAGAGAGGTTGGCGGGGTTCCTGGGCGGGGTGGAGCCGGTGGGCTACATCAGGGCGCTTCAGGGAAGAGCGGAGCCCAAGGCTTCCTAACTTTCAGATCAGACCCATTGTGCTAATCACCTAGATAATCTGATATGGGTATCCTTTATTCTAAAATGAGAATGAGAAGCACATCTGTGACAGAAGTCATTAGTCCAAGGCTTTTTCAGTCTCAACATGTGCGTCTGTGGGTTGCACAAATGTATATACATTGTCTATGGGTGTGTCTCAAGAGATACGCTGCCTCAGCAGGAAACATCTTCTCCTGTCTTTGCCTGATCTCAAGCTCTCCAACCTTCAAGGTTCAGCTCAGGCCCACCTTCTTCTTTCTGAAGACTTGTCCTGAGACACTGAGTCAATTCCTAGCTCCATCGCTGAATAGCCATGTGGCTCTGGGTTAGTGGGTGGAAGTCCTCTAGTTCTCACTTCCCTAATTTGGAAAATGGGGAATTATTGTTAAGATTAAAAGGTTTAATAAGTGTGGAGTTATTTCTATTCTCTACACGGATGTGAGGTACCATTATTATTCCATTATGACTCTTTATTGTGATTGCACCCTAGAATGCTATTTGGGGCATTTATTATATCCTACTTTATGTTCTTTCTTAACTGTTCCTGATAAGGTTGCCTGTTCCCTTTAATTAGGTTGTAAACTTTGAGAAAGTAAATAATCAAAGATAGGTTTACCTGTAAGAATCATACAACCTTGTTTATAACAGTAAAAAATGGAAAATTGCCTAACAGTAACATACTAAGGGATTGAGATTGGTTAAATAAGGTATATGACATATTCAATTAACATAATACAGTTTAGCCACTAAAATGAAAAGGAAGGGCTTTGCTCTTTGATGTAGAGAGCTAGAAAGAACATCACTCTCGTCCTTACAAGGAAAGAATCTGGATTAATGTCAAATTTTGTACAGACTATCAGAGAGCTGAGGTCACAGAGCAAGCAACAGGTCCCAAACCTAAGAAGAGATAATGTCTGTGGAGAGAAAGAGAATGCAAAGTACTCACTTGGGGTGGATACCACTGGACACCAATAAGAAGAGTTTGACTAAAATGGTTGATAAATTGTTGAAGACTGAATATGGGATGACAAGCAAGGATGAAATCCCTGGGGGCCTCAAAGTTTGGGGAGTCTTCATTCAGGCTTTTTCCACAACCCTAACAAGTGTTCACAGAAAAGATTAGAAAGATCTCTTAGGTGGGTCCATCGTATTACAGACCAGTTTTGTGGGAGTACCAAGAAACTCCAGTTGGATCCATTTCTCCTATCTCCAGTAGAGGGGAAAAAGCCTTAATCTGTAGAGGGAAGGCACACCAAGCATGACTGCCCTAGGGCACTGGTGAAAACTCACTGCACGGGGGTGAAAGTAACCAAAGGGGAAAAAATCAGGAAGGGATAGGATTATTACACAGTGGATCCACCATACAGCTGGGGTAGAGACAAGAGAACTGGGAGACATAACCCTTCCCTAACTCTGAGAAGGTACATGCCTAAGACAGGCTTATTCAAAACATGGAGAATAAACTCCCACACTACCGCTCTCCCACTGTCAAGCCAACAAACTTTGAATAACAAATAACAGAATACTACCGAGAGAGGAATGGGAGAGAAACAAGAGCACATAAAGAGAGTCTCCGAGGTACAATGCAAGGAGAAGACCTAAAACTCAGAATCAAATGGCTAGTGCTCTGGTAAATTCACTTCCATCCACCCAAAACACAAGGTATCCCTGTAAGAATTTCAAGCCTTGAGGATAAACATGGCAACCCAAACCTAGATTAATTCATGCCACTATGTTGAAGGCCTAGCAGAAGGAGAGGTACCTCTGTATTAAGGCTAAAAACTATTATTTACTCCAGTCTCTACTAGCCTATTCAAGATGACTGGCTTTCAACAGAAGATTACGAGGCATATAAAAAGACAAGAAAAAATAGATTCCAAAGAGAGAGTAATCATCAAAACCAAATACAGATATGACACTGATGTTGGAACCGACAGGAAATTTTAAATGAGTATGATTAATATGTTAATGGCCCTAATAAAAAAGGTAGACAACATGTAAAATCAGATAGTTAATTTCAACAGAGAGACATCTAAAAAAAAAAAGAATTAAATCAAAATTCTGGAAATGAAAGCTACAGTAATAAAGAATGCCTTGGAGAGTTTCATCAATAGTCTCAGACCGATGAGGGAGAAACAGTGAACTTAAAGGTATGTCAATATAAATGACCAAAATTGAAGCACAACAGAAAAATGAGTGAGGGGAAAAACAGAATATAACACCCAAGAGTCTCAGGACATTATTAAACATTCTAACGTATGCATAATTAAACTCTTAGAAATAGAGGAGAAGGAGAGGGACATAAGAAATATCAGAAGAAATAATGACCAAGACTTTATCTAAATTTAATGTTAGATCTGAGAAGCTCAGAGAACACCAAGTAGGGATGATCTCACACACACACTACTAGGCATATCATCATATTCAAAACCAGCTGAAAACCAATGACAAAGAGAAAACATTAGGGCGGCCAGAGAAAGAAGTAATTGCATACTGTGGAACAAAGAGAAGAGTTGCAACAGACTTCTCAGAAATAATGTAAGCCAGAAGATGTGAAGTGACATCTTTAAAGTGCTGAAAGAGAAAAACAAACAAACAAAAACCTGCCAACCCAGAATCCTACACCCAGCAAAAATCTCTTTCAGAAGGAAAAAGAAGTAATAGACTTATTCAGACTAACAAAAACTGAGGGGATTTCTTACCAGATGACCCACTTTATAAGAAATGTTAGAAGAAGTGTACCTCGGTGGCTTAGTCGTTAAGCATCTGCCTTTGGCTCAGGTCATGATCCCAGCATCCTGGGACTGAGCCCCCACATCACATTGGGCTCTACCCTGCTACTTGGAAAGCCTGCTTCTCCCTCGCCTGTTCCTCTGGCATGTGTTCCCTCTCTCACTGTGTTTCTCTCTGTCAAATAAAAATGTAAAATCTTAGAAAGAAAAAAAAAGAAATGTTAAAAGAAGTTCTTCATGCAGAAAAAATATCTCATCCTGAAACTTGGATCTACACAGAGAAATGCAGACCTTGGAAGTAAATAAATAAAGGAAAAATAAAATTCATTTCTTTTCTTATTTATGATTTTTCTAAAGGATAACTTTTCACTGTGGAAAACAATGATAGTGCAACATACTTGGTGTTTATAGCACATGTAGAAGTGAAGATATGAAAACAATAACACAAAGATGGAAGGGAGGAACTGGGAATATACTGTTGCTAGGTTCTCATAAAACATAGAAAGAAGTATAATATTTGAAAGCAGACTCAAATTAATTAAAGATGTGTATTGTAAACCCTAGAGAAACTACTAAGAATATATTTTTTAAAGATATTATTTATTTATTTGACAGAGAGATAGAGAGCACAAGTAGGTAGAGCAGCAGGCAGAGCGAGAGGGAGAAGCAGGCTCTCTGCCAAGCAGAGAGCTCGATGCGGGACTCGATCCCAAGACCCCGGGATCATGACCTGAGCTGAAGGCAGTGGCTCAACCGACTGAGCCGCCCAGGCGCCCCTAAGAATATTTTTAAAAAAGAAATGAATAATAAGTCAATAGGAAAGATAAAATGGAATAATAAAAAAATTCTTAATGAATAAAAGAAATCACAGGAAAAAGGAAAAAAGAAACAAAGGACAGATGGAACAAGTGAACTCACCTTAATTATAGAGACAGATTGGTTAGATGTAAAAGGATAAAGAATAATATGCCATGCAAACACTAATAAAAAAAAAAGCTGGAGTAGCTATGCTATCAAAGTAAACTTCAAAACAAGAGATATTATTTTAGGGATAAAGAAGTATAATACATAATGATAAAGAATTTAGTTTTCGGGCGCCTGGGTGGCTCAGTGGGTTAAAGCCTCTGCTTTCTGCTCAGGTCATGATCTCAGGGTCCTGGGATCGAGGCCCGCATCGGGCTCCCTGCTCAGCGGGAAGCCTGCTTCCCCCCCTCTCTCTCTGCCTGCCTCTCTGCCTCCTTGTGATCTCTCTCCCTCTGTGAAATAAATAAATAAATAAATCTTTAAAAAAAAAAAAAAAAAAGAATTTAGTTTTCTAAGAAAACATAACCAACCAAATTGTGAATGCAACTAACAGGAGATCTTCAATAGAGGCAAAAGATATACAACTAAAAGGAGAAATATACAATTATCTCTCAGTAATTAATAGAAGAAGCAGACAGATAATTATTATGGAAATAGAAGCCCTGAACAATGCTATCAACAACTAGACCAAATTGATATATGTAAAACACTCCACCCAACAGCAGTGGAAAACACTTTTTTTTTCAAATGCACATGGGACGTTCACCAATATATACCATATTCTGTGAAATAAATTTAAAAGACTAGACATCATTCAAAGTATGTTCTCAGGCCACAATGGAATTAAACTAGAAATCAATAACAGAAAGATATTTGGAAAATCCGCAAATGTCAGAAATTAAGCAATCCCCTCCTAATAATCTATGAACAAAAGAGAAAGTCTCAGAGGAACTAAAAAAGATTTTTGACTGAAAGAAATCAAAAAGACAACATATCAAAATGTGTGATATTCACCAAAAGGAGTGTTTAGAGAGAAATTTAGGCATTAAATGCTAGAAGAGAAAAAGGGTTCCAAATCAATTATCTAAGGTTCTGCCTTTAGAAACTAGAAAAAGAAGAGCAAACTACACTCAAGTTACACATAAGCTAAGGAATGAAAATAATAACACTTGAGACAGAAATCAATGAAATTAAAACAGGAAACAATAGAGAAGTATTAATAAAACCAAAAGCTGATTCTTTGACAAGACTGATAAAATTGATAAACCTCTAGGCAGACTTACCAACACCAGAAAGAGAAAAGACAGACATTACCAGTGTTAGGGACAAAAGAAGGGATATCATTACAGACCCCACAAATACTAACAGGATTAGAAGGGAATATTATTAACAACTATGTGCCCAGAAATTTGACTATTAAAAAGGGTTCCTTGAAAGAAACAAATTACTAAAGCTCACTTAAGAAGAAATAGATAAGCTGATAGTCCTCTATTAAAAAAAAATTTAATTTGTACTTTAAAAACTTGCCATAAAGTAGTCTTCATGCCCCAAACTTTTTACCATTGCATTCCACCAAACTTTTAAGAAAGAAATAATATCAATTCAGGGCAACTTTCTTCAGAAAATTGAAGAAGAGGGAACCTTCTCAACTCATTTTATGATACTTGCATTCCCTAATACCAAAGCCAGACATGATCATCACGAGAGAAGAAAACTATAGAACAATGTCTCTCATTAACATAGAGGAAAACCTCCTTAAACTCCTTACCAAATATTAGCAAATTTAATGCAGCATATAAAAAAGATAATCATGGTCAAGTGGCATTGCTCTCGGGAATATAAGACTGGTTCAACATCTGAAAAACCAAATCATGTAATTCACCAAATTAACAGACTAAAGAAGAAAGTAGAAGCAGAATAAGCATTTAACAAAACTTTAACCTCATTCGTGATTAAAACTCTTAGTAAGCTAGTAACAGAAACTTCCTTAACCTAACAAAAGACATCTATAGCTAGCATCATCCTGAACAGGAAAAGACTGAATGCTTTCCCCCTAAGACAGGGGAGAAGGCAAGGATATCTGTCCTCTTTCACTATTCTTATTTAACATAATACTATAAATCCTAGCCATTATAATAAAAGACATGGAAATAAAAGGCATGTCATCTCTCTTTACAGATGACAAAATTGTCCATGTAGATATTCCTAAAAAATCNGACAAGACATGGAAATGAAAGGCATGTCATCTCTCTTTACAGATGACAAAATTGTCCATGTAGATATTCCTAAAAAATCTACCAGAAGCTCCTACTACTAATAAGTCTAATAAAGTCTCAGGATACAAAGTCAGTGCATACACATCAAAGATATTTCTATATACCAGCACAGAACAATTGAAATGCAAAATTAAAATAACAATACTACTTACAATAGCACCCAAAACACCTGACTTAGGTATTATTCTAAAAAAAAATTAAAAAGAGAAAGGATAAAGATTTGGGAAGCCACAAAGAACAAAACACTAAAAAAAAAAAAAAAAAANAAAAAAAAAAAAAAAACAAACCTAAGAAGAACCAAAATAAATGGAGAAATAGACTATGTTAATGGGTTAGAAGATTCAGTATCGTTACAATGTGACGTCTCCCCAGTTTATTACATAGATTCAATGACATTCTAATCCAAATTTCAGCAGGCTTATCTATAGATATCGAACCTCAGCCTGTATCTCCCATCTCATACAAAAATTAACTCGAAATGGATCGTAGACCTAAAATGTTAAATACAAAACCTTAGAACTTCTCAAAGAAAACATAGGAGAAAATGACATGCACGACCTTGGGTTAGGCCAAGATTCTGAACAAAGTCATCTTTATACCCCCAGGGAACATGTGGCAACATCTGGAATATTTCTGGTTGTCATGAATGGGGGTAGAGGGAGGAAGAGAAGGCAGTAGAGGCCAGGGATGCTGCTAAACGTCCTACAATGCACAGGACAGCCCTCATCCCCAACGAAGAATTATCCAATCCAAAATGTCTACAGTGCCACCATTGAGAAAACCGAGTTAGGCAGAGCTTCTAAATGTGACAACAAAATCACAATCCATGAAAGAAAAAACTGATCAATTGGACTGTATTAAAATAAAAAATTAGGGGCGTGCCCGGTTGGCTCAGTCAGTAGAGCATGAGACTCTTGATCTCAGGGTTGTTAAGTTCAAGCCCCACAGTGGGCGAAGAGCTTACTTTAAAAAAACTTTTTTTTTTTTTGTAAAAACTTGTCTGTGTGTGTGTGTGTGTGTGTGTGTGTGTGTTTTAAAGATTTTATTTGTTTATTTGATGGAGAGAGAGATCACAAGGAGGCAGAGAGGCAGGCAGAGAGAGGGGGGAAGCAGGCTCTCCGCTGAGCAGGGAGCCTGATGCAGAGCTGGATCCCAGGACCCCGGGACCATGACCTGAGCTGAAGGCAGAGGCTTAACCTGCTAAACCACCCAGGCGCCCCTAAACACTTGTTTATTTTGATCACAAGAATGAAAAGACAAGCCACAAACTGGGAGAAAATTTTTTTTTTTTAAAAGATTTTATTTATTTATTTGTCAGAGAGAGAGGGAGAGAGCACAAGTTGGTAGAGTGGCAGGCAGAGGTAGAGAGAAAAGCAGGTTCCCTGCTGAGCAAAGAGCGAGATGCCGGACTCGATCCCAGGACTCTAGGATCATGACCTGAGCCGAAGGCAGCCGCTTAACCGACTAAGCCACCCAGGTGCTCTGGGAGAAAATATTTTTAAATCACACCCGACAAAGGACTTGTATCCTGAATATACAAAGAAATCCTGAAATTCAACATTCAGAAAACAAAGCAATTTTTAAAAACAGGCAAAAGATCCGAACAGATAGTTACCAGAGAACATATTCAGACACAAAAGAGGCATGAGAAAAAATGCTCAGCATCATTCATTGTTAGGGAAATATAAATTAAAACCACAGTAAGAGACCACCTATGCCAATTTGAACACTGGAAATGTCAAAACCCAGCAACACCGGTTGCTGGTAGGTCTGTAATCCAGCCAGAACACTCACGCATCGACTGTGAGGATGCAAAATGGTGAAACATGCAAGATGGTACAGCTACTTTGGGAAACAGTTTGTCCAATTTGTATAAAGTTATACGTGTACCTACCATAGGATCCAGTAATCCCACTCTGAGATATGTGGGAAAAAAAAAGAAAGCATGTTCACACAGAAACCTACAAGTAGATATTCACAGCCACTATAAACATTGGAAACAACCTAGATGTACCACAAACTGTGGTACGAACGTATAATAGACGGCTACCAACAATAAAATAGGATGGACGATTGATTCACAAAACAACGTGCGTGAGTCTAACAGTGTTTTGCAAAGTGGAAGAGGCCTGACCCAGAATGGTTTGTTTCTATTCACATGACACTGTGAAAAGGGCAAAATCATAAAGAGGAAAGCAGAAGAGCAGTTGACAGATCAGAGGCTGGGGCATCTCTAATGGAGCAGCAGGGGAACTTTGGGGTGAGGCAATTGTTGGGTACAGGGCTGTGGCTCACAATACCACTCTATGCATTTGTCAAAATTGATAGAACTGTACACCACAAAAAGTGAATTTTACTACATGTGGAAAAAAAGAAAAAAAAAAAAAACCAAAAACCCGACCAGGATGTGGGAGAAAAGATGGAATGCAGATTGTGACAGATACATTGAACTCATTACAAATGAATGACACCAGCGCACCGAAGGGATGGGGAGGAAAGGAGCTGACCTAAGTAACTTTGGAAAACAGCATTTTGATTTGATAGAAAGCTTAAGCAGCAAATACAAAGACTGCACTTTGGTTGTTTCTCACAGGAGGGTGGGTTCGGTTTTCTGACATGACTTATTTTGTATACTTGGATTAAAGCAGAAACCAAATCCATTATAGATGGTGACAGCCAGGTTTGTCACTGTTGTAGGAAGAAATTACATGTAGGAAGACAGGGAAGGCTAGAATGACTCCCATAGTGCTCAGTTAGATTCAGGGATACCCATATAGACCTGTGTTTTAAATGTTAAATTAAAAAAAATTAAGTATATACAGATAAATTGGTACAGAAATATAGATAAGTGTGTATGTATGAGTTAGTTATCTACACGTACACGCACACGCACACACACACGGACACACACAGACACACGTCCTAGCTCTCTCCACTGAAGGGTTTAGAGACAGTGACAAGGAGAATGCCTAACTCCCAATGCTACTGGTTTCTAAATACAACCTCCAAATAAACAGAATCACAGATCCTTGCAGAACTGTTTTATTTCAGGGATGGAGCAATGGAAATAAACATAAGCCCAAACGTAAGCATTTTATGTGATGTCTGAATATAAGGAAATGCTTAAAAAAAAAAAGGATTACAAAAAATGCACGAGAATCTGAAGGAGCTGCCAGTAATCAAAGCTGGAAAAACTTGAGTGACAAAATAAAAAGCAGTAGTACAATATTAGATTATTACAAAAAGAACAAAATAAATGTCCATGGGTCTACATGGATAAAAATAAATGATTAAATAAATAAATGGGAGAGAAAGGACAGCTCTTCCTTTGAGAAGAATACCAATTAATAAATGTAGAAGGCATGAAAATCACCAATACAACACCACAGTAATAATTGTAGGCAAGTCCACCGATGTATGCTAAAAAGAGAAGGCAAATGTTTAAGTAGAAACTAGATATTTGCACACTATCCAAGTATCTCTGTACTCGTTTTTGCAACTCTTCTTTAAGGCCAAAATTGTTTCAGAATAAAAATTTGAAAAAACAAGGGAGAGAAAAATATTTAGTAATGTGGAATGATGTTTATGATGCATTAAATTTTAAAAAGCAGTATGATTCCAATTTAGTGTGCCCCAACACACACACACACACACACACACACCCAAAAATTTGAGGCAGAGCTATCTCTTGGTGGTGGCAATATACGCAAGTAATTTCAATTTTATGTTGTTGTTCTTGTTCTTAATATTATTGTTAACATTTATCAGTATTTTCTAGAATTTTCTACAATGACCGTGGATTAACATTAGAATAAAAGAGATTTAAAACACTTTTTGAGGGATGTAGTACATATCTTCTGTATTTTGTCCAAGTGAATTCTTGAATTGAAGCACTGTCTTGCTATTCCTTTTTGCAAAATAGAAAATCATCCCCTTAGTTTATATTTATATATAGCACTTTAGTATTTTGCACAAAATAGTAATAGCTGAATTTTAAATATGGGTTCTGGGGTATTTAAATTAGTATAAAATGGAGCACACCTGAAAAATAAATAATGTGTATATATACCATCTGATGTTTAGAAATAACAGAAAACATTTAGAGCTAAGTCTATAGTAGCATACTGTATGCTAAGCGCTATTCTAAGCACTTTACATGTATTAACTTATGTAATCCTCACCACAACCCAAAGGTGGAGGGGGTAGTATTATCATTCCCATTTTACAGCTAAAGAAACGGAGGCATAGAGCGTAAGTGGTTTGCATAAAATAACACGGCTAGTAAGTAGTAGGTAGCCATATAGATATTTCTGTATTCATTATCATTTTACTTTTCATAGTAACTCACTGGGTCAGGTATCGTTACCCCCATTATCAGGTACAGATCCTGAACTTAGAGAAGTAAGTGATTAGCCTAGCTAAAAGTGACAGAACGAGGACGCCTGATCTCAAAACTCAGGCTTTTTCAGCAATAGCATGCTGCTTCAAGCATTAACATAAAGTGGGCAAACCAAACAGGAAATTACTAGAGAACTGTCAAAACAAATCTCCAGTGGAGAATTCCAAACGTGGATTAGTTCTTTCTCAAGTCTGCTTAAATTTCACACCATCCACCTGCATGGTGTTTTCTTCCCTCCCAGCTGAGAATGGTGACATTTCTTGTTCTCTGGTTCAAATCAGACAAATTTGAAGCACTATAAACCCCAGCGAAGCTACATATTCGTTTACAGAGATTTTTTTTCCCTCCTTTAAATTAAAAAGACAGCGAATGGTACAATCTTGCCTCGCTTCCTAGGACTCTGAGAAAGTCACTGTGGGCATTCTGGGGCAAAAAGAAAGTAACTCCATTTTTAGAATGACTGTCCTGTTGACAAGTTGGCAGGACTGCCTTGTTTGGAAAAGAATGTGCAGAAAACCTGAAAGATAATTAGTGTGTGGTAACCTAACAGCACGCAGCAGGGCTGTAGCGTAGCGTGCCTGACAGAAGCAGATGTGGCCACACAGTTCATTAATGCTGGAGAGTTTGCTTCCTTCCACTTGGGGCAATTAGAGAAGGTTCTAGAACCTGGATGGGACTCGAAAGAGACTCTGGGCTCAGCAGCAATGGGGCGCATCTAAGCCACCACCTTGGACTCTGGGAAATTAGACTAGAATTCCTCATAAACCGATTTGCTTTTGCAGTCATCTCTATGTTGCCCATTATGATGGAGGAGAGTAGTAGTGACATAAATGGCCAAAACAAAGGAGAATTTTTTAAAAGGATTTTATTTTTAAGTAATGTCTACACCCAACATGGAGCTCGAACTCACGACCCCGAGGTCAAGAGTTGCATGCTCCACCGACTGAGCCAGCCAGACACTCCTAAAGGAGAATTTTTAAACTAGCTTTACAATACACTATACAAAGATTTCATCACTGAACTTGCTTTTTAACTTATATTTGGCTTAAGCATCAATTAAAATCACAGGTGTTTCCAATTTTATAGAGCGAATACATTTTAGTAAACTTGTTTAATCAAGTGGTTATCTATTCAGGTAATTCTGTTCTGCTGATGATTTCTTTTAATAAAATGAAAGTTAGGTTTCCCTGGAGGGAAAAAGTAGCTCGGTAGGACTGATATTTTTGTATTTTGACATGCTTTAGAGTACTTGAAGACTGCTCGTTACTCTCCCGATCTGAAATTTCTCCTACCCCTACTTTCTTTTTTCTCTCTTCCCTTCCTCAGACCGTGGGAATCCTTTGGTAGATCTCTTTCTGCCTGTATATTTGTAACATCTAACAGAGCTGGGGTGCATTATCACATAGAGCCAAAATATGAGGGGCCCCAACCTCTGATACCCGTTTACTCATTCTCTCATGCAAATAGGTGCTGCATTCAATAACTTCACTGACCTTGAAAATCAGATGACTTTGTTTGTAATTCTATATTTATAGCACACATTCTCTGATCCTAGCAGTTGATGGCGAGGGAAGCAATTGGGCATCAGGCTGAGCAAACAGGGAAAGCCAAGCTGTTGCTAAATATTTTCCAAAAGTCTTCCTCTATGGGGTTAATCGGCTGACAGATAAGCAAGTGACGTTGAGCCTTTTTTTAAAAAAAATAAGTACAGAATTTTTTCTAGGTTCCATGTATAGCCCATCAGGGCGACACAAGAACAACTTGCTAACCTATAACCCCTATACCTATAACCCCTATCTTTAGCAGAAGAGAGTACATGAAGATTTTTGTTCACGGCTATGGGTCAGTGTGGGGTGTCACCGAGCTGATCGATGCCACCACGTGCCTTGGGCAGAACTCCAGCTTTCCAGCAAAGGATTGCTGTAGCTTGCCAGGATTTTGTACTGAGCCGTTATCTACTCTTTCTTTCTACCTGCCTTTTCCTGACTATCAGGGTGGAGTAAGCTGGCTTCAACAACTCCTTTATACTCCTACAGCTATTTTTTTTAATGGAACAAGGCAAAAACAAAACAAAACAAAACAAAAAACATTGTGAGACCTCTCTCCTACCCTTCCAGAGAAGAAGGGACCCAAATCCCCAACATCAGGCTTATTGCTGCTGGTTCCCTGCCCAGCATGGCTTCTTATCCCTAGTGAACTTGAGTAGCACAGGGAGAATGAGACATTACCCAAAGCCAACTCCATTCAGCAAATGGCGTAGGCTTCCTGGCTTCATTTCCTCCACTCTGGAGCTCATCACGCCATAAACCACAGGGACTTTGTAGGCATGTTATTGTATTAGCACCATATGGAGAATACTCATGGAACTCACATGCAGAATGTGTGATGTCAGACCAGTTTACATGAGTCCAAATTCTGTGCAGCTGTTAGACTCAGATGTTTCATTTCATTTTTTATGTCAGCACCATCCCCATAAATCCACTGATCCTGAGACTGAAAAGTATAGAGAGTTCTGGGTGCTCACATGTGTTTTGGAGCTGCGGAACTCTGCGCCACATCTGTGTGGACCTGCTCTCGCTACCAGGGGTCACATCAGAGCCTCAGCTCCTGTTCTCCTCATAGAAGGGTAAACACGGCTGTGGAAAGCAGTGGAAACGCAAATGCAAGAGGACAGCAGCCTTCACAGAAATGAGAAACTATTACCTAGGATCAGACGTGTTCTTGAAAACAGATTCTTGCAAAGGAAAATTTCGGGAAAGATGCCGCAGTTTCTTCAGAAGGCACTTGATAAAAACCATGCACCTAAACTAACTAGCTTCTGACAAGGAAAAGTGGTTGCTAACAAGTGTCCCTGACTCTAGCTCTTGGAGAATCAGCAAGCCTGCTTGGGTTTGCCTTAGTCAGAGCAAGATGAATCACTGTCTTTCACTAGTAAAGGAAAACCTTCAAAGGTTGCCACCCAAATAATGCTGATCTTCAAAAATAAATAGTTCTCAACGTTTCCTTGGAATTAAGCAGAGAAGTCTACACATATTTTTTTTAATGCCTGGATTTTTAGATTTATATATGCTATTTATGACTCCTCCTAAAATGACTACATGTGTTATTTAAAAATAAATGTTGAGAACTGTGTATTTCCTATGATTCATTTTGGATAAGTTGTGGCTCTTCCCGGTTTGGTAAAAAAAAGAGAACTTTGGAGATTAAAAAAAGAGAGAGCAAGAAATTTCTGCTTTTCTGGACTGGTACAGGTACAGTTTCTGGGTCTAAATTAAGAACTGATATAAGGTTTATTCCTCCCACCCCCATCCACATCGGTCCACTTTAAGGATTTTCACAAGCTCATCTCCAGGCAGAATAAAGCTTTGTAAAAGCTTAGTGGCCTGTGGGAAAATGGCTTTTGCCTAAGAAGCATTATTGGAATTGCTTGTTCAACATGTATTCCCTACCCATTGTGTTCTGTTGCATGGATTTTTTAAATTCAGGGGGAAAAAAAAATCAAAACTACTCTAGTTTAGCTTCTGGAGAAGAGAGAAAACATTCAGCTGCAACACGCTGTGAACATTTTAGGGCCTGCTTCTCATTCCAGATGCATGGCGTGCCTAGCTACTTAAGACTTAAAATCCCTGCCGTTTTCCCAAAGCAGGCACACAGAGCAGATTTCAGGAGCTCCTGGGCACACTTTAGACTCTAGCTCTTAATGCTCAGTCATTAAAATTGCTATAGGAGATGTAACTCTATTGGGTGTTTTTGGAAAGATCACACTGAGCTGCATCTTCCCAAATATGGTGGGAGAAGGATGGGATCTCACTTTAGCAACAAGGAAAGCAAGTGCATGGGGTGAGGCTTAATCAATTTGGTTTGGAAGATGCTGCTCTTGGAGCAGAAAGCTGTGCTCCATTGCACCACCAGCTTCAAAGATTCCCCAAACTCTGTGGACCTGGGGAGTGATGCTAAAGGTTTCACAGTCCTTTTTGAATTCCGGGCTGGCTAGATGTTTTATCTAAACCAGGCTAGGTAAGTCATGTAGCAGCACGTGGCTGACAAGCAATTGCTGGAAATTTTCATCTGGGAAGATCAGAAGATTTGCATGAAGGCCTGGTGGCAATCGTGGCAATTATACAAACTGCGCACTTGTGGAAGTTAAACCTTGTGAAAGGTTCAACCCTTCTGGGTTTTTTTGACTCATTTTTTGTTTGTTTTTTGGTTTTTGTTTTAATAACTCATTCCCACATAAGACTAAGCTGTCGCCATTCTCTTAACAGTTGTATTGTTTTCCATGTGATAAATATATATTCACTAAATGAGGACATGTAGGAATTTGCAGCATAAAGTAAATCTTCTAGTAAAAAAAAATCTATACTATATACCTGAGGGGGTTTTATTCCTATACTAGCCCTTTTTTTTTTCTGTATCTCTTACTCTTAAAGCCTCATATCCTTAAAAGATTACTCATCTTCGAGTTGAATTAATCCATTAACTTTTTCCTTGCAGAAAATCCTCCAGGATGTTCCAACCCAGGGAATGAGAGACTTACTATCTGATATAATCTGACATATTATATCTGACATAATAACACATCAGAGTTATATGTGGACTAATCGGCCTCTTTTTTAAACCCACCATTGACTAAATGTGCAGGTTGTAGGTCTGGTAATCTAACTTACAATGATAATTGCAAATATTTAATATACTTTTCTTTAAAACAACACACAGTTGTCAATTTTGAAGTACCAATTTTTGGTTTGGCAAATATGGTCACTGAAAACATAGGACCTTCCTGTTTTGTTTTAATTGTTTAAAAATGCATGGTGGAACCAAGAGGGGACACTTAAGTTGGAAAAAGAGTTGACCGAGTCCTTCCTTCCAGAAACATAGGAGGGCATGGCTAGATTTGCTAAAATGGGGAACAAGGGTGATCTGTGAAACCAAGGTGGGCCCTTTTGAGAGGTATCCAAAGGTGAATCCCAAGGCCAGAAGATAGACTGACTTTTATGAGTTTAGGAAGTAACATATGAAATAGTTAAAATTATGAATGAAGAGGTGGCCCAGACCCAGATGGCTTACTGGCAAGTTCTAGCAAGCCTTCAAGATACAGAGAATTCTTACCTAATTGGATCTGTGTGAGAGCACAGAAAAAGATGGAAAGGCTTTCAAGATTGCTAAGTACTCCACCCAAAATCCCATTGGAATGATAACAAAAAATATAAAAAGTAAGAATAACTAACAGAGCTAAGAAACCAGAAAGGATGTCATTACCAGGCTCAGAAGAGTGAAAATTCTTGAAAAGTATAGGTGGTAACACTGGCAGATAACCTCCCAAAACAGAAAAAAATGAAAGCTCAGGAGATGAAAAGAAGACATTTTTTTAAAGGTGAGTTATTCATTTTTCAGCAGAACTCCAGTAAAAGCCCAGGATCAGAAGTAGCAGAGGCTCAGAAGAAGAATGGACTTTAAGCAGGGACAGGTAAGTATTTAAATGTTACAAATGGGCTGCATCTGAATCTCAGTCTTAGTGGGGATGCCTGGTGTTTGTCACCAGGATCAAGCCAGCAAGAGAGCTTTCTAGATTGAAGTAGGAGCTTTCATGTAGAAAATTCTCAGAGTGGTCCCTGGGACCAGACAAGAGATGAAGGCTCTAGATAATCTAGAGTTAATTTAGATCAGTGAAATGAGGTTGAGCATCCAGATGCTAATTCACTTTGACTCCTTAAATGGAAGCTCACCTGGTCCCAGCCATCACCCTTGTAATCAGAATCTGCCTTTCAACTGGTAGAGGAATGGGGATTCTGCCATCAGTTGGGGAAGTAAGCACCGAAAAAACCCCAGAATTTTTTGAGAAATAGATAATAATTTAAGGCAAGTTTAATTAAGATTCTCTGAGAGATCCTAAAGATATTGAATTCATTAAACAATAACAAAAAAACTACTATGACAAAGATTTACTTCTTAAGAACTAAAAACATTTGGGGGCAGACCCAGGTGTTTTAAAAGAAAAATTGAAAGTAAGTGTTTATTTCAAAGAGCTAAGAAAAAGAAAAATAATAAAATAAACATCTTGGAGAAGCAAAAGAAAATGAGAAATTATACAAGATAAAAGAAGAAATTTATTAAAAGGGAAAATAAGCAAAAACGAAGCTGACATGAAAATTGAATAGAAGGGCGCCTGGGTGGCTCAGTGGGTTAATGCCTCTGCTTTCGGCTCAGGTCATGATCTCAGGGTCCTGGGATCGAGGCCCGCATCGGGCTCCCTGCTCGGCGGGGAGCCTGCTTCCCCCTCTCTCTCTGCCTGCCTCTCTGCCTCCTTGTGATCTCTCTCCCTCTGTGAAATAAATAAATAAAATCTTTAAAAAAAAAAAAGAAAATTCAATAGAATACAAGGCTGATTCCTTGGAAAGTAGAAGCAAGGTAAACCTTCGAATAAAAAAAATAGGTAGTACAAATAACCAATATTAGGAAGGAAAAGGGAGAATTAATTATAGATACAGGAGAGATTTTAGCAAGTCAAAATATATTGGAAGAATAAAGTACTATAACTAATTAGCGTTTACCTAGGAATGCTAGAATGGCTTAATAAATGTTAGGAACTCTGTTAAACATTTATTAAGGTAAAAGAGAATATCCACATGGTCGTCTTAATAGATGCTGCAAAAGCACATTAAAAATGAATGCCTGTATCTTTTGAAAAGTGTTAGCAAGTTAAGACTAGAAGGAAAACTTTCTTACTTGATGCCAGAAACTATAGTAAATATTACCCATAATGGTAAAACATTAGAAGCAATCCCATTAGGGCGCCTGGGTGGCTCAGTGGGTTAAAGCCGCTGCCTTCGGCTCAGGTCATGATCCCAGGGTCCTGGGATCGAGGCCCACATCGGGCTCTCTGCTCGGCAGGGAGCCTGCTTCCTCCTCTCTCTCTGCCTGCCTCTCTGCCTACTTGTAATCTCTCTCTCTATGCCAAATAAATAAATAAAATCTTTAAAAAAAAAAGAAGCAATCCCATTATATTCAAATTAAAAAAACACAGATATCTATAATTATCATTACTATTTAAGAATGCATAGAGTCAATTTAACAAGGCAAGGAAAAGATATTAGATGTAGATGGTAAGAAGAAAAGGAAAAATCATCATTATTTGTAGTTATAAAAATCTACTAAGGGAATCCAAGGTAATTAATGGAGAAAAATTAGAGCTAATGAGTAAAAATTTACTAAAGTGGCCACATACTAGATCAACATACAAAAAACAAAACGCTTTCCTATAATTGAACACCAATGACCAATTAGAAAATACAGTGGAAATAAGTGCAACCACAATAGCAATAAAACACTGTATAGATGATCAGCCACAGAAAAGAATAACCCTAACAAGAACTAGACAGGACCCATATTAAGAAAACTAAAGGGGCACCTGGATGGCTCAGTCAGTTAAGTGTTGGACTCTTGGTTTTGGCTCGGGTCATGATCCTAGTATTGTGAGATTGAACCCTGCACTGGGCACCACACTGGGCGTGAAGCCTCCTTAGGATTCTCTCTCTACCTCTCCCTCGGCCCCTCCACACCACCCGCCCTCATCCTCCCATGTGCACTCACTCTCTCTCACTCTCTCTCTCAAACAACAACAACAACAAAAGATTATATAAAATTTAACCAAAGAGAGCACCTGAATAATGGCAGAAATGCCCATGTTATCAGATGGACAGACTCAAGATTATAAAGCTGTTGATTTTTTCCTAAATTAATGTCTAAATTTAATAAATACAATAAAGACCCCATTTGTACTTTTAAAAATGAAACTTGACATGTCCATTCTAAAGAAAACCTAGAAGGGCAAATGGTAGGAATAGCTAAGAGTTGAAAGAGAACAAGAAAAGATAGCTTACCTCACCAAATAGAACATTCAGACATAAATAGAAAATTGTAGTAAATATGAAAAGTGGTTTTAGCACAGAAATAAATCAATAGGTCACTAAAATGGAATTAAAAGTCCAAAAATAGTTTGCCATAAATAGTCAACGAATATGAACAGATAATTTAGAGAAAAAATACAAATTGCCAAAATTCCAAGCTTCACTAGTAATGAAAGAGATGTAAAGTAAAATGCCCAGGTTTGGGGTTGTTTTGTTTTGTTTTTTCCCTATATCTTGCTTGGTATTCTCTGAGCCTCCTGGATCTGTGGGAGGGGGGTTTCTTTCTGTAATTCATTTTGGGAAATTCTTAGGCCTGATTTTTCAAATATTTCTTCTGCCCTATTCTCTGTCCCTTGCAGTATTCTAATCAAACACACATTAGCCCATTTGGTCTTGTCCTGCAGTTATCACATGCTCTGTTTTTAAAAATTCTTTTTTTTTTTTTTTTTTTTTGGGCGCCTGGGTGGCTCAGTGGGTTAAAGCCTCTGCTTTCAGCTCAGGTCATGATCTCAGCGTCCTGGGATCGAGGCCCGCATCGGGCTCTCTGCTCAGCAGGGAGCCTGCTTCCTCCTCTCCCTGTCTCTCTGCCTGCCTCTCTGCCTACTTGTAATCTCTCTCTCTGTGTCAAATAAATAAATAAAAAATCTTTAAAAAAAATTCTTTTTTTCTCTTTGAGTTTCAATTTGGGAGGTTACTATTGAGCTAACCTTCAAATTGACCAATTCTTTCTTTGCTGTGCCCGATAGATGAGCCCACTGATGACATTCTTCATCTCATTACAATTTTTCATTTTTAGTATTTCCTTTTTGATTCATACAGTTTCCACCTCTTTTCTGACATGACCCATTTGGTCTTACATGCTGTCTATTTTTCCATTAGAACTTTTAACATTTTTATCATAACTATTTTAAATTCCTTGTCTGATAATTCCATCATCTGTGTCATATCTAAATTGATTCTGATGCTTGCTTTGTCTCTTCAGACTATGTTTTATTCTTATCTTTTAAAATGCTTTGTAATTTTTTTGTTGAAGCACGATCTGTTGTATTAGTAATAGGTCTTGAGGTAAACAGGCCTTAAAAATGAGGATTTCTCTTAATTTGGCTTGGAGTAGAGCTATGTTTAATGTTTGTTGTAGTTAGAAGTTCCAGAGTCTTCAGATTCCTCTAGCGTCCTGATTTTTGTGTCCTCTCTTGGCTTTGGAGCTTCTCTTTGCACTCGGAGAGTCTGGGTCTTGCAATTCTTTCAGCTGCTGTCCGCTGGAGGCTCACTGGTATGGTAATAAAGTGTGGGGGACAGAAGTGTTCTATCGTGGGCGCCTGGGTGGCTCAGTGGGTTAAAGCCGCTGCCTTCGGCTCAGGTCATGATCCCAGGGTCCTGGGATCGAGGCCCACATCGGGCTCTCTGCTCAGCGGGGAGCCTGCTTCCTCCTCTCTCCTCTCTCTCTGCCTGCCTCTCTGCCTACTTGTAATCTCTCTCTCTGTGTCAAATGAATAAATAAAATCTTTAAAAAAAAAATAAAAAATAAAATAAAAAAAAAGAAGTGTTCTATCGTCTTCTGATGAAGTCAATCTTTTGGTGGGCCTGTGTCTTAGAAGTGTAGGCTTTGCAAGAGTTTCTGTCTCTCCTCTCTGAGTATAGGATCCTCCTCCCTTATATTCTATTCCTACTGTCTGGCTAACTATGTTTTTTGGTTTGCTGTAGCGGAGACAGAAAGGCTAGGTGCAGGAATAGGGTGGAAATCCCCACCTCCAGGTTGGACAAGCTCTTCTAGTGTCCCAGGACAGTAGGCCTTGGTTATGGGGAAGTTTCCAGGAAGGTTATACTATTGCTACTCTTTCCACCCCCCTGCCAGGGCCAAGAGGAGATTTTCCTCAGATCCTCACCATGAGAACTTGGGGTTTCTAAGGAGGAAAGGCCTCAGATTGTGGTCCCACCCTTATCACTCTACTGTGTTCCATTGTATCTCTCTGGATGCTCTTGTCTCTCCAGACTTCAGAGCACAGTTTGAGTTGAAATTTTAATTCTCTGATGGATCTAAGAAAAGTCTCTTTCGGTTTGTCCAGTTTTTCCTTGTTGTGAGTATGGGAAGGGTGACTTCTAAGCTTTTTACATGTCAGAGTGAAAACCAGCAGTCTGCAAACTAAAATGTAACCCCATTTTTTGTCTATCCAATTGGCAAATTTAGGAATGATAATATTCAGTAGGAGAGAGAGAGGAAGGAAGTGAGCATTCTCATATGGTCCTGATGGGAATCTAAATAGGGCGTTGTCTTTCTTTTATTTCTTTCCCTCCTCCTCCTCCTCCTCGTCCTCCTCCTCCTCCTCCTCTTATTCTTCTGAGAGAGAGAGAGAGAGAGAGAGCGCACACGTGAGTGGGATGAGGGGCAGAGGGAGAGGGAGAGGGAGAATTCTCAGCACAGAGCCTGATGCAGGGTTCAATCTCATGACCTTGAGATCATGACCTGAGCCCAAAACAAGAGTTGGCCACCTAACCGAATGAGCCACCTCAGACACTCCATGGATGTCATCTTTCCCTTATTTTTTTTTAAAGATTTTATTTATTTCTTTGACACAGAGAGAGAGAGAGACAGCAAGAGAGGGAACACAAACAGGGGGAGTGGCAGGCAGAGGGAGAAGCAGGCTTCCCGCTGAGCAGGGATGCGGGTCTCCATCCTAGGACCCTGGGATCATGACCTGAGCCAGAGGCAGATGCGCCACCCAGGTGTCCCAGGTGTCATCTTTGTTAAAGGCAGTTTCACATTATCCGAGTTTAAGATGCACAATCCTTTTGACCTAGCAATCGTACTTCCAGGATTGTATTCTACAGATAAGTACACACAAATGTGAAAATACATATATATAAGAACATTTACTTAATAACTGTCCTTAATAGCAATAAATTGGAAACAACCTAGAGTGTTATCAATAGAAGAATGGTTTAATATACTAAAATAATAGCATGTCTGTGACATACTGCTACATGAAAAAAAATCAAGAGAAGAGTATGTGAATATGTTATCTTTGTGAAAACAGAACAAGAAGAACATTGTGTTTACATGGGACTGGGTTTACATACACACGTATTTGTTTCTGCTTAGAAAAGAGTCTGGAAGTGTAGACCCAAATTCCAAAGTTTAATAGCTTCTTCACAAGCAAGGAAGAGAAGCTTCCCATTTTAGGCTAGATTAACACATTTAAAGCAAGCACGTGTTATTTTTATAACTAAAAACGCAAACACAAAGGAAGCAGATCCGACTCCTCAGTTAAAGAGAAAGTCGTCTGGAAAAAGATGGCAATAACCTTTAGTTCATATTTCTAAACAATTCTAGGAATCTTAAACAATTTGCATTTTTGTCTAAGTAAAAAACCTCCTGGGAATGCGGCGGGGAAGGAAAGCCGCTTCTCTGCTGGTGCAAGGGACTGGTTAACCTTGACCCGTGCAGGAGTGCGTGCAGGGACCGTGACCCTCTCCCTTGTCGTCGTCACTCCAGTATCTACTCTGTGTCAGGCACTTAGCTTGGTCTCAGTATAGATTGGTTGAACTAATAAATGAAATGAGACATGAAAAAAAGGCAATGGTTCTGTGACAAGTGACTATACCATGTATAACAGGGAACTCTGGCAAGCTGTCGATTGGAAGTTTCTCTGTTCTTACCAAGAGTTTAGATACCAGACTCAGATTCTACAATAAATAGGAATTTTTAGCACCATAGCAATGTTGAGGAAATTAACCAGACTGAGAAAGCGAGCTGCTCATTGACTGAGAATCTTTCTCGCATTGAAATAGCTGCAGAAGTTGCCAAGGTAATTTTCTTCTTGCCAGCTCCCAAAAAGGATCACTGACTCAGGAAATGACCTAAATGTTTAACATTTTAGTTGTAACTTTTACATTCAAAAAGTAATGTAGCAAAAAGGGCCAGAATCAGGATTACCTGGGGTTTCCGTGGGCTAGAGTGTGTGACCACAAGTTCTGGGATAAAAAGAGAGAGGGGAGACCAAGGTTTATTGAGCACGTCTTGACTATTCATGGAAAGACTAGGTTAGTCACTCAGCACATGGTACCACGTTAAATGTCACAACAGACTTGGGACGTGTTGTCAACATTTTACAGATGAGGAAACTGGGACTTGGAGCACTTGGGTGACTGGTCACAGGCACAGGCGGCAAGGGGCAGAGCTGGGATTTGAAGAGAGATGGGCCCAACTCCAGAGCCCACGGTCAACTCTGAAGCCATGGGACTCCGTCCTGGCTGCTGTTGGCATGGCTCGCTTATCATGCCAACACGAGAGCAGTTCCCGGGAGGCTCCGAAGGGCTCGGTGACTAAGAACTGACCAGATTGGACCATCCCGCTGTGGAACAAATCTGGAGATTTTACACACAGACGTAAGAGCCCCACCCTATCTTTAAATTCTAGAAGCTAAGGGGAAATGACTCAGTATTACCAAACATGACTCTCCAAATCTTGAATAAACACAGGTGTGCTGTCTATTCCCCCAAACTTGTCCCAGGATACAGAGCACCCCCCCACACACACACACCCCCACACTCCTGAGACAAATCCCAGTTCCCGCAGAACTGCTTACCAGGGTGTCAGTGATGCGGAGACAGTCACCTGTTATAAATACCCTCATGGAATAAAGATCTTCATTTCCTTTTCCATCATATTTGCTAACTCAGATGAAATGCTTTTCATCTTTATTTTCACCACAGCAGAAAGTTGACATATGAGAGTGCGGCCGCTTTCCGTCTATGTCACCTTTGATTTTTTCTCGAATGTATTTCATGTTCCGTGTTTGGCCTCCCTTTACAGCATGTTAGATACTGTATCTGTTCCCATGACACGCTGTCCTGACCTTCTAATGTTAGAGTGAGGCATGGCCTGGTGCTGGACCTCCTCCTTGTCCCTCCTCCCCCGGCTTTATGTATCTTCTACATGCTGATCGCTCCTATTTTCATTTCCCCCGCTTCCATGCCTCCGGGCAGACGTCCAGTAGAAATCTCCCATTCAACAGAGCGGTGAAGAGCCTCGCTTCCCACCTTCGTCTCCAACCTAGTCCTCCCCTCCACCCTGAATGCAATTCTCCCTGTCATGACAGCACCATCCACCCCTTTGTTCAAACCTAGAATTTTCCTGGTTGCCAAAGTTTCCCCCGCCCCCATACCTAATTCTTTGGCAAGTTTGGAAGTTCTGCCTCTAAAACATCTCAAATCCATCCACTTTATTTTGTGTCCCTGCTGGTATTAAGCCACCAGTCTCTTGCCTCAACTACTCTAAGCTCGTCTTCCTGCTTTCATCTGTTTCCTGTTGAGCAGCTGGAGTAATAACTTTAAAACATCAATAATACTAATACGTTGCTTGAAATCTTGAAATGTTTTCCAGTTTTACTTTATCATGGTCTACAGGACTTGCATTCTCTAGCCTCTACCTACTTGTATGACTTCAGCTTCTGAATCTCCTTTGACTGACAGCCCAGCCATCACGTTACTCTTCCTCGTATTCTTTGAGTATGCCAAACTTTCCCCTTGGGTTTTCCTGGATGCTGCCCACATTCTTCCCCCAGACTTCCCGTGTCTGGGCCTCCCTCGTTATTCAGGTCTAGCTTACATGTTTCCTCCTGAATGGTTCTTCTATGATCACCTTGGAGTACTTCCACTTTTCTTTGCCAGTCATTCTTTATCACATGTTCTGTTTTAGTTCTTTTTAATAGCAACTGTAATTACCTAAAATTACTTTTCAATTACTTACCTGTTTGCTGTCTGCTTCCCCCTGTAGAAAGAACCCTCCCTAGGAGCAGGAATTGTTTCTGTTGTCTCTAGACCTAAGACTTCCTCCTACTGAAATAGTAGAAGGTGTCAGGGCTATTTTCTCTTCGGTCAGCCTACAGAAAAATAGATCATTGACTCAGGACAGGACTTAAACAATAATATTTTTGTTTTAATGTTTGCATTAAAAAATAATGTAACAAATGGAGCCTGAATGAAGGTTTTAACTCAGAATCAGGCGGGCAAATAGTTGGTATTCGAGAAAAGTGTGTTGAAGGGAGTCTTGCTTGAATATGACAAAGGAGTGAAATGCTGCTCTTTACTAATGTGAGGCTATAACGATAATAAAGGAGCATTGTATTCATTTTAGAGCATTCTAATTAAATAAAGAATTCTAGCTAGTATTCAAAATATACATTGCATTATGTCACAGCTTAACTGGATCATTTGTCACATCAGTTGGACTTTGCAAAAACACCGACCCCTTGAATTCATCCAAAGAAGAAGAATTTGGGGGAAGTCTGCTTTCCTAATTGTGACCAGCTGGCCTTCTTGAACATTCCTGCTTGATTCTCATTCCTGCTTGATTCTCATCACTTTGAATGTCTAGTGTCACTTCTAAGAGCTGAGATGGCCAAAGATGGGCTGCCCTAATGGGTGACCTCCACCTCACCTTGAAAGCAGTGCCTCCGGGTTAGCTGAACTAGACTGTGGCCGTCCTGGCTCCTAGCCAACGAGCCGGCAGTCAGGAGAGCTGGTTGCCTTTTGAAGGACACGTTTTCTAAGCAGAGTCCCATGGTAAGGACTCATCCCTCTCGGTAGTGGGGAAGGCATTGATTTTGCTCTTGTAATTCCCTCACAAACAGTGATATATCATTTATTCTTATCCCTCGCTTGTTACCACTCGTTATCTAAAAGCAAAGATGCAAAATGCCAAAACACGATAGAAGCCTGAGGTTTCCTTTCGCCTCCTAAGGAGGACTTCTAAATAGAGGCATTTTATAAACAGCTGCATGTTCTTTGGGAGAGGAAATTGGAGGAACAGGCTGGCTGAAAAAAAATGAAACACAGAGCTGTATGAGGGCTTTTCTTCTGATAAATCTGGGTAAACCTGAAGGGGTAGGGGACGTAAGTGGCTGTTTTCTTATCTGCAAACAAAGACCAGGGCATGTGGTATGACCCAGAGCAACTTCTCCAAATCGAAGAGGAATATTAACTTCAGGTTAAAAAACAACAATATAAAATTAGAAACAGCCTGGATAAGTTGTAAGGAGGAGCCATTCATTTCAGCCACTCATTTCTGTTAGATTTCTCCTGACTAGGTCTGTGGATCAGCTGAATTGGGTAGAGTTGTCTTTTGCAGTTTGTAAGAGATTTATTTCAGGATTCTATGTCAACAGAGAGTGCAAAGTGAGTTCAAGTCAGATTCCACATAGATCTGGAGGAAGGAGAACATACAAATCATAATGAATGAAATAAAGAAAGATTTCCTGAGGAGTCACAGCAGTTAAATTCTTTGGGCTTTTTTTTTTTTTTAATCTGGATGGAGGATGCAAGATGAATTACACCTGCAAGGGAATTAGGCTCTGCTGTTTGTTCTTGAGACTCAGGAAAGCCAAGAACTAATTTAAGCTTAGTTGAGGTTTCTGCATGTTATTAGGACTAAAACACAGAAAGTCATAGAAATTCAGAGTTAGAGGGGACGCTGAGGATCTTCTACCTATAGAGGCTAAAAATGGGGACACCAGAAAGGCTTCCATCCCAAAGCCAGAAGTCAAGTCACTTCTAGGCTCACACCACTTTCGCCTTAATCTCTTCTCTGTCTACCTCTCTGTCTTCTTTAAGTTGGAAATTCTCAACCAGTTTGAAACTACAGTGGCCTGAGGCAGCTTTGGTAAGGATCTGGTTGGACTTCATGTCCTCATTGGAGACACATCCACAATTACAAAATGAAAACCATTTCAGAAAACAGAGTTCAATAGAGGGGACTCATACTTAGATTTTCATGAGTGTTTCTGTTCTGTATACCAAGGGATTTCTTTATTTCTGGGACATTTCCAGATGAAGAGAGTGAAAAGAAAACTTGGTATGATTCAGTGATGGTGGTTTCAGTTGATTTTAATTTCTATCAACAAGCTAATTATATATTAGCCTGTTCCTCAAACCCCAACCATCCCATCCCCAAAGTCAAATGCCAAAATGTCAAATGTTTGCTTCCTGCCTCTGTGTACTCAAAGAGAAGCTGGAGACAATGAAGTTTCAGGCATGCTGGTATACTGGGTCTGGAATACTTGGACATCGACATCTTGATTTGCAAGTCTTTTGGGAAATATTTAAAATTATTGTGAGTCAGATCATTTTATTGACCTTCTGACGACATGATGACCTCAAAAGCATCCCCTAGAACTTAGGCCCACCATCACTGATGTCAACCGAGAAAAATGAGAACTCCTTTTTTAACTAACTCTTCTAAGAAAAAGAAGAAAAAAATATAACTCTCTCTACAAGAAAACAAGCTCTTGGCACAAAAAAAATTGCTCTACTGCATTAATTGTAATAACGAACGTTGGAAACTATCTTAGTAGCCAGTAATAAAGTAATGATTAAGTAAATCATGGCATATAACCTATATAAAGTATTGTGCAAGAATCCAAGTTGATCATTACAGAAACTATGGCAATATGGAAATGTTTATTTAATAATTATGCACTAAGTGCTTACTGTATTCTAGGGCTCTCCTGGGCAGCAGAAGTAAAGGAGTTCCTCAAATAGCTTACACTGTGGTAGAGGAATCAGGCATGGACAAGCATTTCAAGAAGAAAGGACTATGAAGACATAGGGCTAGAGGTATGTTCTCGGAGTTATAAGCCATTCAGTACGGCCAGGAAGACAGGGGCGGAAGGGAGTGGAGCTAGAAAGGAAGACATGGGCCAGATTAAGGGGGCCTTGGGATTTATTCTGTGGATAAAGAGGTGTTATTGTAAGTCTTACCAGGATAAAATGCATGACTACTATAGTCATGCCTTCCTTCATTCACTTGAGTATTTATTTGTTAATTCAAGGATCACTTATTGAGCATGTATTCATTGTGATAGACACCAGGACTCTAAAGATGAATCGAAAATGATCCCACCTCTGAGAGGCTAACAAGCTTAGTGGTGGGACAATGTCCTTGAAGAAAGCATTGTTAATACTGTGATAATCAGCACTTCAAAGGAGCCATCTACAAGGTTCTATGGAAGCTGGGAAACAAACAAGTGCTCTGATGGGGAGGGAGTGGATGAAATGGTCCAGAGAGTCCTCCCTAAGGAGGTTCTTCCCTCTGTCCATCTTAGGTTTATTGGCCGATGGTCTGTAAATTAGATTAAGAGAAAAAAGTTGGTTTGTGCACACATCACCCATATACATGGGAGTTGTCAGTGATGAGTAACTCAAAGGAGGTAAAGTTAGAACTTGGGCTTCATGGAGTTTTAGTAAACACACAATACATTTTTAAGAAAGTGACAAGACAAAGGAAAAGGACTGACTTTTTGGGGTGGCAAATTGTGGGAAGGTAAATATACAGGGAACTAATGGATGATAAGTGCTAGGTAGTAAAGTTTGTTACGCAGATTCCCCGGGATGGTTAACTTCTGTCCTTCTTGGTAGAGAGGGGGGTGGGGGGAAGGAAAGCCGGGAGACACCTTAACAAATTTTCATCTTGCTTTTAGCCAAATAGGGGGAGGTTGGAGAGCTTTGTTCCCATCTGTTTCTTAATCAATTGCCTTCAGCTCAAAATAATCCTTCGGGACTTTGAAGTAGCATATTTTGGGGAGACATAATCTGCTACCCATCACTTAACAGGGGACAAATCAGTCAGGAAAACAAAAAAACACATTAAGAATTTCAATAGAGACAATGTAATACAGGGAATTAGTTAACCAGGTCTTAGAGAGAACCGAAAATACAAAAAGGGAACACTGAGGTTTCATAGAGATAGTAACTTCAGGAAGCAAAACCACCTCCTAGGTCTGAGCAAACAAAGACGACGTTGGGGTTATCAGAATTCAGAAGCTTGGAGGATGACACACAGAGGGGATCCCGGCCCGCTGGTGCTGTTGTTTCCGAGGAAGGTGGGGTGAAGCTGGTTCTGGATGTGCCAAAAGAAACCGGGAACTGGGAACAACTGCTCTTGTCAGGATGAATTGTCATTGCCTGGTGACATTCCAGGAAAAGCGAACTGCTAGGAAAGCACAGGTCCCCTTCGACTTCCTCATGCCTTCTGGGCTCCCTTTAGCGCCCCCTATTGACGAAACCAAAAGGAATTCTGCTGACAAAAGAAAAAAGTGGTTTGCGTAGTCTCAACCCCAACCTCACAAAAGAAGGAAGACAAAAGTGGGTTGGGAGCAGCCAGAGAATAGCTTCATCTCCAGGTTCAGAGTATACATCTGATCAAGTGAGGAAGCTGGCTCACAGGGAAGGCATCGCAGGCAGAAAGAAACTCCGGGTGCTAACACGTGATGCCCTCACAGGGCTTGGTGCTCTGGGGAGTTCCAGCGCTGATACCCGGTGCAGTTGGAATGCCAAATGCACTGAGAGAGTCTGGAGCAGTGCAACTGGAGGGATTGAAAGGGACCACGTGGCTGAAAGGGCAGGGACTCCCGGGCTAAAGAGCAAAGCAAGATAATATTTTTTAAATATCTCCTGCTGCATTTTTCCCTTTCAGTTGTCCAGGGTGTGTGTGTGTGTGTGTGTGTGTGTGTGTGTGTGTGTGTGTGTGTGTGTGTGTGTGTGTGTGTGTTTTACCCTCATAGTCATTAAGAATAACCTTGAATCTGAGGCTTTTTGTCCTAGGGAAGGGGGGAGTATTTGATATAGCCCAGAACAAATAGGTCATTGCCTACATTTTTGAATTTCAAAATAGTTTTTTTCTAAGTCCCTAGGGAAACAAGATAGCCTGAGGACAAGCCCTTTTGATTTGCAAAAGTATGGCTTTTTGAAACAGAAAAAGATTGACTCAACACTCCAAAAGCTTTATCAAGAGCCAAGAAACCAGACTTTATTCTAAGGAGCCACAGAGTAGGAATACACAGGATAGGATGGAAGGGAAGGCAAGGTGCAGTTCCACAGGACAAAAGAAAAGCCCTCAGCAGCAGAGGGGAGCCACCAACCGAGATGTCAGATTCCAGTGTTCCTGCTGTGTTCATTCCTCACCCCCCACGTCTGGGAAAGACCTGGGCAGGGTGGGGAGTGAGCGTGTGTGTGTGTGCGTGTGTGTGTGTGTGTGTGTGTGTGTGTGTGTGTACCTCCGAGACATTTAACTCTTAGCCCCAGAAAAAAAAGTCTATTCCTCAATTCTCCAACGACAGCCTGTTCAGCCTGCTCCGTGGAGAAGCCTGGTGTTAGCCTGGGGACACAATGGTACCTTAGGATGCATCTGTATCCCCAAATAATAGAAAGAATGGTTTTGTTTTTGAGCTTTACAAAATGGTACACCCTCAGTGTGGAACTCGAGTTTTCCATATTACTTCATGTAGCTGCAGTTCATTCCCTTCCATTTAAATATGGTGAATTGTGAAAATATTCTCTGATTTAGTAATCCATTTCCTGGTCAATGGATATTTGTGCTCTTTCTTGTTCTGACTCTTCCCAATACTATGAACATGGCATCTGTCTCATTAGGGTGTATATTGGGATGGAGCGGCTGGGCAATAGGCCATGTGATTGTTCAATTTTATAAGGTAATGCTCAGCTTTCCAAGTTAGTTATGCCAATTTGACTTCTCAGCAGTATTTTTAAGAGTTTCTGTTGACTACATTCTTTCTACCACCTAGTATTATCTGACTTCTTAATTTTGTCACTCTCATGAATGCAAAATGTTATCCTATTATCATATTAATTTCCATTTTCTTTAGGATTAAGAAGGTCAAATATCTTTTCATGTGTCTATTTGCCATTAGGGAATAATGTTCTGTGAAATTCCTTTGTATATCTTTTGCCTTTGCTATCAAGTCCCTTGTCTTTTGATATTGATAGGTAGGAGATCTGTAGATATTCTGGATTCGAATCCTTTGTTATAGTTCTTGCAAACATCCCTTCCTATCTTAGTTTATGGTATGAGTTTTTACTTTCTTAATAGTGTCTTTTGAGAAACAGATGTTCTTAATTTTAATTGATCAGATTTGGTTTTAGTGGTTAAAACTTTATATTTAAGAAATTCTCTACTTGGAGGTGATAAAACTTTCTTCTAAAAGTTTAAAATTGGGCCATTTATTTTACATTCTCAACCCACCCATAAATTGGCATTTCAGAATGGTATGACAGAGGGGTTGAATTTTATGCTTTTCACATGGATAATCAATGATTCCATTCACTGAATAATCTGCCATGCACAGATATACGTGTCCATATGTCAGTGTTCCATAACTACTTTGGATTTTTAACAAGTCCTGATATCTGAAATGAAGAAACTCATTGGTCTGTAAGAGTAATTTGGCCGTTCTTGGCCCTTTGATTTTCTCCATGCTTTTTAGAATCAGTTTGTCAATTTTTAAGAAATAGTCTATTAGGATTTTTACTGGAATTGCATTAAATCCATTCAGTCTCAACCCATTCCGTTCTGACTTCAGTCTCTAGGACTCCACTGCAATGATCTTGCCCAAATCACCAAAACTCCCCATATTGCCAGATCGAGTGGATTTGTCTTCATCCTCACTTTACTTGACCTATTAACGGTATTCAACACAGATAAGAACTCTCTCCTTTTTTTGAATCAGTCTATGCTCTGGGCTTCGGATACATTACACTGTTCTGATTTCCTTCCCAAATTAATGAACTCTTCTCAGTTTTTATAGCTAGCTTTTCGCCTTGGCCCAACATCTGAAAGTTGGAGTGTCACGGGGCCTGGTTTTCAATTCTCCCTCCTTACTTCTCTTTTGGCCAGATGGCTTTAAATGTTATTACATGCTGATATATAACTGACCTGAGCTTTAGACTCATGGATCCAATTGCATAACTGACATTTCCAATTAAACTCCAAATAGGTATTGTAAACTAAATGAACACGAAAAAGGACTCCTAAATATGATCCTGTCCAAGTCGAAGTAAATACCTCCATCATCCACCCAGCGGCTTCGCCCAAAAAAACAAGGATCCCAGTCATTCTAGATTCCTCTTTCCTTCATCCTCTGTCTCTAATCCATCAGCCAGTTTATAAGTGCTACTTCCAGAATATATTTTGAAACCATCTACTTTACTCCATCATCCCAGTCTAAGTCACCATTCTCTTCTGTTTTCACTACTATAATAGCCCACTAATGGGTCTCTTTCTTTCTCTTCTCGTCTCACCATAATTCACTCTTCACTAACCAATGAGAGTAACCTAAGAGTTAGGGCAAAACATGTGCTGTGCCCTTGCTTAAAATCTTCCAAAGGCTTCTTATTGCACTTAAAATAAAATCCAAACTCCTCACTGTGGCCTACAAGGCCCTACAAAACTTACTCCTGCCTTCCTCTTAGGTCCCTGCTGGCTAATTTCATTCCCATTGGCCTCCTTTGCTTCCTCCAATACGCAAAGCTCTTCCCCATGTTGGAGTTTTTTCGTGTGCTGTAGCTCATGCCTTCAGCTCACTGGCCAGCTCTTACCACCTCATCTTTCTTCTGTCTGCCTAAATATCCTCCAAGGAGACTTCTCTAGCCCTAAAACGTCTAAAATTACTTTATTTATGTATTGGTTTACATATTTGTTTCTGACTAGAATTAAGTTCTTTGAGGACAAGGGTCTTGTCTGTCTTGTTCATCATTATATCCCCAGTACCTGCAATAGTCCTTGGCACGTGGGAGGTATTCAATAAATATTTACTGAATGGAGAAAAGCTTTTCCCAGAGGGAGTGTGTGATAGGGTAGGGGAAGAGGACAGATGACTGAGGCTTATAAAGCATTTTACTTTTTTTTTCCCCCAACCACTAGGTATAAAAAAGGGCAGGCAAATGGACTTGGTATAGAAAGGAACAAAGAAAAATGAAAACAATTGATGTGTTGGGGTGTAAATGTTAATGGTATTTCCTTCCTTCTATTATTGTTGTTATGCTATTTGTGTAATATATCCAGATTTGAAGAGAAAACCAACTTCTTTGGGTTCGTATGGTCTTATAATGAAATGGGCTGCAGTCAGCTTATGAAACCAGTTTATATTTATGATTTTGGAAGAAGAAATGAAACCTATAAGAAAGTGTTCACCTGGTTTTGCTCTTTCACCTTGTCTGATGATCCAATTGCTGCCCCCGGTACTGACCTTACACATATGTTTTAAAATCCAAAATACTACCTTGTCTTAAGAATGTAGTTCTTTAACTCAGATGTTTCATGTCTAATCTATTTTGGAGGAGGGGAGGTTTAAACGATTGTCAGTATGTTACTTTTATCTCAGTTATAATTATTGTCTTAGTCAGGTTCTAGTTGGACGTATAATTGAAAATGTACTATGGCTAACACAACATTCTGTCCAACCATTAGAATATGCTAGAACGGTCATAAATGATGATAAATACATACTTGTATATATTACTTATTTATTTATTTAACAAATCCATACATAGTGCTTACTATGTGCCAGGCACTGTTCCAAGATCTTTAAATATGAAACCATTTGATCCCATTCTTATAAACACTTTATGACATATGTGTTATTATTATCCCCATTTTATATATGAGGAAACTGATACACAGAGAGATTAAGTAGCATTCCCAAAGCTTACAGAGCTTGTAGTCAATGCCAAAGCTGAGATTAAAATCCAGGCAGTTTCTCGCTACTGGAAGTTCCCTGTAACTGGGTGTTACAGTGATTGAAACTTGGTTATGTAAATGCAAATGTTTTCTTCGTCCAATTGCAAAAATTTCCACATGCTTGCCACATGCCTGTTCTTTTGAATAGTTGCTTGTTCTGAAACATCATGAGAAGAGCCAGTGCCAGGGGTAGCTACTGAAGTATCATTTAACACCATGGGTTCTGAAGGATATCACTAATACTCCCATGGTCAGAGCCACCATCTACCACCTTGTAGGCTGTGCAGAGTACCATTCCTAGGCCATGACCCGTAGAGACTGGATGTGATTGGCACATCTCAGAGTTGTTTGGATCTAACTATCTGCAGTGACCCTGCAGATAGTTGGAGAAAGACTTCCAACTGGGAGACCCTTCTCTCTACATGGTCCATTTTTAGTTTCCATCCATCAAAATGTATTGCTAAGAGAATGTATTAAAATGCCACCCAGTGTACTGGATACTTGTCATGTCTCTTCCATTTTCAGTTCACTAGAAAGAAAAAAATGCTTACATGTTTAAATGTGTCTCCATATATGGTGTATTCTTGAGATAGGTTTTTTTTTGTTTGTTTTTTTGTTTTGTTTTGTTTTGTTTTCCTGTGTGAAATGTTATGATTTTAAATGCCTTTCTGGGTATCTTCAGAGATGGCAACAAATCTAAGCCCAGATTCTATGAATGGCCACATTCATTCCTTAGTTTACCTGCCTTTAGATAATTTTGAGAACGAGCTATTAAATTCTCAATTTAGTTGATCATCAATTAGCTGGTTTGGTACTCCTGGTCCTCTGGGCTTAACCTCAAAATGTAGGTGTTGTCATTTCTAGAATGATCAGAATGGGACGAGTCAGGGGTACATGGGACCTGAGGGATCCTCTGGTCTGATTTTTCCTTAGATAAAGAGCCTGGGGCTCAGAGAGTTGATAGTAGTTCATGTTCACACAGCTGGTTTGGTGGCAGGAATGACACTCGAATCTCAAATTCCAAAGTCTTACTTTTTTTTTTTTTGTCCTGTTACATCTCATGATATTCTGTACTCCTGTAGAAAACACAGACTTTACCTGGTGTGAATACCTTAAACCACCATGCCCCAACTTTGTTATTTGCCCTTGTCCACATTCACTAGGACAATGAATAGAGCCCTTTGAACATTATGTGTGATCTATTCCATCTTTAGGAAGAAAAGTCCATTACTATCTCAGAAATATAGACTGGTGGCTTATTGGTCATGACTCAGGAGTCAGGGCTCCACCACTAATTGTGTGGGTTAATTAACTGGTCAGTTTACTTTTATGGGCTTTCCCCAATTATGAAATAAGAGGGTTGGACGAGTGGCCTGCACTGTAGTCTCCAGCTCTTGTATTCCATGTTTCTGTGAACTCTGCTTGTGAGTCCCCATTGCCTTGTCTTTAAGGTGCATTTGGAACATATAACACTCCTTTTAGGTCTTGATTAAATGAGATCATGTGTTTTAGTAGCCTCGTCAATTTTGCTACCTTATTTTTCCCATGTTGCTTTCAGTACTTAGGACCCTAACCCTCTAATATTCTGTTCTTTTCTTTCAAATTACCACCAAATATACAGTGACCTGTTATCATGCTCTAGCTAGTCTAGACTCACTTCTTGTTTTTGTTGGGAAAGGATTATTGCTAAAATGAGCACAGGAGGAAATTTCCCAAGTGGATTCTTCAGAGTCCCAGGGATCTGCCAAGGGTTGCCATGGTTAGGACTTCATGACCACTTTAACCAGAGATTGGTGTCTGGTCCACAGGGAACTCATGGGGTACCTGGTTTGAGAGCCTAACCCTAAATAGAGGCTTAGGACTAGACACTTTCCAATAGACTCTCTCAGACGCTTAGAATCAGAAGCAATGAGGTCGTAGAAGCCATTAAGTAGAGGAACAGTTCGTCAGAAAGGAAGGAAAATGAATGAAGATAGACCATAGGTGAGTCACAGTAATAGTGGGCTCACTCGAGCGGGAATAAATAAACAAGCCTGAGGCAATGACCAGATGACCTGCTGACCAGAGCTCTTGTTGTATCCTTAGGGCATTAGAAGCTCTTGCAACATACTGTACCATGTTCTAATTCTCTGTGAGAGCTGGCCAGCTGAAAGCTGCTTCTTGTAGCTCCAGAGTTCCCCCACTATCTTTCCAATAATTTCCATCTCCTGAGGAATCCTGGGTAGTCCTCTGTACCTTGCCATTCAAAAGAGCCTAAACAACATGGCGTCTTTGTAGAAGTGTCCGCATGCTGCGTAGGGCTGTCATACAGTAAGTACTCAGCAGTGTTGGTTGAATGCCATGTTGAGATGTACAGAATGACTTTGGAAGTGACTGTGTCCATGTAGGCTGGTGAAAGAGTAGTTCTGGACAAGGATCAGGGCGTATCCAGAGGTCTCTGAAAAAGCGTGGGCTGAAGCACACTGAAGCCTTACAAGTAGGTGAAGCAAGAATATCCAGCAAGGTAACTAGGAAGGACCCCCCCACCCAAAGTATTTTTCCCTCCAGTTCACCCACACTGCCTGAAATTGATGCTGGGAGATTAACTTCTTCAGTGGAATCACTCTGACTGCTAGTGCCCACTTATAAAGTACTTCTGTTCAGAGGGAGGATTAACACTCAAAGCTGTTATCAGTGTTTCCCACCTTAGTGTGCATTCATTCAGAAAACCCCCTCGTTGGAGTCTGTTGTCTTCAGGGACTGAGGGAATGGGAGTTTCGATGGTCACAGGAGGTAGAAAGGGGACATTTTCAGAGCATGGAGCACTACCGAAGGAAAGTATGGCGACGATGTGGACAAAATAAATTCTGGCTAGTCTTGGTGAAGGAAACAGTAGGGATGAAGTCAGATATCAAATACCTCCAGGCCTCACTCTAGATGATCCCAATGACCAAATATAATACAAAAAGACAATCTTCAAGGATGTATGTTGTAGGACAGAGATTATAGGCTTTGGAATAAGAAGATCGGAGCTCTGAGTCTGTTCTCTAAGGCTTGTTTTATCACGCATATAACTTGTGGTTTCTGGGCCTCAGTTTCCCCATCCATAAAATGGGACATAATAATGATAATTATATATAATTCTTCAGAGGGAGGTGGCAAGGATTAACAGAGAGGATAGAGGTCAAATGACTGAAAATTGCAGACTATATCTGTTGCTAAGCAGTTCAATAGCAGTAGCTGAAGGAGAGGGAGTAATTTAAGAATGGCTTAGGTGGGGTAGACCCTTCTTGCTGCTAAGTCCCCATCCCCTAGTCCCCATTCTGGCTGGGCCTTAGAAAAAGTACGTGGATTGGTTTTTCTCCTGCCCCACGGCTGCTGTGGTGGTTACTTATCTCTTGGAAACATTTTTTTCTCATTGTTTTCAGGAGCAATCACTTCCTTATTCCTTACTGGTCTTGCTTTTCTGTAATTAGTTCTGAAATTGACCTTAATGGTAGCCCATTAGATTATCTCCTTGTTCCCTTAGTTTTCTTTTATAAATGTCTTCTAACAGATAGGTATGACAGTTAGGAAGCATTGGTTACAAACTACAAAAAAACCTGAATCAAGCTAGTTTAAGCAATATAGGAAACTTAATGGTTTATAGATCGATCTTCAGGCAAAGCTCGATCCAGCAGTAAAACGATGACATCTACGACAGTTTTTTTCAGCTTCTCTATCCTGTCCTCTGCAGTCTTTGCTTTTTTTAGGCAAACGCGTTAGTCCCCATTATGACCCTGAGGTGACTGCCAACTGTTTCAGTGGTCTTGTCCATCAGGAAAAAAGTGACTAATGTTTTCCCAGCAAAAGCCTCAAGATTCACTTTGATTGGATAAATTTAGGTCACGTGCCTCTGAATGAATCTCTGTGGGTAGGAGAGATAATGCATTGAATAGCTTAACCTAAGTCACATCCTCTATTCCTGGGGCTGAAGTAGATTAAGTTCTTCCAGAGTGTCACGGATCCCAAAATAGTTTCTGGGCTGATAAGAAAGTGAACAGGGAAAAACAGATGCTGAGGAGGACACTAGCCAAAGACCCCTGTAACAGGTTAGAAAAGGAAGCCTTCCTTCTGTGAAAAGCTGCAGCAGCCATCTCCTGAACGATTTTTCCATTTGAGAACTAGAGAACATGCCGTTTAACCAAATTTGGTGTGTCCAGTGTAATATGGATTTACTTTCATCAATGGGCATGAAAAACAATCATTAACCTTTGAATTTTGTGAGTTTATAAAGCACTGACTTCTAGCCTTCAGTGCTCTCACGAGGGAAGCTTTTTGTTGACGCATTTTGGTCATTTTCAACATGCTCTAAATTGAAACAGAGAATGCATTTTTTTTCCTTCTAGTGTAAAATTGAATAAGCTACAGCACCCTGCAGGAAGTCAGTCTAGCCACAGCAAATCTGTACTTGTTTTTGTGAGAGAGGATGGGAAGAATGAATATTTGCCCTGTGGCATCAATTTCCTGTTTAATGTTCTCCAAAAGGCATTTGGAAAATGCCCAGGAACACAGATGTACATAAATACCATACATAACTCGTTTTCGTGAGTGGAAAGAAGAGTCTGTAAAATTATGACAAGGCTAGCTTCCCCTCACCTGCTGGCAGTTGGTGAATCACTTTACCTTTAACTTGGTGATGGGAGAATGGATCATTCCAGAGTGTGGCATTGGAAGTCATGTAGAAATAGCATGGCGCTTAGCTTCTTAGCCCAAGTTCTTACTCATTCAAGACTACTTTCATCCCCAAATTTGCTGGTTCCTGCTGGAGGTTGCCTTCAGGTTGCCTATAAGGAGAATATACATACCAGCACGGTTTTCTAAATGCATGAACAAACAAACGAAAAATACCCCCCCCCAAACAGAAACCTGTCTGTAAGATTTGCAGACAGAAATTTGTTTTCAAACCACAGAAAAACACATGCATATACCACATAGCATCTCTCAAGGTGTGGGCAGACGTGTTCTCATTTCTGTAGATCACATTACCCCAGACCACTCGCACACCATTTTTGGACATCTTCTTTCAAAGGTCATGGCTTGGTTGGAGAACCAAACTCTTTTATTTTTTCAGCAACTAACCTCCAGTTCTACTACATGAATTAAGAACTTGACATAGGAAAGAAGCTTCAGACTCAAGAATCCATTCTCTTCTCTTCTGAGCCACTTTCCTGCATAACACAAGATAAAAAATAATAGTTACAACCTGTTAAACCTACTAAGGTGCTTAAGAAGGAACGTGCAAGAAAGGCCTTTATATGTCTCAGAGCTGATCTTCATAACACCCACAATTTTTCCATATCTCCCTGTCTTATAGATGAAGAAACTGGACTTAGAGAAGATAAATACAGCCCAAGGCTACCCCAGAAGTGGGTGGAGCCAACATTTGAACTCATATCTGGCTGGTCCATGCTCTTTTTTTCAAATTTAGAAATTATTAATTTAGGATGCATGATAGGCTTCAGAAGATTCACAAGAGCCTAAAATGGAATATAGGTATGTAAGTAAGTTCATGTGTACTTTTTTTTCCTCCCTGGGGAGAGGGTCTAAAACTTTCATCAGACTTATCAGGTGTATTTCTAGAGCCTGGTACAGTCTGGAATACAGTAAAAAATCATAAATACTGGCTCAATGAACAATATGGGCCCATGACACAGGAGAGGATCAGTACCACCGATTTTATTACATGCCTCTGTATCACTCTAGCTTGTCCTAGCATCTGTCCTATGGTTTAATGGATTTGAATTTCCAGTCCAACTGGCTTTGTTTTGGGGACATAAATGCCTTCTTTTAAAAAGTTAAAAATATGTAATTTAGGGCGCCTGGGTGGCTCAGTGGGTTAAAGCCTCTGCTTTCGGCTCAGGTCATGATCTCAGCGTCCTGGAATCGAGGCCCGCATCGGGCTCTCTGCTCGGCGGGGAGCCTGCTTCCTCCTCTCCCTGTCTCTCTGCCTGCCTCTCTGCCTACTTGTAATCTCTCTCTCTGTGTCAAATAAATAAATAAAATCTTTAAAAAATATATATGTAATTTAGTTGATAATTCACTTGAAACTATTTGGCAGTTATATAAAAATATTAATTTTCGATGGTATTGTCTAAGGAGATTTTTAAAAAATTTTTTTTACTTTAAGATTTTATTTATTTATTTGACAGACAGAGAGAGACAGAGTGAGAGAATGCAAGGAGGGGAGTGGGAGAGGAGAAGCAGGCTTCCCACCGAGGAGAGAGCCTGATGTGGGGCTCGATCCCAGGACCCTGGGATCATGAGCTGAGCCAAAGGCAGATGCTCAACGACTGAGCCACCCAGAGTCCCCAGAGGTGCTTTTTCTTAGATAGAGCACATTAATGCAAAGGACTGGAAACTAAACAACTAAAGAACAGAAATATAACGTGAGCTACAAATGAAAGTCACAGATTTTAATTTTAATCTTCCTAGTAGCCACATTAAAAAAGAATTTTTTTAAAAAGCAGGTAAAATTAATTTCAGTCGTATATTTTATTTAACTCAGTATGTTGCAAATATTCTCATTTCAACCTGCAAGCCATATTGGAAGCTGTTAGTGAGATATTTTACATTCCTTTTTCCACACTGGGTCTTGGAAATCAAGTGTGTAATTTTACGCTTCCTTCAGACTGGCTTTATTTCTTCTGCGCAGAGGCCATGCTGGCTTCTTGCAGCTCTGTGGGGTGGTGCACACGGAGACTCGGTGTTGGAAAGAGGGCGACCTTGGCGAAACCTGGAGGAGAGTGGGAAGAGAGTACGGCAGGCTTGGGCATGTGGGGAGACACCTCGATAATCCAAGACCCAGTGACAGTGGGTTAGGCTGCCAGCTCATATTGCCAAAATTGTAGCTTTGCAGGTGATTATTAAGACAGGCTCCAGAAAAGAGTGGAAAAGTCAGCATTTCAGCAGAACTTCTCCCGTACCCACCGTCACCTTCTTTTCTTGGTAACCGATGTGCAAACCCAGGGCGCACACTCAGGGGAAGATGTGATGCAGAGTGACTAAAGTTACGCCCAGCAATTATAATAATTTTGTTCTTTTAACCACACCTAGAGCGAAGGATCTGGGTTTTATAGCGCACAGCTCAGGCAGTCTCTGGCCCCCTGGGGGAGAAAAGCAGAGCAGAGGTCCTGGAGTTGCACTCCTCCCTTTGACAGATACAGGAAGGAGGCTGCCCAGTGCCTGAGGTCACTGGCTGCAGGAACAGACAAAGCCATAAAAGAGCCCAGGAAACTTCTATGCACCCAGACCAGGCTTGGCGGGGTCCTTTCTGTGGTTCTTGAGGCCGTAGCAAGGCTTTTCCCCAGGGTGTTGTCCTGCCTTCCTCTCTGGCCTGCCTCCTCCAAGTCCTGAGATTGAGCACACTTGAAACACCTTCTCCTTCTAGGCAGAGCGGCATTGTGATGTACAAACATGGCTAGAAGTAATCCCGTTGATGTAAAGTATCTTGCAAAATTATATTTCTTCTAAATTTCTTAGTTATTCAACATGGCAAGTGTATGACTGTCTTTCTCCATAAGATACTGCTAATTTGGGAGCTCGTGGTTTAGTTAGCATGGGTCCCACACCTCGATTCTCCAGAATTGAGGAGTTACCTGAATCCATATAGCATGGTTTCCTTCTATCCCCGGGGGTCTTCAGTTAAAATCACTTCCCTTAGGCAAATGGTAGAGGCTGTTTTAAATTTTAAAGGAAAAAAAATTCAGCAACATATGTGAAGACATATACCACTGGAAAATGGAGATACTGTTTATTTGGAAACTTCAGAAGCTCCTAATAAACTATAAAACATTGACCAAATAAGTTCAGATTGTTAGAATAGAATGAAATCTATTCCTGAGTGAAGTGCCCGCGTGGTTGAACAAACTCTTTCCACCACCATACTATCCCCACCGATATTACAACCACCAGCATTATCCACCTTCCATTAATCTTCAGGTTGTCTGGGCAACGACCCAGGGAAACAACGTTTTATGAGGAATTTCCCCTGTACCCAGGGCCATGTCCTCCCACAGTTACTGGGTCATGGGATGGTATAAACTGGGAAGTGCAACATTTGTAAACTCTTCCACAATCCCAATAATTTCTCGCTCCTCTATAATGATGTAAAGCTATCTGCTGAAGTAGACATCAACTGGCCTAACAGAAGAATCTGAGAAAGCAATTAACTAGGTGGGTGAAAATACAAGTCAGAGATGGCTGTGACTGAGCACCCTTGAGGAGTAATGAGACAGGAATTCTTAGGACTTAATTCATACAGGAGAGCCTTAGAGTGTGGAGGAGTGGATGGGTAGGACATGAGTCATGTTCCTGCACAGGGTGCTGCCTCAAAATAGTGACACTGATCCTACAAAGTGTGTATGAAAACCAGTCTCAGAATTACAGTCACTACTCATGGATGATCGTTGGCTCCACTTTTGAAGATTAATTCCTAAGATTGCTTTTGTAGAAGAATAGTGCTCTGCTCACAGTCAGTTTATGAGCAGAAACATTTAGGAGGTTGCTTCCTCAACATGTGTGGTCTAGAGCAAGATTCTTAATTGCCTGAGGCTCAGTGGCTTTCTCTGCAAAATGGGAATAATGCAGTATAAACTAGAAAATGCATAATTTATTACATAGGGGATCCTCGACACACATTAGGAGAGACGATAATGTAGGTTTTGTTTACTAAGAGAATGCTTGCCTTATCTCTATTAATCTCCCCTCCATCCCCAGGAAATAGGTACTATTTTCACCCCCATTTTATAAATGAGGAAACTGAGGTTTAGCGAGGTTAAGATCACACGGCCTGCAGAAAGACCTCTGCTTTATTTCTCACTGTTGTGCACAACTAGATTTCTTTCATATGTAAACTGTATTATTTGGTTTAGGCCCCCATGGAAGATGAAGATCATTCAAACCCAAAATAGAAATACATAGACAAAAATTTACTCATCTGGAAAACTGGGCCATTTCAAAGGACATGCAGCTTTATTACTTTCAAGTACATAAAGTAACCAGAAAAAAATGACTGGCAGTTCAGGCCCAGATTTGGTAAATAGATAAAAATAGTTAGCATATCTAAGAAGTTCTGGTCTTGCCTACACTTTGAATAGAGTGTTTTATAAATAAAAGAAATCTCAAGTGTTGGAAACAAATTATTTTCTTTGGTAAGTAAATGCTTCCTTTCAAACATTATTTATACTCTTCATTTACTTACTAAGCCACTCTTTCTCAGAGAGAGTACAAAAGTACACTTCAGCTCAGTCCCTGCACGCATTAAAAAAACTTAGAGATTAAAACTGTCTAAATTAAATGTTAGAATATTTTAATCAGATTAATGTATTTGCCCTTTAATTCTTTAGAATATAATGTTCCGAATAAATGTAAATTTCTAAACGTTTTTCAAGTATTACAGTTATCCAAACTTCATAAAAAGGATGTATTCTAGAATTAATATGAATGGCATAATATCAGCTATGTCCTCTGTTAATGTAGAAAGTTTTTGGGGAATACAATCTTTCCTCACATGAAATATTTATGTCATTTATGATTACTCTTTATACTAGAAAATGGAAAAATGGAGAAGAAAGCGTTCAGACTGTTGTCTTTGACAACAGTGGTACAACATCTGCCCTGGTTTATAGACCTGGGACTTCACTCCCTTTGCTATACCAGGCAGGGCCCAACCTGGGCGTGGAATCTTTCAGCCATTGCTGTTAATCCAAGGAAAATATTTCGGCGTAAAGTATTCTCCTCAAAAGTTAACAAATTGTTGCAAAAAGAATAATGGGATTTATTAAGTATGGTAGTCCTGAACCATGCCAAATGGTCTGTGGTTTTCTGGGAATGTAGCAAAGGTAGTTATTGGTATGGTAATAAATGAGGGTCTCTGCAAGTTCCAGCTGTTGAACATACGATCATTACTTAGGAGTACAAATAGCAATATTTTTCCATCTCCAGAGTACATTCTGCTCTTGATATGCCTGCATAACTACCATGAACCATTAGTGGGAGTTACACACAGAGGAAAGAGACTAAGGAACTATATCTCTTTTCTGCTGCCCAAATGAAACTTCCTCTGCTTGCTATCTGTCCAGAGTTAAATTCTCCGTATCACACAAACTCTGCCACAATTTGTATTCCATTTGGATAGGAGTCTTTCTTTATAAAAGCCAACCGAACAGTATATTTTTAATTAGGTGGAATCTGGTTTTGCCACATATTTGTGTGTAACTAAATTAATGTTCAACAAACGACTTTTAAACAATGCCTAGCACTGTAACGTGCAAAAGCAGAAGAAAAGCACCAGACAATGCAGTTCCAGAATTTAAGTCTGGGTAGAGAGAGAAGACATATTTATCCAGAATCATAAATATGTAAAGTTAGAAGGGTTCCAGAAATGATGCCGTCTTGGGGTTATATATTCAAACTTCAACAGAGAATTAATGTAAACAAGGGAAGTGTCCAGGCTACTTGGGCACCATGCACATCAGAAGGTCCCCACCCCATATTAAGAGACAATTGCTGGTGTATCTGGGTGGCTCAGTCGGTTGAGTGTCTGAATCTTGGTTTCAGCTCAGATGGTGGTCTCATGGGTTATGGGATGGAGCCCAGTATCAGGCTATACACTCAGCCAGAAGTCTGCTGGAAGATTCTCTCCCTCTGCCCCTTGCCCCACTTATGTGCACATATGCTCTCTCTCTCTCTCAAATATATAAATAAATCTTAAAATTAAAGACAATTGCTTTCCTTCTCAGTGGATTTTTAAAAAATTAAAAAAAAATTTTTTTTTACCTATTTGAGAGAGAGAGCACGTGGATATGAGCAGGGGGGAAGGGCAGAGGGAGAGAGAGAAGCAGACTCTGCCGAAGGCAGACACTTAACCGACCAAGCCACCCAGGCGTCCCTTCCCAGTGGATTTGCCGCCATGCAGAAATGTAGGTCTCTTGTTGCCTGATATATTGATTTTTTTTTTCCAGAGGGGTAGAATTTCAAGCTTTCCAAAAATTTCTCAATTTTTAAATATTGCTAATTAATTTGAGTTTCACTAAGACCAAATGAAACACATCTGTGGGCCTTATTCAACCCGAGGGCTGGCATTTTTGCAACCTAGCGTCTAGACTAACTGTTCCATAGTGTGCAGATGTGAGAAATGGCCTCTCCAGAGTCTGGAATTGTTCCCCAGGACTCCCAGTCCAAAGCTTTTGTCACTCAACTACACCTTTTGTCAATAAGAAAACAGGTAACTCAGAGAAAAAAAAAAATGTAGTCATAAAACAATATGTTAAAGTTTTGTTTTTTATTTTTTTGTTTTTTGTTTTTGAAGCACAAGTTAACATCATGAAAACGATGGGATGAATCTTATGGGGAGAAGAAATAAAAGAGTGCTCATAGTAGGAAGAATTCAAGAAGGTTTTACAAGTGGCATTTGAGCTAGATTTTGAAGGAAGTGACTAATACAAATTGATAAAAGATAACAGTAAAGGGAATTAGGTGGCGGAGAATAGAATGAAGAAAACGTAATGAAGAATTCACAAATGGACATGTAAGATAATGTAGGTGATGGCTTGGCTTAATCAGGGAGTAAAAATTATGTCACTTTAATTCACTCAACAAATATTTCCTGGGCTCTAACTGTGCACCAGGCACTATTCTAGGCCCTGTAGATAAAGCAGTGAACAAGAGAGCCAATCTGGGTTCTTGTGAGCTAATTTTTTTCCCAGTGGCACAATAAAAAACAAGTGAGAAAGAGTATAAAGTACTATGAATAAAATAAAACTAAAAGTTTTATTTTTAGTTGTGACAGTAGCATCTGTGAATGTACATTAGACAGGATAGTAGTCAGGGAATAGCTCTCTGAGGAGAGAGCATTTCCACTGAGTCCCAAATGATGAGGAGAAGCCATCATGCAATGATCTGGGCTAAGATCGTTCAAGACAGAGAAGAAAGCTAGTGCAGTGGGCCTTGGGTGGGAAAGAACAGAAAGAAATGTGAGCTATGGCAAGGATGATAGGAAAAATGGTCAGAAACATTGGCAGACACTTATTAGCCTTTGATAAGGAGTCTGAAGTGAAATGAGGCTTCCCATAGGGAAGCTGCATGATTTGATTATATAGAGACCATTTCTGATAGGAAAGTGGCATAATTTCATAAGAAAAGGGGGTAGATAATGGAAGTTCTTGAATGGAAGCTGATGAAATACAGCTAATCTTGGGGGCATATTGTAGATTTCACTGGGCAGAAGAACAGCGACAAAAATGGAATATAAGAGTCTATTCTGTCTGCTGAGTGCAGATGGGTTGAGATCAGGACCTCCGGATAAAGGCTATTGTACAAGTCCAGGTATAAGGGAGGATTAGGATTCAGTCAAGAATGATGGAAATGAGGAGAGGAAAATGAGTATTATTGACACTAAACAGAATGAACTGCTGTAAGTCAAAACAACCAGGAGAGGAAAACTGTTGTGAGGGTCTCCTAAGTTTCAGAGTTGGATGCCATTTTGGAAGCAGTCTTGATAATTAAGATAGGAGAGAATTTATCAAGATAGTAACTCTTACTGCATCATAAGATATATATTGTAAGAAATTAGAAATACAAAATTAGGTTTTTTTTGTGTTTGTATGTGTGTATGCTCTCTCTCTAACAGAAATAAATAAATCTTAAAAAAAATGCAAAACAGAGCAAACACCTAGTTACGCTGTACTTTCAACCTTGCTATGGATATAATCAGGGTTTAGTTTTTTGACGTGATTCTCTCCTTGACATTACTTTCTAGGAAAGTTCTCCGTGTTCTCCTCAATTTCTATTGATATGAAGAGTAGTTTCAAACCTCTCTCCTGCCCTCAACTATCACCTCCAAGGCCTCTCTAATTTTGTATTTCTAATTTCAATATACATATATATATATATAAAATATATATAATATATATATAAAATATATATATATATTTTCAATATATATCTTATGATGCAGTAAGAGTTACTATCTTGATAAAGACTTTTTTTTTTAGATATTATTAATTTATTTGGGAGAAAGAGAGTGAGAGAGAGTGTGAGAGGGGAGAGGGTCAGAGGGAGAAGCAGAGTTTCTGCTGAGCAGGGAGCCTGGTGCAGGACTCCATTCCGGGAGATCATGACCTGAGACGAAGGCACTCGCCTAACCAACTGAGCCACCCAGGTGCCGCACTTGGAAGGCTTTTAAGTTTTACTTATTAATGATGATTACTTAATATTTGAATGTAACCCTGAGTGTTTCCTTAGAATCTGCACTCTCTATGTAGTCTAGAAAGGCTGATGATCTTGAACTTGAAAGCTCTGAGTCTCAAAACAAAACAGAATGAAATTTTGGGCAGACTTTTAAACCAACCCTTTCCTCTTTACATAGCAAAGCATTAATTTTATCTTTCAACAAAAATTTTTAAAAACTTTTCGTAGCCACAAATATTTTTTAGTGCCTGTACACAAGAATGAAAACATGGTCTCTGCTCTCATGAAGCTTACAATTCCTTTTTTAAATTTTTTAAATTTTTAAAAGATTTTTATTTATTTATTTGACACAGAGAGAGATCACAAGCAGGCAGAGAGGCAGGCAGAGAGAGAGGAGGAAGCAGACTCCCCGCTGAGCAGGGAGCCCAATGCGGGCCTCGATTCCAGGACCCTGAGATCATGATGTGAGCTGAAGACAGAGGCTTTAACCCACTGAGCCACCCAGGCGCCCGAAGCTTACAATTTCATCAACAAAAATAGAATTTGATAACGTCTCCAATAGTAGAGGAATAACTATTTTAGCAGAGCACCGAGTGGGGGTTAGAGAATAAGAACTTGATTTCTTTATGAGAGACCCTTGACCAATGTCAGTTCCTTTTAAAAAGAAGAATCAAACTAGGTGTAGAGAAAAGATCAGGGACTGAGTTTGCTATTCAAAATGCCAAACTATACTTTCCTCAAGGAAATTCTGAGAAAGTTAGGCCATTTAGTCTTCTTTATTTTTGCAATTATTTTCAATTATTTTATTCGATTATTTTAAAAATGCTTCCAGATGTTTTCATTGTTTTGATTTTGAGGAAAATCCCTTGCTTTTGTAAACATTAAACATGTACATCAATGCCCATCATGAAAATTCAAATAATGCACACAGTACAAATAAGAACATGAAAAAAAATCACATTTTCCACCAGTTCATAGTAATATTATCATTATTAAGAGTTGAAAACAATATCTGGATGCTTTCTCTGCCTATAGACACAGAAGGATAGGAGAGTAAAAAAGGAGGAGGGAAATAGAGAAATACTTCCATAAAAGTCAAATTCTGTGTTGCTATCTGTAATAAAATATATTACATTTAACTATATCTGAATTTCAATAGAAAAGGAAAAAGGCAAAAGTAGAAGGGAAAAAAGATGGATTAAAGTGTCAGAAAACACCTGAAGCATTGGACTTTGGTCTCTAGCTTCATGCTACTGTATAGTAGATATACTAATCTTTGTGATTTAGTAGATGCTTCTTAGCTTTATTTATGTTACATTAAGATAAATGTTTAACACTTTATTTGATGTGTTACTCTTATTAACCTTCTATGTTTAATCCAATTCACTTAAAATAGATGAGATAGCTTTCTTTCATGAGGACGTATTTTCTATTGATATATATGCTAAAAACTAACAAAGATAATGTAGGATAGGCAATCCTCTGCCCCACTCTGATACGCATGGATTTCAGTTACTATATTGTAGTTAAGTAACACAAGTGCCCCAATAACACAGTTCAAATTGTAGTTACCATGCTCTATGGGATCTTTACTGTATTTACATAAAGTACAAACTTTGCTCCTAGCCCTTCAGCGCACAAATCACTATGTAAATAACAGATGTGAATCATGATCCATGACCAATCACTTCCTTGAAAGTCTGTAGGGTCCTCTCTCATCTGTTATTCAGTTGACCCACAGATAGCAAAGTGTGCTGTTGTCTCCTTGTCGCCCAGTGATAAACCTCTGTGACATTTAACAGAAAGAATTAATCAAAGGAGTGAATTGACCAACCAAGGGGGAAGTGCAGCAAGGAAATGAAAAGAGATACGCGGGAAGTAGAATGTAAATGCAATGTAAATGGAGTTCTTGAGGACCCTGCTGGCCAGTGCAGTGTGAGCCCCTTGGAGACGTGCAGCTAGACGCTCAGCAAAGCCAACTTCCTGACATTAGTGGGGAAACCGGCGGTGATGAAAAGGATGACGATGTCCCAGGGGAAGTGACTCCAGGAAAATACTTCACATTAAAGAAACTCTTGGAGGTATTTCATGACACTGAATGTGCAAAGGATAAAGTGTTAGAAGCTGATCCAGATTTAGGAAGGAATATGACAATTTTGCCGAGGCATTGGGAAGATGTGTAGGAAGTTATATGATGAGAAGAAAGCAAGTACTGTTCAAACTCTTGGTGCTTTTTCACAAGGAAGTGAAATACTTTCATTCATTTTTAATGTTTTAAATTCTAGTTTACCGAATGTCAGTTTTTCCTTTTTATTTTCATTTCCCAATACTTGGATAACTGACCTTAAGAGAGTTTTTAATATTTTCACAAACGTTTTTAAAGATCTTAGAATAATCATAATTTTCCCTACTGATTATTAAGATTACTTTGTATGGCTTCAGCTTACAGAGGTCATTTTTATGGTCTCACACTGCCTACTCCACCTAGAATAGCTTTGATAGTATGGTAAATGCTTGAATAGTACTTATTGGTCCAATAGAATGATAGGGTTTTTATAAAGTGTCAAGTCATAATAATAAATGTTATTCCTTTCATTAGAATGTAAGCTTTCCCCATTTTATTTTCCACTGTTAGGACAACAAGGTGTGACTCCCTGGGTGTATCCTACTGTCTTCAGGGTGCATTGTTCTTTGGATGATGATGCAAATGGTGGCCTGTGGAATTGTTTTGTGCACAACCTGTACAATCGTAGAGGCAGCCCTGATGCCCACCCCTAGTGCCTAAAACAATGCCTCTCATGCCAAAGGCACATGATAAATATTTATTGAATTAATGTAATTCATAATAATTACTAGGACTGTGCACTACATATTTTTTTGTACCAGATATTTTATGTACATTATCTCATTTTATCTTTACAACAATCCCATGGCCCCAATTTATAGGTGACAAAAGCTTGGCTTGGAGATTAAATGACTCAGCCAGCAAGGGCATGCTAGAGCCAGAACTGGAATCCGAGGTTGTTTGACCCTCGTGTGCCTTGGTCACCACCATGATAATAAACTGACATCAGTGACACCAAGTGATATGCAAATAGGTTAGAGACAAAAAGATGACACAATTAAAAATCTCTTCAAATTCATTTTCTGTCTATCACAGGCCTATTTTGACAAAGGGGAGTACTTCCCATCAAATGTAGTTTTGTATTACTTTACATTTATAATTTCCCTCATGATATTCTTTTTTTAAGCACCAATTTTTAAAAAGAATCCCCCCAAAAGCATTTTATGTAATATTAGCTTAAAGTAGAAATGGCCCCAAATCATATTATTATTATTTAAAACAATCTAAATTTACAAGCTACTTCATGAAACTGTCTTGGTATATAAACAAATGTGTGTGTGTGTGTGTGTAATACCTCTTCCATTTTAAGATGTTTGTGTTTTTAAAAATCATTTGGCTTTCTGCTTTGGCATTTCCCTACACGAAGGCTTTATTGGTACTTCTTGGCTACTAAACTATTGATTGCAGGGGGAGACCTTCACTGTCGCACTGCACACATCACACTCCCCACAGCAGACTTTTCATTGGAAAGGTCACGTAGCACATGAAAACTGAAGAGGTCATCATGGCCATCAGAAGCTGCGTGACTTATCACTGGGCAAACCCACTATTGTTGGAAGGCTCTTACTGCTGTCACCTTGGCCAAGGCCTCCATTTCACACTTGTTTTCTTTCTCTTTGTATATAATAAAATACTCTTTTGACTACCCTTCGCCTCAGTGAATAGATGTATATATGTTGGTGGTGGGAAGAGTTAGTTTGAATCCACTGCTGAGCAGAATAGGGCTTACAATCTAATGACTCTCTGCCCCAGTTTCTCTCTGTGTCTCTGGCTCTCTTGCTTTCTCTCCCTGAACCCCACAACCCCTACCCATTTTCTCTCCCCAGGATTTTGTGCTAAGACTGCTTTTTAAAAACCAGGCATCTAGGATTTGGTATCTGCTCTACATTTAGACTTCTTGCTGTGTGCTATTCACAACACCGTTTTCTGGTAGTTCACTTTCTCTTTCTTCAAATTATCACACTTTCCTTCCTTTCTCTTGAAACTAGGAGATCTGTTACCTTCGATTGTGTTTACTAAGTGCTCAGTTAAGTTGGTAGCTTGTGGGACCTGAAACAAATAATTCTGTCAATGGTGATCAGTAAATGAGGCTTTTCTGTGAACATTCTCTCTCTCAGATACCTCGTTCTCCTTGGGGCTTAAAACTACATCACCTCTGTGCAGATTTAGTAGTTCAACAAATGTTTACTGAGCGTCAGCTATGTGCCGTGGCTGTAGACATGGTGATGAATAGGACAAATATTCCTCTTACCGTAACTGAGCTAACACTTTAGTGCAGAGGACATTAAACAAAACAGTAAATGAAAGGATATGCACTATACATTTTGATAGGTAAGTGCGACTGTAGGGAAGGAAATTTTTTTCTCTAACTCTCTTATTTCTGTAGCTAGGATTGCAAATTCAGCTGACAAATGACAGATTAAGCAGGACAAAAGCATACGCATTTCATTTGGTGTTAGTATTTTTACTTGGCATAGGGGACATCACAGAGAAGAGGAGAAAACAGACTTGGGGGTTTTTAAGCTATTTTAACAAAAGGTGACAAAAAACTAGATGAAGGGAAGAGGTTTGGGCCTCCGGGGGTGGTAGATTGTGGGAAAGTGACTAGGAAATATATGAGGGAAACAAATGGAAGATAAGTATTACTTTAATAAGATTTGTTTGTGAAGGCTCATCTTGGCATCAACTCCCCATCTCCAATGATAAGAATTTTCTCTTCTTCCAGGTAACAGCAGGACATCTTTCTCAGAGGAAATTTACACCCTGCTTTTTTAGAAAGGGGGGAAGGGTAGAGAGCCCTTCCTGTATCTGCTGTTTTTCAATTGCCTTCAGCTCAAAATAATCAGTATGCCAAAGCAGCATCTTTGGGGGTGCATGTTCTGATCCCCTCACTAGGAAGATGAGATGGGGTGGGCATATACTAGTTTAAAAAACGTGGTTTGGGGGGGGTGCCTGGGTGGCACAGTCGGTTAAGCATACAACTCCTGGTTTAAGCTCAGGTTGTGATCTCAGGGTTGTGAGACTGGGCCCCACATTGGGCTCCATTCTGCTTGAGATTCTCTCTCCCTCTGTGTCTCCCCCTCAAAATAAATAAATCTTAAAAAAAAAAGAGCTGTTAGGGAAAAGTTTTCTTAGGAAATACATTTGTTTGGAGAACTGACAGATGATATCTTGGATAGTCAGTTCAAGATGCCAAGAAAGAAGTTGGGGGTAGAGGGAATGGCATTGCTACCCCATCACAGCAAAGAGTCAGCCTGCCTGTTGAAGAACAGAAAGAAGTCCAGAAGGGATGCAGAGAGGTGAGCCAGGGTGAGTGGAGGAAGCCAGGGACTAGTCAGGGTCTGGAACCTCTGGGGCCTTTGTGGGCCCTAGGAAGGAATTTGGATCTTACTCTAAATGTAATGGGGAACCATTCCAGGACTTAAACAGGAGAGTGACATAGCCAGTGTATGTTATGTACGTATGTATGTGTGTGTGTGTATTTATTAATTTATATTTATTTTTTGCTTTCCCTGGGCTAGTTTATTTTCTACTTAGGATTCAGAAATAAAAGAACAAATATAGTAACTGCAAATGTGACCATTTATAACAGAAAACAACCACATAAGTTGAATAATCAAATAAGGATAGCTGGTGTAGTCTCAAAAGGTCATTCCAAATATATGTGCCGAGTGGATTTGAGGAGGTGAGATGGTAAATACAGGAAGTGTGGTTGGGAGGCGATCCCAGTAGTCTGTGAGAGGAGATGGCGAATTGGCCTGGATGGTAGTGGTAGAGGTGGGATAAAAGGCACACACTCGGAATACAGTTTGTAAGTAGAACTCCCAGGACTTGCTGATGAAGTCAAGTAGATAAATACCAGAGAAGAGGGAGAGGAAGGAAGAAGAAATGGCTCTTAAGATTTTGGCTTGACCACTGTGTTGTGTTCGCTGAGCTAGGGAAGGCCAGGGGAGGGGCAGGCTGTGGGCAGGAATGAAGAGTTCTACCAGCATATGCTCAATGTGAGATGCCTATGAAATACCCCAGGGGAGGTGTGTAGAGCTTGGAGTTCAATTTGCAGCTCTTGCCCCTAATTTGGAGAAAAATTTAAAGGGCAAATCATTTAAGAGAAATAACAATACGTCTATCTTGGAATTCAAATTATACCTTCATTTACTTCATGTTCAGGTCAACTGCCTCAGTTTGGAAAGCAAATGACTGTTGACAGCAGGTTGACATGAGGGGATCCTTTGGACATGTGCTTCACATTGATCAAATCAATTATTTATTTATTTATTTATTTATTTATTTATTTATTTATTTGACAGAGAGAGATAGTGAGAGAGGGAACACAAGCAGGGGGAGTGGGAGAGGGAGAATCAGACTTCCTGCTGAGCAGGGAGCCCGATGTAGGGCTTGATCCCAGGACTCTGGGATCATGACCTGAGCCAAAGGCAGACACTTAACGACTGAGCCACCCAAGTACCCTCAAATCAATTATTTCTGAGCAGGACTCTCAAAGTGTGTGTCCAGGAATGTTGCAAACAATTTCCCAGTGGATTCTGCAGTTAGACTGACTGGCTTTAAATCCCAGCTCCATCACTTGCTAATTTTATGACTGTGACAAGGTATTTAAATCTCTTGTCAGGTTTCCTATGTGTAAAATGGAGACAATACCAACCTCATAGTGTGCATTTCATCCCCAGCCTCTTTTGTCTTATGTGGACCTTATGTGAAGGGGAGATGTTTGTCTATGACTCTCAAATATGGCCTAGGCTTGAGCTGGATTGGTGAAGGTGCTCAATGTGGCACCATGGGAAGGCCTGAACCCTTCTCATCCCTTCTCCACTTTGATATGTGCTAAGAAGATAGGGAGGCCCTGCTGGCAACTGGAGTGGATCATCATTAAATAAGCTCAGAAGAGGGTGTGGAGTTGATCCTCTCTTAGCCTGGGGCTATTAAGACATGTCTTGAGAAAGAGATGCATGTTGTTCACAGATGCCCCCCAATGCAGTGAATCTCAAATTTAAGTGTGTATCAGAATCCCCTGGAGGGCTTGTTGAAGCACAGATTGCTGGGCCCCGCTCCCAGAATTTTAAATTCGGTAGGTGTCGGATGAGGCCCAAGAATTTGAATTCTAACAAGTTTCCAGGTGATGCTGATGCTTCAAGGACCACACTTGAAAGGAACCACTGCCCTCCTGCCTCCCAGAGACCCAGGCAGTACGCTTGACTCTGAAAACCTACCTCTAAACACGACTTCTCTCAGCTCCAGAGAGAAGATTATAATCCTGGCTCTCAACATTGATTGAATCCAAAGCACTGATAAGACAAAGAATATAGAAAGGTAGGAAAGGGCCCTAAAAGCACTTCTCTTTGAGCTCCATGCCGGTCCAGGGCCTGGTTTTCCTAGCTGGGTCCCCTGCATCCTCCCTAGTTTGAGTCTTACCACAGGAATTGGCCCAGTCACTAGGCAGGACCTGAACTGACCACAACTTCCATGTGCTCTTTAAAACAGTGCCTTCCTCATGGAGACGTGTGTGGGGTACCTTAGGAATTCCATCTGGGGCTTTCCATCGTATTGCAAGATCATACTGCAAGCAGTCAAACTTGGGCCAGAGGAAAGGAAACTGTTGGCTTTTCTCTTAGTCCTAGCCCTCAAAGACTTTTTCATTTCCACTCTGCAGGCAACTAAGAATAAGGTACTTTCGTTCGTCAGTTCCTTCTGAGTTGTGTCCCTTTTCTCCCCTCCTACTTCCTGAAGGAATCCTCGTGTAGTTTTCCCCCTGATACTGGCTCCTCTAGTAAGAAGCAGTACTGTTCCCCTTGGAGGTCTTCTTGATGTTTGAATGTTTCCTAAATCTCCTGTGTCATTGTCGCACAATACCCTTGATTTCCCCCCACCCCGAACATTTCTACTGCTGCTCTCTCTCTCTGCTTTCTGGAATTAATGGCTTTATCAGCCAGGTCAAGCCACGTTATGCTGCAATAACAGGTGAACCTTCTATTTTAGTGGTTACAACAACAAAGGTTGTTTTCTGATGTATTTTCTCACTCATGTTAATAACAGATCAGCTTCTGTTCCAGGTCATCTTTATTTTGGGACTTGGACTGAAGGAGCGATCCCCACCTATGACACATTGGTCATTTTATAACAGAAGGAAAAGCAATGGCAGAACCATGCAATGGTTTTTAAAGCTTCTGCTAGAAATGTCACATGCCCTTTCTACTCACATTTCATTAGTCGAAGCAAGTCAGAAAGCCAAAAATAATATTGGTGTGTGGGAAGGGTAATCTCTTAGCACAGCCTCTCCTATAAAATCATCCTCTCTGGTTGGGAGAGGTTGGTAGAGAGGCGCTGGACTTGTGTTTGTTTTTATACACTGATACAAATCAAACTCGAAATGAATGGGCTTCTAGAAGATCCAAGTTAACAGTAATCTGCTCCACTCTTCTCTTTTTACTTTTGCAGTCTCTCTGTTTTTATTGGCCACTCTACCTCCTTTCTTCCTGTCATTCAAACCATCATCAGCTTCTTTGGACTCTACAAGCTATCTTAAACCATCTTTGATGGAGAGGTTGACAAAAGGGGAAAAAAAGGAAGCGAAACAGGGAGCATGAGGAAAATAAGTCACTTTCTTTAAGAACTTTAAAACAAAATGCTTTCACAGATTTGAAATGTTTATCAGACCTGTTTGGCATAGATTAACAATATTACCAGTGGTTGGTGGCCATTTTTAGTTACTGGCCATGTTTGCTCCTGATTGGGCACAGATTTGGGGGTACTTTGTAAACACTCTCCACTCCTTTGTGCCCATAGAGTACAGAGGCTGTGAGATGTTGGAAGAGCTAGTAGGAAGTCACATATGGCTAGGATGGAAACAACAGTGGAGGAAATACACATTATAAATGAGGAGAAAAGGATGAGAGTTGCATGTGTGTAAGGGATGAATTGTTTCACAGAAGGAACAGTTCTGAAGGACAAAGAGAATCAGGCAGCAATTGAAGAGCTGGGCTTTTGCAATCAAGAGTAATCAGCAAGAGATGAGGCAACGTGATTAACCAAATGGGAAGCATGGCCCACGGGGTTAGAGGATCACAATCAACACAGATGTCCTTTAGCCTGTGTTAATTCAGGAGAAGGCCAGGAGTTTGTTTGAGAACTTAAAGGCTCAAATATGTTTGTGGTATACCAAGGCCAAGCCTGCCTGCAAAGAAAGTAGAAAACTCCTACACCCCGCCGCCCAGGTGTAGATAAGGAGAGACTGCCCCAGGCTGGGCACAGCAACCATTTCAAGGTCTGGAATCTGGACACTAGCCTGAAGGAAGCAGCCCTCCGAAGAACTACATTTTGGCCTTATATGGTAACATAAATTGTTTCTGGTTGCTGATGTGGTGGGAGGTATGAAAGATAGTGAGCCCCTACTTCTGGGCTCCCCTGACCTCCCAGACATCGCACTCTCTTCAGGCTGCCAAGACCACCAAATTTATGTGTCTCTGTGAAGAGTAAAGGAGGCAACGGGCAGCTGCGTCTGCCTTACCTCATGTCTATCCTTTGCATTGCTTGGATGTTGCTTTGGAAATAAATCAAAGTGCAGTATCTTTGAACTGAACTCAAAATGTCATTCTTGCCCATTCTCTCACCTAGACCAGGCTCCATGTTCTGACTCTCATGGAGTAAAAGTGCAGGGAAGCTCTTGTTAAAAGCCACAAGTGGTCCATTAGTTCAAGGCCTAGCCCCATCTGCACTGTCAAATGAGTGGTAAATTCAGATGCTATATCTGCTGAGGTCAAGAGATTACCGCCTCAAGAGATTTTCAGTGATCTATTTTGGTGGAGAAAATGCCCGACAGTACTTATGTGTCATTAGAGAGGGGACAAGTGCATCTGACTTAAAAGTTTTGGGAAACATCTAACTCCTATTAGATAGAAATGTGCTCATTATTATAAGCTTAATCTCCTCTTAGTCACACCAGACAGTGGCAATAGGGTGCAAATGTCACCTGCTTAGCTTCTCCCTTTGCCTCTGAAAGTCTCTCCTCAGGCACCTTTACAAATCCAAGGCCTCCTTAAACACAGTATGAACAGCACTGCCCTAACTTAGGCAGTGTTAGTAAGTTATAGGCCAGACTAGGACACCTTTGAGCATGAAAGGGAGTAAGTACAGTTGGTAATTATGCTGGACAACAGACATAACCTGGGGCCATCCTAGGAAAACTGAGAATCTAGTCACCCTATAGATATCCTAATCCCAATGTTTGCCTGCCGAGGCTGCTTCCAAAGGGACTCTGTTCTGTCCACCGCCACCCCGGAGAGGCAACCCCAGGCTCTCCAGGCTGATCGTGAACCACCAGCCTGTATTCTAGCTGAGCATGTGACCCAAGGCTAGTAAATAACCCTAGGCTAGGGACACCAGGAGACCTTGAGGAGTCTTGGCGAGACAGGACGAACCTGGTCCAGCAGATTCCATCACGAATTGGAAATCCTGACCAAAAGAAGACACCCGCTAATGGTTCTATTTTTTCTGCCTCCACACTGTTCACATGTTGAATTCACACTGCCATTGTCAGTAAGTGACACCTGTCATTGTACCACAATTCTCAACTGCGGGGGAGGGCGGTAATATAAAAATCCCCAGCAATGTCTGCTCAAACCACAAATGTACAAACCCTTGACCAAGTAATCCCAAGTCTAGAAATGTGTATGCTTGCGCACTTGCAAAATGCTGTGTGTAAAGGCTATTCCTTGCAGCAATGTTTTACCAGCAAAAGACTGGCCCCCCACAAATCACTCAATGTTGATCAACAGGGAACTCATTTGTAACTTCTATCCTCTCCAGGGAGAGAAATTGGATGGCTGGGGAATGAATGGGAACATTTTCACTCTGCACTCTTTTATACTTGTTGAATTTTGAACCACGTCAGTTTATGACCTATTTTGAAAATTAGTAAATAAAATTAAAGGTCTATGATATACGACAGCACTTAAGTAGGAACTTAGAAATATTAACTCAATCTTTGTCCACAAGGCTACCTAGGATCCCTTCGGGCATCATGCATTCAAGAGCATTGGGATTTGGGGACTGGCAGTTTTAGGATTGGGTGGCAAAGTCCTGATTATTCAGCAAACATGAGCTAAGCACTATAGGAATTGCAGACATTAACAAAATTATTCACAGTTGCATAAAATGTGAATATACTTAACATTACTGAACTGTGCACTTAAAAATCATTAAAATGGTAAATTTTATGGTATGTGTTTTTTTAACCACAATTTAAAAAACAAGGAAATAATAAATAAGAACAAAACAAAACTTAAAAAAAATATAGTCTATTTAGAGCCTGAATATAATCTAGTATTTTACCCATAGATGATGCTCAACAAATGTTTAATAGAATAGAATTGCTAGAAGAGAGAATAAAAGTAACAAATTAAAACAAAATGGAGTGAGGGATGCCTGGCTGGCTCAGTCGGTAAAGCATGTGACTCTTGATCCCAGGACTATAAATTCAAGCCCCATGTTGGATGTAGAGATTACTTAAAACAAAACAAAACAAAAAAACCTTTTAGAAAAAAAACCCAAAAAAACCAGGGGCACACGGGTGGCTCCGTTGGTTGAGTGGTGGGGTCATGAACTCAGGGTCATGGGATGGAGCCCCTGTCAGCCTCCCCAAGAAGCTGGGGGTCTGCTTGGGATTCTCTCTCCCTCTGCCCCTCCCCCTACCAGCACAGGTACAGGCACACGCTCTTGCTCTCCCCCTCTCTTAAATAAATAAATATATCTTTTTAAAAAAAGATTCTCTCTCTCTCCCTCTGCCCCTCCAGCCCTTGTTAAATCTGATAGAGAGGGTCAGGATTATATGCATTGCAATGCAAAGGAACAAAATGAAGGCTTTTGGATCCTCCAGTCCTAGGATCCATTCCAGGCTTGACTCTTTTTCTGGCTAATTGAGTTAGTTCCATGTTGCCTCCCTATAAAGGACTGATAATAACCCCCTTTCAGGACTACGCCCAGCTGTAAATGAGGCAGCTCAAATAAAGCACCTAGCAAGATACTGGGCACGTAGTATATGCTTTAGGTATGTTGGTCCTCCAGTGAGATTCAGTGAGAGCCTTGAAGATGAGTAGAAATTTGGTGGTCTGGAAAAAGTCTAAGAAAAAGGTATTTTAGCTCAAAGAACTATTACAGTTGGATGAGTCAAGCAAGAGAAGCCTTGGGATTATCATGAAAACCATCCAGGGGGGACTTAAGTAACTTTTTTTTTTTTTTTAAGATTTATTTATTTATTTTAGGGGGAGGGAGAGAGAGAGAGAGAGAGAGAGAGAGAGAGAGAGAAAATCTCAAGCAGACTCCCTGCTGAGCTCAGAACCACTGTGGGACTTGATGCAGGGCTGGATACCATGACCCCGAGGTCATGACCTGAGCTGAAATCAAGAGGCGGGTGCTTAACTGACTGAGCTACCCAAGTACTACTTAAGTAACTCTTGAATGTGGCTAGATGCCAGTACAGAGACCTAGGTCTCCTCTTTCCTTTTTCTTTTTGTTTCTGCTCATTTTCTTCTTTTGACTTCATTTTTCTTTAGTCCCTCTCTTTTTTGTTCCCCTTCCTTTACCCCTTTTTTTCCCTTTTTTCTTTCTTTCTTTCTTTCTTTCTTTCTTTCTTTCGTTCTTTCTTTCTTTCTTTCTTTTTCTTTTTAAATGTCAGAGGTTAGATTATATTCTGAAAACCATCATTATTTTCCCAGGTAGTCTTAGGAATATTCCATAACTTTTCTGAAACAGCATGATTTCATAGGAGTTAAGACCTGGAAGGAACATGATCTCAAATTTAAATCAGGAAGAACAGCTATTTGCCTCATTGAGACATTATTAACAAGGGAATAATGATAAAGCCTACTGTGTACTGAGTGCCTGTTAGGTACTTCACCTGCAATATCAGGAATTTTCACAACTGTAAGGTAGCTATCAGCCCCCATTTATGGATGAGAAAAATCAAATAAATCTTTGATTTAGTGGAACTAGGACTTAAGTCCACTTCCAAAGACTGTGGTCTTTCCTGTATATGCTCCTCTCTCTCCAAACTTCTAGATTTTCTCCGGTCTGCCATTTCTAGTCTTGTACAAATGCTTATAGTTTCCAGTTCTGGAAGCAGTAGTCATGTTTAAGAGAGAAGAGTAATTAGATAGGTCATCTGTATAAACAAGAAACATGACAATAGTATTCCTATCTCTTTGTTGGTTCTGAGAGTAGAATTTTATTTAATAGATGTTAAAGTTACTAATAGTTTATTAAAGTACATGAAAGAATGCCTTTGATTCCACCAGATTCTTAGAATGATTGATACTGAATCAATGAATCCCTCTCCCTAAATTGTTCTGTTTCTAATGCCTGAGGTCTTTCTGTTATTCATTTTCCTTCATCCTACTCATGCAGTGAACAGAATTATCACCATACAAAAAAGACATGGAGAATCTGTTTTGCACACTCAGGAGAAAACTGTATCATTTTGAAAATTTAACAACTATTATGGACATTTTATTCACTTATTTTATTGGTGACTTATAGAGCAATTATCAAGAAGCCTGTATACTTTTAGGCTGTTGCTTGCTTTAAATGCCAGTATGTATTCTTTAATCTTTCAAGTGTGATGTATAAGGCTCAATAGGTTTTTTTTTTTTTAACTGAACTGTGAATGTGTCTGAATACAACCAAAATTGGAAAAACTTCTTGGGGAGTGTCTTTGCTTATAAGAGAAATGGTTCAAATAAGATAGTGTACAATTGCCTAATTTCTGTTCTAATTTTCATGAAATGCTTCTCTCTGGCCTATGATGTTCTAACTTTACCATTGATGTCTATACACACATGCTAACACATAGTCATACAGACACATACACACAGACGCACACCTACTTCTTTGCACATTTCTAAGATAAATTTTTCCCCTGGAGGAAGGTAAGACTTAAATGTTGAAAGAGGAGGAAATTCACAGGCTCTTTGCTAGAATTACAGAATATTTTTTTTGTGGAAATGACTTTAGAGAATATTTATCCAAAGTTTTCATTTATAGATAAAGAAAATGAGACCTAGAGAGGCAAAGTTACATACCCAAGATCACACAGCTGGATGGTCAGAGATGCAGGGTTGGAATCCTTTTTTTTTTTTTTTTACTTTCAGGTTGAGATAGGGTACTGATCAAAGTGGGGGCAGGGTAAGCCTTAAAACAATTTATAGAAAAGGTGCCACTTTGAATATCACCTTACGCCAAAGATGAATGGCAAAATGTAGACAGCAATACAAGAGAGGTTTTTATTTTTTAATTACACTAAGTAAGTAATGTTGGTTGGGAGAGGGAAGAGCTTAGTTGGTGGAGTGGTTTTTAAATAATAACCACCTAGGCCACTATCAACCACCTAGTCATACAAACATCTTTGCATAAAATCAAGCTCAAAATGCATAGTAAACATGAAAACTATTATCTAGAGCTTGTATCTTTAAGCCTGTAAAACAACTAACATTTTAATAGTCCTTTAGCATTTACAAAGCACTGGCACATACATTTTCCTCTTTGGATCTCCAACGACCCTGCGAGCTCATTAAGGCAATCTATGTTGTTCTTTAGAGGAGAAACAGAGGTTCAAAGTTAGAGAGGCTTACTCAGGTGGATTCAAATCTGGGGCTTCTAATTCTATAAATCCCAAGGTCTTTTCATTTCACCACTTCATCTCCTAGAAAGCCCAGCAGCAAACAGCTTTAGAAATGCAGAAACTTGGGCGAAATCTGTGTAGAAGGTGTGATGGTGAATTTTCTGTACCATTTGTGACAGGTCCAGGCTGCCGTGCAAAGCTGCTTTGCTGCTTGGGCATATGATCCCAGAAGGGTATGTTGAGATTATTTTCAGATACTATTTCCTCAGTGCTGTGGCAAGTGGTGTCAGAATGTGAGGCAGAGAGAGACATGCACACAGGATAGAACTTGGCTGGTTTGGGATGATTCTAACATGATAGGACACACTTGCCTATTTGCTCTTTTATTTTTATGAAATGCTTCTCTCTTATATACATACACACAGAGATTTCATCGATGAGAAAGCTAATATCTATGGAAAAGTGGGCTTCCTAATGTAAAACCCCACTATGAAACATGTTTCCCCACTCGCAACACCTGAAGAGGCCTCCTTCTGCCCTGTTCATCTTTGGGCCTAGACAGCAAAGGACAAAGCTTCCCTTCAGGTGCTGTTGTCCTAAGAAAAAAGAGGGGGAGGCACTGGGCTTCTTAGGCACAGTTACTCTTTCCAAACTCAGATGTCACTTAATCTCTCCTTGGGCAGAGTAAATAAGGCAGGGAGAAAAGCCAGGATTCTTACGTTAATGGAGTTCCCTTCTCAGGGAACGTCAGGAGTGGGAAGACACGCTCTACCCTACTGTAAATTAGTGAAGATTACGTGACTTAATGTAGGTGAAACACTTAGGGCCTGGTCTAGAGTCAGTACTTGATTAATGGAAGCTCTTTTAATTAGAAATCCACAGACTCATTTCTGGTTCTAGCTCCTCCATTAACTGAGTGATTCAGGGCAAGAGACCACATCTGTCTTGTTCACTGCTGGATTCCCAGAACAGACACGGGTGCCTTGCATAGCACCTGTAGTGATGAGGATGGAAACAGCAATAATACTGTTTTTAAATAAATTAATTTTCCTCTCTGAATTTGCTTCCTCATCCATAAAATGAGGTACGTGATCTTGACATTTAAATCTCTTCCCTGCTCTAATGATCTAATTCTGTAATAGAGAATCTCAGTATATCTGATACAACTCTGCCTTTTTTTAGGTTTAAAAGCAACAATAACAAAAGGATTTGCTGACAGCATTCTCATTTAGTCTTCGTATTTTGAATTCCAGTATTCACAAAAGGCAATTCACTAAGAATAGCAACATATGTATAATTCTCTAATAATGTTGGGGTTAATTAACTTTCCTCTATCCCCCAAATATCCTGGTCACTTTTAGTAATATTGTCAGCATTTTATGCTATTCCTTAGAATTTTTAAGAAGTTTTCATTATCGCTATTCGTCAAGTCCACAGCTATGCTACTATAAGTTCTTCTCAACTGAAAAGTTTAGGATTTTATGGAACAAATCCAATGTTGCCAAGCATTCAGATCATTGTTTTAGAAAATCTCTTTCTTGTCCACTGAGCCAAAAACAAAACCATTCTCCAGTTGTTACATATTTAGAAATGAGAAAATAGGCTCATGTAGTAATATGACCAGGGCTCAAAACTAGTAAATGGCTGAGCTTAGTTCCACACACTTTTTATTTTTTATTTTTTAAAGATTTTATTTATTTGCGCGAGAGAGACAGAGAGAAGAGATAACGAGAGAGCACCAGCAGGGAAGAGAGGGAGAAGCAGGCTCCCTGCGGGTTCCATCCCCAAGATCATGATCTGAACCAGTGCCACCTAGGCGCCCCTCCAAGCACTTTTTAAAGTGCTTTCATATTTTATTATTATCTTGTTAAGCAATTGGTACTTATGATCATGTGCTCCATCATCCACTGTGCAGCTAGAAAGCTAATGTACTCTGGAAGAGGACATGCACAGAACATAATAGAACTTAGCACTTTTTCATTAAAAAGTCTAAAATTTCTTATTAACATATGAATGGATTAGCTAACAAAGGCAAATATCATAGATGTAGTGAATATCCTCAAAAGCACAATGGAAAATATCACGCAGTAAGAGAATGAATTCAGCAACTCTAAACACAAAGTTTCTTCAAGATTCAAATCTTCTTTATGTACTGCTATTTCAGTTTGGAGTCTAAAAGACTATCTGTCTACTTTGTGTCTGGCTGATTTTCCTGTCAGGCAGGAACTGGAATTTGAACTTTGCTCTCCAAAAGCCAAAGGCCAACTAATTTAGAAGGAGACTCTCAAAATCAATGATGGTTTCTTCTAGTTTCATTAGCTCTGTCTAAAGTGATGAAAGGATTTGATTCCCAGATAACTATGATCCTTATTGCTATTTTTACAAATCACATTAATTTCTATACTTAGTTCTGATCACTTGTGGCATTCCTGAGGCAAGTCTGGATTCATGCAGCATTCCAATCCTGAGTGCCTTTTCAAGTTTCCAACAGAACCCTGTGCTGGTGAGTGATGATACCTTTATTGTAGTAGCCCCAAGGTGTGGAAGTTGTTTCCTGTGGCCTAGACTCAGCCCTACCCCTCCACTTGTTGAAACATCTGCAAATACTTTTTTCATTTCAGAGGCATCTGACCACAGCTAGCCTCCCATCTGGATTGCTTCCTTTTTCCTGATTGCTCATGTAAGGCGTCAATAATCTGGGAAGGCACTGAGCAAGAAAGAAATGGGGAGGGCCTAGGGATTAGACTGGAGTGCTTCGAGGTTAGTTCTTATGGGTTTTTTCTCATACTCATTCATTAATTGACTCATTCAATCATCATGACTGATTGCATGGTACTAGCGATGCAAATATCAGCATGTAGCAGTATTTGTCCTCAGAAAGAAAACAATCAATATATAACATGCATCATTTATTGCCTCAGATAAGGAATTACATTAATCAGTTTATAGTAGTAAACTATTTTTACTAGGTGTGTTTCGTGTGTAAAGTTCCACAATTGCTTTAATTCTTCTTTTTGGTAGGTATAGGATTCATGGCATATTTTACTTTTTATTCCCCCATCTTGATCTAATCTCTTTATTTCCCCACCTTGAAAACTGAAAAGTGATACTCTCAATTTCAATAAAATTGAAAGCAATACTCTCTGACGGCTTTTGTAAATAATGATCATTAATCAATTTAATAAATACCATAGGAATCTTTACCTGATACGTAAAATGATCAATTGTGTACTGCAAAGTAATCATATTTCTTCATATGTTTCATTTGCTTTAGGCCTATATTTTAAGCCATGAATCTGTTTGACTACTATTAGAAAGAGATGACATTTTAGAAGGTATTAAGGCAGCTGGATCATTCCCATGCTCTTATATGATATTAATTCCAAGTTTTAAAATATATTTATATTATGCCCACATTTGCACATTTTAATGAGTTATATTTAAACTCTCATTTTATTATAATCAAATCATACAAAGAACTAATTAACTTCATCCTGGGAGTAATTGAGCAATGATTACACCTTCAAAGCAACAAGAGATTTAAGGTGTATTCAGGGTGTGGCCCATCCACCCGGGATTTCGAAACGACATGGTTCTTCAGGTCTTGTTGGGGCTCATCTATCTGCACGTCTCCCCTGCAGGAGTTTGGACTAATCAGGTCACTACATCCTGACACTGCAGTCTCTACCACTCATTGTTTGCAACATGATGTAATGTCAACAGACCACAGAGAAGTTAGCAACGGGAAAAGGAAAACACTTTAATACCCAAGGCCATCCCTGGGGTTCAGCAGGACATATATCTTATATCAAATCACCTGATATCAAATCCTACAAATGAGCTCGGCCAAAAGGTTGAGCCATGTGGTTTGACTGTATCATGTTCTGCAATTGCAATGCAATACTAAGGCAACCTGTTGTGAGTTGACAGTTATTCCAGTTTGCTAAAACCAAAAAAGCAGTTTTGCTGCACTATCACTGCTTCCTCTTTGCTGCAGAACATTTCACATGGCATCATGCCTAGGCTAGTTTTCATGTATCTAGATATTATTTGAAATTGTGGAAGGTGATCGGGGTTGCTGGTTCACTTCTACAGCCTTGACCTCTCCCCATCCCCCAGTGTTCTCTGTCTTGCTGCTCAGAGCAGTGCTATTCAATATAACATGAAAATACATGTCAAGGGCAGATGGCAGCTAGTTGCCTGAGAACTCTGAAGAACAAAGAGAAAACCATGGTGGCCATACAGTGCTATGTTCAACTTAGAAAAAATACCCCTTCCTCAGGTGGATGCAAAACACATGTCTTAGCAGGTGAAGGTAGGTGCTGGAATTCAGTGCCTACCCACCTCCTCTGCAAGGCACCATGATACAGTCAACAAACTGCACAAGTGTATGGTGTCCTGGCAAAAAGGGCATGTGTAGCCTTAAAATGATGGTAGAGGGCATTAAGAAAGATGAGGGCAACTTGGATATGGAGAATGATGGAAAACAGTGGTATTGTTTGGTTTTGACTTTTCTTTTCCCTCTCTTAGAGATGGCTTCTAAAAGCTGAAACCAGGAACAGGTTCTATATTCACACAAAAATATATGTCGTTTCTAAAATGGTGTCGTTTCACCATTTCTAAGGTGATCTGTAGTTTGAGAGACCAAAATTTTATTTAAATATTACATAATCCACCAGTTCTGTTTACTGCTGTATCTCTAACACCTAGAACAATGCCTGACACACAGTAGGTCCCTTAATGTGTTGAGTAAATCTCAAATCCAAGACTTTTGGTCATTATGCAACAGGAAAGTAAACCAAGAGGATCTCTTATCTTCAAGATTCCACAAATCAGGGTGCCTGCGTGGCTCAGTTGTTAAGCGTCGCCCTTGGGCTCAGGTCATGATCCCAAGGTCCTGAGATCAAGCCCCACATTGGGCTCCCTGCTCAGCGGGAAGCCTGCTTCTCCCTCTCCCACTTCCCCTGCTTGTGTTCCTGCTCTTGCTATCTCTCTCTCTGTCAAATAAATAAATAAATAAAATCTTAAAAAAAGAAAAAAAGATTCCACAAATCAAATTAGGAAGGTTTATCAAAAAATCGTTTTCTCCTAGGTACTTCATAGGCCAGAGGTCTCAGCTTTCATATAAAAAACCGTCACCACAAGTGCTACTCAATACTAATTATTTAGAACTTCCAATGCATACATCGTATTTGTTGACTGACAGTGAAATGTCTCTAAGTCAAATATTTTACATAAGGATGCAGCCTCCCACTGTATTTCAGTACTTGATGGGCTAAATACCCCCCCAAAATTGGTGGCACAGCTGTATTTAAACATTATTTTATACTTGTGTAATTTTACATATGGGCTGCCATAACAACAGTATTTTATTTGTAATAACTGAGTATACCACCAGCTTCCAAAGATCTCAAAGCACCTTTTGTGAATAAGGAATATTCCTCCCCACACCTCTGGTGTGGTAGGTATGCTGTAGGCATTATTTCCATCATACCGGGATCACACATGAGTCATGAGACAGTGGTGGGGCTGCCATTACTCACTCATGACACTTTATAGTTCCAGCTGTAACTATCAGAGAGTACTGCTCACACATTCATTCATTCCTTCATTGAAAATACTTATTTGATGCAGCTTACTAAGCACTTAGGGTCAAGCCCCTATTTTGTTACTGAACTCACACTATATAAACATTACAATCCTAAAAAAACAAACAAGAAACAAAAAAAACCCCTCATAATATTTAAAATTCAGATCAGAGACTTCTGCAATTGTGATTAATCCTTGTTGTTTCACAGTGACATACCTATCACTGACTCACTAAGGAAATGACTGAAATACAAAAAAATTAAAGATACACTTCTCCATGTTATGGCTGTTAATCACATGTCTATAACATAAGGCTTTTAAAAAGAAAATGTTTGCCTGGTACAGCTAAATACTTGCGTTTTCTGTGTCTAATTAGAAGTTTCCGCCGTGTATTATAGTTGAGTTGGTACAAGATGTTCAAGACCATGAAAAGCTGAATGTAATGGCTTCCTTGTGTTATGGTCTGATTTTTTTTTTCAGTTCATTTGTCCTTTTAAGTAAATCTTACTGTTTGTACCCTAACTGAATTCTCAATTGTTCCTCTTGCCAAACCATGCCTCCAGTCTTGGCTGTATAAATTAAATTTCATGCATGCATGTGCAAGCCGTGTGCACTGCCTGTTAAACTAAGTACGATAAACAAATTAAAGGCACATTTTAACGACCCTTGAGTTCCGCGTTATAGTGGTTTTCAGACAGTTACCTACTGGGTACAGTGTAAGACACTGATTCACATTAGTAATTTTCCGTGTGCCAGCCGGGCTGCTCAGAAGATCCAGTCCCCTAACCGTGCAAGTTGCATTTCGTCCGGTTTTCTTCTCGGGCTCCCCACCCCCTTGCGGCCTCTGGGCATAGTTCCGACGCTCCCCTGGCGACCGCCGGACGGGGCGGATTCGCCCCCCAGCTCCCTCTGCCGGAGCCGGCGCGCGGGGCGGCCGCGGCCAGGGCCACCGGGGCAGAGCCGGCGCCGGGGCCGGCGGCGGCTGCGTGACAGGCTGCACTCCCCAGCCCCGACGCTGTGGTAATTCAAACTGATCTCATCGCCTGTCGTCACGACACGCGCTTCCTCGCTTGCACGCGGCGTAGCGTGAGAGGCGCCGGGACGGCCGCCGCGCTCACCCCTGAGCCCTCGGGCAGACGCGCCCTGCAGGTCGCTTTGAGGCCCGCGATGCAGCGTGTCCCTACCCCTGGTGACAACGTCACCATCCTGCCTTCAAAAAATGGTCCCCGGACGTCAACAAATAACCTCACCTCCCAAAGGCTGGCCTTCGCCCTCTTCGGCCTCAGCGGGCCCTGCCCCTCACCGCCCCCTGACGCACCGCCACCACCCCCTCCGACTTCGGGAGTAGGCGCCTGGTCGCCGGGGTCAGTCGCCCGGCAACCCAGCTCGCCTCCCGCGCGCCCCGGTTCCCGGCAGTCGGGGCGCCGTGGGGGCCCCTTCCCGGGTGTCCCTGCCGGGGGCGGGCCCTCCGCGTCCCTCGTGCGCTGGACGGGCAGGGCGCGAGGCCCCATGCGGCTCTGCCCTGAGACCCCCTCCACGGAGAGGCCAGGCTTGGAAGGCGCCGAGCAGGCGCCGCGCCTGCTAAGAAAACCGAAGGGGGTCCGCGGGGCGAGACCGGTTCGACGCCGGCGCTCCCCTTCTCCCTCCCTCGGCCGCCCGTGCCATTTGCTCTGCGGCCGCGGAGATGGGAACTCTGTGATGTGAAGTGGAGGGCATCACCCTCTCGGCTAGAGTCAGCGGAGGGCGCGGTGTGTCCGGGGCCTGGCGGAGTCCGGGATTCCTCGCCGGATTCCTCGGCTGGGTCGGCACGCAAGGCGGGCTCCGTGCCCGCCAGGAAGCCCGAGCGAGCACGGAAGCGCTGAGAGCAGGCGGCGGGGGCGGGGCCGCGGCCGCCGGGGTTGCGTGACCTGCCGGCCGGCGGCCGCACGCACTTCGTGCCGGCGGCGGCCCTCTCCGGCCTGGCCGGCCGCCGCCGCCGCGGGGCGGGAGGCGCAGGTGCTGGAGGGCGGCACCCGCTTTCCACTTTTACAACTCCGGCCGGGCCGGGAGTCACGCTACGTTTCTGGGAAAGGGAGTGAGTTCACCGGGGAGGACACGGCGTCTCCTTGTTATCAGAACGTGGGTGACATTCGGTAATAAAACCCGCGCACACAGGATGTGTTTGGCGAACTGGGAACCAGAGCTGCTTAATCGATAAGTAATCCTGCCGGGAAGCTCTACAAAAAAAAAAAAAAAAAAAAAAAAAAAAAAAAAAAAAAAAAAAANCACAGGTGCGAATCGTGTGACATGTTTACACAGAAAGGAACGGAGCAAGGACAACGGTTTGGGGAGGCAGTTTTCTCCACTCTGCACAAAGATGAATAACAGAGTCTGGATTCCGTGCATGTTGTTATTCCTCCTGGAAGCGTTCTTTCCAGTGTTTTATTTCAAAATCAGAAGTACCTATTTTCCTGGCATATTGGCTGGAGAGACTTCTTTTATGTGGCGACTCAAGAGTCCCAAGCGCATTTAAAAAAAAAAAAGAAAACGCTACAGACATTAGAAGAAGCCAGAATCCGAGGTCCTTGTCAAGATCATGAGAAAAAAGTGTTTTTCGCTCAGATATCTATTTATGCAACTCATATGTTTGTAGAGCTCTAGATAAATCAAGTTTGGAGGGCAGAACAAAAATAACACCAAAATAGTTTAACACACAAAACCACTCCGGTGGACTAAAAGCATTCGGCTTATTTGCTATTTATTCATAAATTTTGATATGGTGGATCTAAGCTTTTATTAACGTCTTACTATTACCCTTAGACCTATGGTGCCTAGTGACACACGCACTGATTTTTGTTATACAAGTAACACATCATTATTGAAGAGGGGGATTTTCCTGGGTTAGGATACCCGCCCTAAACTCCTAGGAAATTTTTTTCAAAATACACATATTTACCTCCCAACGTATCATATGTGTAAAGAGAGAGCAAGATTCACTGTTGAGTTTTAAAATGTTTTCCCAGCTAACTGATCCTCACTTAAGTGTATTTGGGGATGTTTATTTTGTCTGTCCAGCACTCTGTTTCCTCTGTGGCAGAACTGTCCCTTTACGTCCTAGGCATATAATTAGAAAGGGAAGTTCATCATGTGTGGCCTTGCTTACCTGATCCTCACAATNAATAGTTTAACACACAAAACCACTCCGGTGGACTAAAAGCGTTCGGCTTATTTGCTATTTATTCATAAATTTTGATATGGTGGATCTAAGCTTTTATTTATTAACGTCTTACTATTACCCTTAGACCTATGGTGCCTAGTGACACACGCACTGATTTTTGTTATACAAGTAACATATTATTGAAGAGGGGGATTTTCCTGGGTTAGGATACCCACCCTAAACTCCTAGGAAATTTTTTTCAAAATACACATATTTACCTCCCAACTTATCATATGTGTAAAGAGAGAGCAAGATTCACTGTTGAGTTTTAAAATGTTTTCCCAATTAACTGATCCTCACTTAAGTGTATTTGGGGATATTTATTTTGTCTGTCCAGCACTCTGTTTCCTCTGTGGCAGAACTGTCCCTTTACGTCCTAGGCATATAATTAGAAAGGGAAGTTCATCATGTGTGGCCTTGCTTACCTGATCCTCACAATTGGCCAGGAGGCATGTACCTGCTACCTCCTACCTTCAGCGATTTGGACAAAGGATTGCTGTATCACTTAAGGTGTGCCAAACAGTCATTTCCTGGCATTATTCTAACTGGAGGCTGGGAACAGAGGCCTCCTCTTTTCCTCTTGGTGACAAATTTGGACTGTCGGCCACTGCTGCCCTTCCATGTGCGGAGACTGTAAAAGAATGGAGCCAATCTGCATTAAATGGTAAACTCAAAAGGGCTGAGACGCCCCATGATTATTATAGTTCAAGAATCCATATCTGAAGTTCTCAAAGCAATCCAATTTCCTGCTTTCTTGAAGCTTGCTTATTCAGCTCTTCTGTTGATTCTGTGAGGTGCTCTGGTATCCTAAGAAAATATACATCTATGGACATAAATAACAGAATGTATATTTATAATGTTATTTGGAATACGTTTTTTTTTTGGATTTATAATATTGTTTTTAACTTGCTTTTTTTTTCACAGAACAATCCACTGGGATATTAGTTATCAAATAATGATATTGTCATTTCTAAAGGATGCACAACCTTGATATTTGATATATCAATTTATTTCACATTTTGATATTTCCAACTTTTAAACAAGACTATGATGGACACTAAATATATGTACTAATAAGAAAGAACTTTCCCAGAAGCTTCTGGCAGCCTTCTCTTAGAGCCTGTTGGATGAGAATTGGGTCATAGGCCTATTTCTTTTCTTTTCTTTTCTTTCTTTTTTTTTTTTAAGATTTATTTATTTTAGAGAGAGAGAGAGCAAGACAGAAAGCACAAGCCAGGGGAGGGTCAGAGAGAGAGTCTCAAGCTGACTTCCATGGAGCCAGGAGCCTGACCTGGGGCCCTATCCCATGACCCCTGAGATCAAGACCTGAGCTGAAACCAAGAATCGGACGCCCAAAGACTGAGCCACCCAGGTGACCCAATAGGCCCATATCTGATTTAAATTACTGGTAAAGGGAAAGGGGCTAGCAGAATTGACCTAATCTGAGCTGATTCCTGGAGTTGGACGGATTTGCTTGGGTTTGGGGTAGGGGGAGGGGAGGGTGAGGAGGTCTGGATTCCTGAACAAAAGGAAGAATGACCTCAGATGTCCACTACAATAGTTTTGAACATTTTAAGGTGTTCACAATATATGTATTAGTTTTTGACCATAAAAGCAATGTTTAAGAATGCTATTGCTCTAAACCCTTGCAAACCAGGGCTAGTATAAGTATTTTAATTTTTTCATCTGTTTAATAGGTCTGGTAATTTATCAATAATTCATAAGAAAATATCTTTAAGGTGATCCACAACTCCTTATTTAATGGAATTCATCATTCTATTAATAGAAATGTAACAAATGACAGGAAAATTGCTATAATTTGATTCCTATAAATTCCTGTTACCTAAATTATAGGTACAGAAACATGAACTTCATCTCTACAAAGGTAGAATGATAACACTTCTGACAATCACTTATGAAAACATGTTAGACTCTTAAATGCTTCATTAGAATCCTATGGAAATCTCAGAAATAAGCTATAATTTCATTAAACAAGCAAATTCTACAAAAGCTGTTTTTTAAATATATAAGGCAGTTAACAATTTTCCGTCTTTGAATTCATTAACATTTATTATAGGCTATATATTTGATGCTAAGAGTTTAAAGAACTAACAGGGGCATATACTTGAGCATCAAATTCATTATAAGAGTTTTAAGTCACTGCTATGAGAGCTTTATTCTTTTTGTTTTTAAATATGTTCATGGAAGTAAATGTATCCTGAGGATATAATGTATAGCATATTGACGATAGTTAATAATACTGTATTGTATATTTGAAAAGTTGCTAAGAAGATAGATCTTAAAAGTTCTCATCACAAGAAAAAAGTCTGTAATTATGTGTAGTAATAGGTGTTAACTACACTTATTGTGGTGATTATTTCACAATATATACAAATATTGACTCATGTTGTATACCTGGAATAAAATATGATGTCAATTATATCTCAATAAAAATAAATATACTTATGTAAAAATATTTTTTAAAAAGATTTTATTTATTTGACAGAGAGAGACACAGTGAGAGAGAGAACACAAGCAGGGGGAGTGGGAGAGTGAGAAGCAGGCTTCCTGCTGAGCAGGGAGCCTGATGTGGGGCTGGATCCCAGGACCCTGGGATCATCACCTGAGCCAAAGGCAGAAGCATAATAACTGAGCCACCCAGACACCCATCATGTAACAAATATTAAACTAACTTGGCACATAGTACATTTTTGCGTAAAGCTCTTAACAGTAGTGGACAGCCACAAGAGAATATACTTGGAATCACTAAAGTTTTTGCTATAGTGCCTGAGTTACTTTTAATATTTGGGAGTAGACATTTATCACTTACAGCCTTGATGTCTCATTGCAAATTTGTTCAATAATTATATTCTCAGGGCTAAAAAGAATTCAATATAGAATTTATTACTGCACCGATCACAACACATTTGAACTCCTAAAGAGAGATGCTATTTAAACATTGTGACTTTCATTTTATTAGGTACTCAAGTTTATACTGCACATAGGATGGATTCAAAAATATACAGAGCAAAAACGCACAAATAGTATTTTGTGGCCAAAGCTACCTCCAGACCAGTTATTTGGAATTCAGAACGTACAAAGAAGCTTTACAAAGTCTACAACTTTAAATGTTGATTAGCAGTTAAAAAAAAAAGTATTAGGAAAAAAAATATCTAATCCATATCTCTTTGAGAGTAAAGTGTGTTGGGGTAAGTACAACAAAGCAAGTAGTCACTTGTAGCTGACCTCTTTTTTGAAAACTGGAAGCTGTGTCAGAAAAGTTATGAAAAAAGTAACTCTAAGACAAAGTTAAGTTTCCAGAATTCAATACATTTTGAGTATTTACATATGTTACTACTCCACAGTAGGCTGATGCTTTCTGGGTACTGACTTGGCCAACAGAGTCAACTAACACAATACATGAGGCCCAGGTGCTTCTGCTTATACTTTTCAGTCCAAGTACCCTTCAGTGGTCACGTGTTGGGCTATGCCCTTGGCCACTTCCATCATTTGGGTAAAAGTAAACAATAAGTAGGATCTGACTGAGTTATGTTTGGAAGGGTTCTCAATAAATGAGACATTGTGTATGAAGTGCCTGGCAAACAGAAAGAGCCCAGTAAATGTTAGCTTTTAAAAATTTCTGCAATTGCTTTGGATAGAACCCAGAAACAGCAGTGAAAGCCGTGGTTGCTTCCAACCTGGGAGGCCTGTATGCAACCGTTTTATTCAAACTTTTGAGGTATTAGTATGGTACTGTGTTCTGGTTCACAGGATAAAAATAAAGTTGGGCTAACTATAATTTTGCCATGCTTCTTTTGGTACAGTTCTGAACTCACTCTGAAATTAGCAGTCTTGGGGAGACTGCCTGATATTTTTATCAGACTTGCCAACAAAGCACCTATTCTTCCACATGCTTTTTATGGAGGGAGGGAAGGGGGTTATAATATTACTTATCAAAATGAATAGGATGAATGACAGTGCCTTGATGGATCAATATCTTAGGTAAATTCATGATAGAAACAAAAGCACAGACACTGTGTTCTCCTAAATACTACTACTACAACACAAAGGTGTGCAGACATTGTGGAAAGCTTTTAGTCACTTTATAGAGACCAGAACTAGGGACTATATTTTTTTCTTTCAGGGGTCATTGACCCACAGGGGAAAACAAATAATAAAGGGTCTCACAGAAGTGAAAAGGAACTTAATTATCACTGGATTACCTTATAAAGTAACAGTAAAAAGTGAAACTTAGCTGATTTAAAATTTACTAACAGAATAACACAAAACTTTATTCAGGATGTTCAGTGATAAGAACATTTTATTTTTTATTTTATTTTTTTTTTAAAGATTTTATTTATTTATTTGACACAGAGAGAGAGATTACAAGTCGGCAGAGAGGCAGGCAGAGAGAGAGGAGAGAGGAGGAAGCAGGCTCCCTGCTGAGCAGAGAGCCCGATGCGGGCCTCGATCCCAGGACCCTGGGNCAAAACTTTATTCAGGATGTTCAGTAATAAGAACATTTTAAATTCTACTTCAGTTCCAGTATGGCCAATAATGGGGTGAAGAAAAGTAGTGGAAAAACAAAAAAGATAAGGAAAGAAACTCAGAGGGAGAGAGGGAGAGGTTGCGATCAACACAGAGCCAAGAATAAACAGGAAAGACACTGGGGAGAGGTTTATTGAATTACTTTTTTAAAAAAGTAACATCTTGTCACAACTCTTCATCTGTGCTGTGGTCTTCGGAAATAACACCTTTTACTGCTACTTTTTAACAAAAGCTATTCTTCACAATTTATTAACTCTATCCTTGGAATTCTTACTGGGCCTACCACTCCCTGTTCAGTAGAACTTTCTCTGATGATAATGTTCAAGATATGGGCTGTCTGATGCCGTGGCAACATGTGACTACTGAACACTTGTACTGTGGCTAGTGCAATAAAGGAATTTTTAAATTTCATTTTAACTAAATTAAATAGTCAGATGTGGCTATCTTATTGGACAGCGCAGGTCTAAGGGACATTTACAGTGTGGATATTTATGGTGGGAGGAAAACTGGTCTCAAGGCCGTGTAGAGATGACTAAGGACAGATGAAATTAAATCACAGAATGAATTACAGCCTTTCAGCTGTATCTTATCCCATCCTTAAAGCGTTTCCTTTCCTTATATACACGAAGTACTCAATAAATATTATTGCTGATAACCATATTACTAGCCAAACTAGCCTCAGAAGTCATCTTGCTTTAGGTGTGCAATTTCTGTTCCAGATAAAGCATTCAGTGGATCTAGATTGACTGCTTTTTTTGTGTCCCATGTCTAAACCTCATTATTGAGAACCGTCCTACCTTCATTGTCCCTCAAAGAAACGTGCTGAACATCAATAGCTGTTGAAAGTCCTTTGCACCTGATCAATTCGTTGGCTGTCCTCTACTCCCCTTAATCCTCTATTCAATCCTCTTAGTGCTTATCTTTCCTAGATGGAGAAAAATGCTCTTTGAGGGGGTGGAAATTCAGTCGTTGGCAGGCGTTGGGGCAGAAATATCCGCCAGGTTAAGTGTACAAGGTATATCTATCTCCAAGACTCTGGGGAACAAGGCTTTTAGGAGTGTTCAGTACTTCATGCTGTCATTTTCATTAATAAACAGCTCTCATCAGCATTTTGACTACTGTTTCAGCACTGCTCTGCGTCGTTTGGTCACCTCTAAATCTATAGGTTTTAGCTAGTTTTCTATTTATTCAACCTTACTTCATGAGAAAATAACAAGTGTCTTTCTATGCTAGTGAGCCACGGATGATTTTTCTTGCAAGAGCTGCGTTTTCGACCTCATATAATCCACAAAAAAGGAGAGATCGGGACTATTAATGAATCACTTGAAAAATCACACTAACAGCTGCCCCTACCTGGGTTATTCACAGAATCACCCCATTCTGGTATGCAGTGCCTGTCTCTTAGTAGTAGGTCATTAATAAATACTTGCTTTATTAAGGAAGGAAAGTAAGTCACGTGTAAAGCTAAGAGGCCTCCTATAAATAACTTGTGTATTAGGGGATCTCAAGATACCTTTTGAATAAGTCCTTATATTCTGACAACTTTGCGGCTAGGATGAAAAGTCTAGCCTTCCCAACTGCCCTCACAGCAATGCCAATGACCAGAGCTTCCCATTACACCCATGATCTCTTAACAGGTTTCTCTCGCTCAGGTACTATAATTGCCCACTGCGGTGTCCGCCTTGCGGGCTCTAGAGCCAGGGATCAGAGGTATAGGGACCTAGGCCACCACTGCAAGCTGTCTCTCTCCCGCCCACCTGGAGCCTAGGGACATGTCTCTTTTCCTCTGGAACTTCTACCAAGACTCCAGCCCGCCCTGCCCCCCGTTGTCCTTCGCTCCCCTTCCCTCCCTCTCCTGGCACTCTTCACAAGACAAGCCCTCCCCTCCAAACCCCGTCGTGAAGCTTTCGGGCTTCCGCCGGGCGCGTGGGACCCTGGGCGTGGCAAGGGAGCCCCGCTCTGCGTCGGCGAACGGCGTGGGCCGTGACGTCACCGCGCCCTGACGTCGGGCCGACGTGTAGCACGGTCTCCCGGGAGACCGGGAAAGCCTTTCGCACTCGGAGTGGAGGTCTAGGTGAGGCAGTGAACGACTTCCTTGAGCCCCCGGGACGCAGTTCCGTAGCGGAGGCGTGCTGGCACCGGGGGAAAGGGCCGGAAAGCTGAGCCGCGGCGCTGCGGCGAGGGATGTGGCCCCGAGCGTCGCCTCCGCACCCCGTTGCGGCCCCTACACAGCTTCCGGGAGCCCGCTCTGCCCCGGCGTCCTCTACCCCCCCTCAGAGCGCAGCTCGGCCTTCGCCCCGCACCCCGCTCCCCTCTCCCCTCTCCTGCCACAGCAGGTCCCGAGGGTGCGGGGTTAGAAGGGGACGGGTTTCAAAACCCTTCCAACAGTGTTGGCTGGCCTTGCAGTTGGTTTCTATTTGGAAGATCCCGCCGCTTCAGGAATGTCTTAGAATGTGAACTCCCTTTCACCTGACCCTGACCTACTCCTTTGCGGGTGATTCACACCAGGGGAAGGGTGTGTTTACGGAAGGGCCTGAAAGCTGAACGTGAGTTAATGGGCCAACGTGACACTGTTGTGAGGAAGGGAATCGGAAGTGAACAATCCAGGACGTTTCTGTGTTGTCGACATCTTCGTGATCCTGTTAAGAGAGCAGGTTTACGAACACTTATTAGTTGCTGCCAGTTTCACCGCACCTCTTGCTCAAGGGCGGACTACATGTATGCAATGTGAAAGAATAAAAGAAAGTGACTTGGTAAAACATGCAAAATAATGTAAGAGTGAAGTAATTATTTGAAAGATTGCCGTGTTGCCAAAGGGGAAAGAGACCTTTCCCACTCCCTTTCTTGAGAAACTTTGTATTTGTGAATGTTTCCTCTGTTCCTTTAATACCTCTGCAAATTTTTTAAACATCCAGAATGTTTTTCTTGAGGACGTGAGAAATATTTCTTTAAACTGTAAACATCAAGGAAGCTATCTCCCTGTCACTTTGGGAATTTCGCCTAGGCTCCTTACTTTGGTACCAAGGGCTCTGTCATAGAGATTTGTATTCCTTAGAGCAATCGCAATTACCTAGTGCAGATAGCTATTTGAATTACTAGGTAAATTGAAAATGAACTAGGTAAAATTGAAATTGAAATGAAGTAATTGAAAATTACTAGGCGAATTGAAAATGAATATGAAATTGTGTAACAGACTGTATCGAGGATGAGTTACCATTTCTTTTCAGACGATGTATGTAATGGATTGTATCTGCATAGCTGTATAAAAAAAGTGGGATTACTTTCTGTTTTTGTAGTCTCATTAGCAGATTAGCTCTGATGTGCATCACAGTCTAGTTAAATGCTTATTCAATAATAAGACTGTTTTCTTTCTGCATTGTGGGGAGATTTTTCTGGGTTGGCAGTGTTTAATTTTTCTTCGATAATCAGAACCTGCCAAATTTCCCCACTTGCTATAATAAGGACACAAAGTTGTAATAGCTTTAGAGATTAAAGAAGGTACTAAACAAAAACGGTTCCACTGGTCCCTTGTTTATACTGTCACAAGATCCATGCTCTCAAATAATTTTATGACTGGAATTTAAAAAGGAGATTTAGTTGGTAATTTTAGGAAAAATTCTACTCCCTCCAAAGTTTAATTAAGAAGATGCCATCTTATTTTACTGATGGTGAGTCCATTGTAAGATGACAGAAGAGAGAATAATGAGCCTTCTGTGAATAATGAGCTCTTGCCACATCAGAGACAGTCCCCCGAACATCAGATTATTATGTACTTGGCTACGTGAGCCTATGTTAGCTATGTCCGTTAACTTTACTCCCATAGTTAACCCCAGTTAACTTTACCACATACACACACTATATGGGAAGACAGCTCATTAGTTATTTGTTTTAAAAAACATCTCATTAAAACAGCAGGCTTTGTGTTAACACAGGGGACGGGGAGTTTTCTTCTCACCAATGGTTGCGTGATTTAAAAAATAAATAAATAAAATACTGCCACTACAGAAATTTTTGTCAACTACAATTTCCCTAACACCTTGTTGTGGCTGAGGTTGCTGTCTCTGATAGAGTACTCTGCCTCCAGTCTATCTTTGTGTCAAAATCCTGCTCTTATCAAAAGCAAACAGCCTCAGGAAGCCTTCCATAGTTTCCCATTCCTACCAGAAAGATAAGACACTTTTCTTTCCTGAACTCCTAGGATGTTACTTGTCTACTACTCCTGGCCCTCAGACTTACTTCCTTGCTATGGAATTGTGCCTATATCATCTTACTCTGCTGACCTCTTTCTACTCCTCACTCCTTAGATGTATATATAAACATTTCTCGTGAAACTGGACTGTGTATTCTCTCTCCATATTTGGGAAAGATTAAAAAAAGACAAAGTAATTCCTTCATTCACTTTGTGTAGTTATAAGAAATTAGTGGTAGAATTTTATGTGGAGTTCTTTTATTAGAAAATGAAAATCTATTAAAGTAAAATATCTGCATAATATTATGTAAATATTCATCTTAAAATGAACACTTCTCATGCTTTGATGCACTGATCTTCAGTGCCTGCAGATGATATTTAATTTGATAACTTTTTTCAAACTTCATCCTTTAAACCAGCATTCATGTCACAATTATTTTTCTTATCTGCTGAATTAAAATACTATATTTAGATATTTTACTGTTAACTTTTTGAATCCCTCCTTTTTTTAAGGAAAGAGAAATAAATAGGCTTGTTTAAAATTAAGTGACACTTACTCTGTATTTGCAAAACAGATCATTAGTAGTAAGCCACCTCAGAAATTACAATTAGACTATAAAGTTCTAAAGAAAGAGAATGTTTCTAACTCAGTTGTCTGTTATCTTTCCCATTCTACTTGCCTAATAACTGAGAGAAGCCCGGTTGGTTGTACCTTTTAACACCGAGTTGATGAAGTAACTGTTGATAGTTATCACCATTCATCTCTGAGTACTCCCAAGAATTTGTATCTTTTAATTTGAATTTTATTCACATTATTTCAGTTCTGATTATTGCTATCAATGTTTTTAGATTATTTTACTTGAGAACTCATATTTTGGGAAATTATGGATCGTCACATCCCCATGCATGCATTACCTGAAGAAATCCAAAAGGTATGTTATTGTGTTATTACAGCCTATCATCAAGAGCATTTTAAGGTAGATAGTTATAAAGCCTGGGGGAATGATTTTAGAGGTTTTACATTTATTTTGGTCAGGGCATCTGCAATGAATTGATAGAGTGGTAAGGAGAATAACCATAATGGCCAGATTTTAGAATTTGATTCAGTGCAAAGAATGTTTAACCTGTGAAGGAAGACATCTTTAATTCCAGCACAGTATTTGACCAGGTATTTGTGGAGCTTTTGTGAAAAGAGGGCCTCAGGAATGTCCAAATACCATACTCAGATATTTTTCTAGCAGCTTTTCAGGAAAAAAACTTGTTGTAAAAAATGGAAATATATGGGCCTGTTTAAAATTTTAAGTGAAACTTATTCTGTATTTGCAAAATGTGTAATTAGTAGTAAGCCATTATAGAAACTACAATTAGTTTGTAACTTTTTGTGATGCTAAATATTGGTGTCTCTCGCCATATAAAGTTCTATTTCAGTTTCACCATAATTTTTGCCACTTATCATGTACCAGACACTCTTTTAAACCCTTTCATATATATCAACTCATTGAATCTGATTAACAGTCAATTTTTCTTTACGGTTTCTGTCCTGCTCTCCTCCCTGTGAGTTCCTATCTGTCCTCAGGCAGAAACATTTATCCTATATTTAGTTTGGCAATGCATACATCGTTAACAGTTTAATTTTTAAAATATCTCTTTGAAACTGACAAATTGTGTATTGACACCTCAAACATTAGCTATCATTAATCATTGAGGTTTTTCAGTAAATCTACAGTCGGCTCTTAATTAACCACCAATCCATTACTTTTTAATTAAAAATTGTAGTCATCTCTCAGATATGCTTTTATCCTTTGTGTATATTGCTTTGGGCTGCCTGTTAGCATTAATCATTCCATTGATTTAACTTGATGCTTAATGTTACTGCGTGTCCTTCAGATTTATGTAAAATACAACCTAGCAGGAACTGGAAGGGAAAAGACCCAGGAAAAGACCTTTTAAACCATTGCATTTAATTTGCTTCACCTTTTAAGTTACATGTAAGAGATAATAAGCACAGAGAGAGCTTAGGTATGCTATATTTATCTGAGAAATGGTGCTTATATATGTTTGAAGGCATGTTATATTCTTCCTCTCTCATTCAACTGAGTTCCTTCCATGTGCTAGGCTGGTATGATAGAGATTAAGAGAAACAGAACAAAACAGTCTGAAAGAAACAATACCCATACTGCAGATCCCAAGGAAGAGGATATATAATGACATGAAAAAATAACTCTAAAAGACAGTTTATGATTTAAATGTCATATAAGGTAGTATCTTCTTTGAGAGTGGAAAGGTGTGTGTGTGGGCGGGGGGAGGAATCCCTGGTATTGGGTTGGTCAACAGAGGAGCTTTATGTGGGTGATAGAACTGGAATTGGCCCTTGAAGGCTGTGTATTTCTATAGACAGATGGGAATAGGGCATCCTAGGCCAACGTAACAGGAGCTTACTGGTGAGAAAAAGCTGACCAAGTTAGAAGATGTTTAACAATGTAAATGTTTTGAATATCTGAAAGAATATGTATTTATTTTGACAGTATTGTTATGAGAGTTGCAGAATGCTTTTTTCTCATGTTTAAGGTACTATATAAGTAAATTGTTTAAAAATGATGAAAACCAAACCTTTCATAAATCTACAGTTATATTCTTAAGGCAGGAATGGCAGGCAGCTGTCCATACAGTGCAGAGAAGGAACATCAGGAGAAACTCAGCTGCCTAAGGCCCTGGAGAATTATGCTGATTGTAGCCCTTGTCCTGCTAAATGTTTAGAATGTAAAGTGCAGTTCTGCACTTTTTCAGACCTAAGTTAGATACATTTATACCACAAATATTTATTAAGTGCCTATTATGTGCTAGACACTGTTCTGGATACTTGATTATAAAGCAAAGAAAATGTGTACATGTAGCTATAGCCTATTGAGCACAGTCTAAGTCAGTTACTTGTTTTCCACAACTTCTCACCTACCTTTGATTCCTCTAGATTGTCCATAATGTAACTTGTTAAAGTGCTCACTGATCAGGCAGTGTATCTATTTAGTCAGCTTGCATACATCATTCCTTACAGAACCATGTTAAATAGATAAATAGCTTATAATGGTAATAGGAATACTTCAGATTAGAACCATTTCATTATTTTTTTCAGTTTTTTTATATTAAGTTTTTATTTTAATTCCAGTACAGGTAACATATAAATGTTATATTAGTTTTTGGTATACATTTTAGTGTTCAACAATCCTAGAACCATTTCATTATTAATATGAAGAAAACCATTTTTTTCCACCATGGCTTTGAAATTGTGCTCATTTCTTTATTAGATAAACAAGTATGTGAGGTGTGTTGGTCAGTATGTGGTGACAGGTTTTTCAAAGGGTGTTTTTTTTTTAATTGTTCTTCTGTTAACTTTTTGTGTTAGTTTTTATGCTGTATTTCCTTTTTTTTTCTTTTTTTTTCCTTGTGTGTAGGGAGGGAAGGTTAGTGTAGAAATTAAGAAAGAAAAGGTGAAACTTTCCCATTTCTTTCTTTCTGTACTTTTGCTATATGATCTGGAAATAGATNCCTTGTGTGTAGGGAGGGAAGGTTAGTGTAGAAATTAAGAAATAAAAGGTGAAACTTTCCCATTTCTTTCTTTCTGTACTTTTGCTATATGATCTGGAAATAGATGGTCAATAAATCTCTTGAAAGATATATGATAAAGAATGTGAAAATGTACTCTACTGTTTATAGCAAAATAGGTGGTAATTGAAAGAGTGGCAAGAAAAAGTAAAGGTGGTGGGGACAGGTGTGGAGAAGAATACTGATGACAACCAGCTACAGTTAGAGAACCCATTTCCTGATTAGAAGCCTACAGTTGTTAAATTTGCTCCCCCTGATCTCATCTTCTTAGGAAATCTTAGAGAAGAAAAAATTAAAATAATCTTTTTGATTCCCGCTCCTAACTCTTTTTGCCTTTTATCACAGTTTCTGGCTGAGCATAAAACATACCTCAGACATCNGAAAGAATAAAATAATCTTTTTGATTCCCGTTCCTAACTCTTTTTGCCTTTTATCACAGTTTCTGGCTGAGCATAAAACATACCTCAGACATCCATATACCCTAAGTGGCAGAACATGTAAAGCAGGTCCATGGGCTGGACAGCAGGACCACACTTGTCCACTTTGTCTGCTGCTAGGCTATGGTTCACTTCTTAGTGATCTTAGACCATATCTCTAAATCTGCTCTCTCTAGACTGAGCTAACCCCTGCCTGTCTCTGACCTCCAAATGCAACAACTTTGCTAGAGTTTTCATCTAGCATTCTGAAAGCAGAATGCACTTGGTCTAAGTTTAGAACTGCCACAATTTAAAACTAAAACAATACTTATAGATCAGCAAAGTAATAATTCTTTATTTATTCCCCTTCTGAATGTCAACTGATGTTAGGGACAGGTGGGCTTTTATTTTTAGAAAAAGAAGCAACGAACAACTTTCCTTTTGCTGATTTCCTTAGGGGACATAGGCAGAAGTCAAAATAACTCCAGCAAACTAATGGAAAAATTAGTTCTTTTGCAAAAGTAGAACTGATCTCTTGTTTTTTAAAATGGTGACAAAATGAACACTTGTAGGATTTTAGCTTCAGAAGATATTTATTACTACAGAACACAAAGTAAACACAAAGTAAAATAAAGAGACCAGAGTTGTTTATTTTACAAAACAGAAGTGGTGCTGCAAGGGCTGGAGAGCACACTGTTCTTTCTGGGATAACAATCACTTTCTCTAGCAGTAACAGCTCATTTTGTCCTGTTTCAGTAAAGTAATTTTAGTACTTTGGAACTTTGAAATTTATTCAGAATAACAGTTTTATATTTCCAAGCACCGATTGTCATTGCCAGAAAAAATAAACGCAATTTTCCAGGTCATTTTGGGCCACTGTGGCTAGGGTCAGATTTTGTGTTGAGTTGAAGTAGAGGAAAAAGAAAGAGAATATAGTCACAGAAATGTTAGCACTAGCATCCTGGAAAAGTGATATTTGTATGTGGGTGTATGTGTGTTGTGATTTTAAGCAATTATAGTTTTAAAACTTAATGACAAAAGAAATAGGAGGCAATGTAATTTTTGGAGAGACTATTTAGTTAATATTGTGATCCAAGATAGTTCATTAGGAAAAACAGGTTTTTAAAAAAATATTACTATGAACCTTGAAAAATCTGCGTTTGTCAATCTGTAGTCCAAAATACTTTTGTTGGCTGGCTGCGGAGGGTCATAGGTATTGGAGGAAATACACTTTGGAAGTGAATTTTTATAAACTGAGTGTGTCATGTATAATTTATGTGTGAAGCCAACATTTCTTAAAATTGCTCAATAAAATTTCTTATGGGTTAATCTCCGTACTTCAGTCCCTGATTGATTTATTTTTACTTTTATTATTTTAAAAGTTAGCTTCTTATTTTGAGATCATTGTAGATTTACATGTGGTTGCAAGAAATGATACCAAGAGATGCCAGCTTCTTCTTCCCTAGCTTCCCCTAGTGATAATATCTGGCAAACTGTACTGCAGTCTCATACCAGGATATTGACATCGATACAGTCAGGATGTAGAACAGTTCTATCACAACAACGGTCCTCATGTGGCCCTTTAATAGCCACACTCACCTCAACCTACCTCTTGTCACACCTCCACTACCCCACCTCCCACCCCTAATTCATGACCCCTGGGAACCATCGATCATCAATAATTATGTCATTTCAAGAGTCTTATCTAAATGGAATCAAGCAATATGTAACCTTTTTTATTATTATTTTTTTAATTAAAGATTATTTATTTATTTATTTGACAGAGAGAGAGAGAGAGATCACAAGGAGGCAGAGAGGCAGGCAGAGAGAGAGGAGGAAGCAGGCTCCCTGCTGAGCAGAGAGCCTGATGTGGGCCTCGATCCCAGGACCCTGAGATCATGACCTGAGCCGAAAGCAGAGGCTTTAACCCACTGAGCCACCCAGGTGCCCGCAATATGTAACCTTTTGGGATAGTTTTTTCACTCAGTTTAATTCTCTGGAACTTTATTCAGGTTGTTGCATGTATCAATAGTTTATTCCTTTCTATTGCTGGGAAGTATTCCAGGGTATGAAGGTACTACAGTTTAACCTGTCGAAGGATGTCTGGTTTTTTTCCAGTTTTTGACTATTATGTATAAAGCTGTAAATATTCATGTATATGTTTTTATGTGAACACATGTTTTCATTTTCCTGGGATAAATGCCCAAGAGTGCAATTGCTAGGTTGTGCAGTAGTTGCATTGCATGTTTAGTTTTTTAAAACACTGTCAAACTTTTCCAGAGGTCTGTCCCATTTAACATTCTCACCAGCAGTGTATGAGTGAGCCACATTTTCTGCATCTTTACCAGAATTAGATGACACTGGTTTTTATGTTAGCTTTTCAGATAGGTGTATAGTGATATCTCATTGTAGTTTTAACTTGCGTTTTTTAATGGCTAATGATATATATCTTTCCATGTGCTTCTTCGGCATCTATATATCTTCTTAGGTGAAGTCTCTCTTCAAGTCTTTTGACCATGTGCTTTCTAATTGGATTTTTTAAAACTGTTGAGTTTTGAGAGTTCTTGTGTAATCTAGATAGTAGTCCTTTGTCAGATATGTGATTTGTAAATATATTTTTCCCAGTCTATAGCTTGTTTTTTTAATCCTCTTCACAGGTCTTTTGCAGAACAAAAGTTTCAAATTTTGATGAAATCCATCTTATCAGTTTTTCTATTTATGGATTATGCTTTTGGTATCAAGTATAAGAATTCTTTGCCTAGAAATTCCTGAAGATTTTCTCCTAGGTTTTTTCTTCTTCTAAAATTATATTTTTATGTTTTACATTTAGGTCCATATCATTTTGAGTTAATTTTTGTATCCAGTATGAGTTTAGTGTAAGTTCCTTCGTTCGTTTCTTTATTCGTTTCTTCCTTACTTCTTTTCTTCCTTCCTCCCTCTCTTCTTTCCTTCCTTCCACCATTCCTTCCTTTCTTCCTCCCTTCCTCTTTCCCTNTGTATCCAGTATGAGTTTAGTGTAAGTTCCTTCCTTCGTTCGTTTCTTTATTCGTTTCTTCCTTACTTCTTTTCTTCCTTCCTCCCTCTCTTCTTTCCTTCCTTCCACCATTCCTTCCTTTCTTCCTCCCTTCCTCTTTCCCTCCCTTCCTCCCACCCTCCTTCCCTCCCTCTCTCCCTCTTTCCTTCCTTACCTCCTTCCTTTTAACCTATGGGTATCAGATTGTTCGATCACCATTTGTTGAAAAGGCTGTCTTTCCTTCACTGAGTTGCTTTTGGACCATTGCAAAAAAATCTGTTTGGCATATTTATGCAGATCTATTTCTAGGTTTGTTATTCTATTCCATTGGTCTATGTGTCCATCCCTCTGTTAATACCACACAGTCTTGATTACTGTAGAAATATAGTATGTCTTGAAATCAGGTAAAATGATTCTTTCCACTTCATTTTTTTTCAAGACTGTTTTAGCTCTTCTAGTTCCTTTGCCTTCCATATAAATTTGAGAACAATCCTGTCTATATCTTTAAAAACATTTTGCTGAAATTTTGATAAGAATTACATTAAGCCTACATATATAAATTTGGGGACAATTGCTATTTTTAATATTTTGAGTCTTCAGTATGTTTTTCTGTATATTTGGATCTTCTTTGATTTTTTTATCAGCATTTTATAGTTATTAGCATATAACTACTATACATGTTTTGTTAGATTTACACCGAAGTATTTCATTTTTTTGAGCAATCATAATCAATATTGTATTTTCAATTTCCCTGTCCATGTGTTCACTGCCAGTCTGTAAAAATATAATTAGTTTTTGTATGTTATTCTTCAATCATTGACCTTGCTCGAACTTATTTGTTCTAGTTTTATTGTAGATTCTTTGGGATTTTTTATGTAGACAGTCACGTCCTCTCAAATAGGGACAGTTTTGTTCTCTTTTCTTTTTCTTTTCTTTTTTCCTTCTTTCTTCCTGCCTGCCTGCCTTTCTTTTTCTTTCGTTTTCTTTTCTTCTCTTCTCTTCTCTTCTCTTCTCTTTTCTTTTCTTTCTTGTATGTATACCAATTACCTCTTCTTGCCTTCTTGCTCTGGCTAGAACTTCCAGCATTATGTTGAATAAGATTGGAGAGAATGGATATCCTTGCCTCGTTACTGATACTAGAGGAAAAAAACATAATTTTTCACTATTACCTGTAATGTTGGCATAGGGGTTTTTGTAGATGTTTTTTTGCCAATTGATCTTTAAATTAGTGGTGTAGCAATTTGACTTATTGATAGGGAAGAGTCCTGATGGCCTTATGAAATGGTCAGGTGGCTTGTATACTTAATGATTCAAAAGGTACACTGGCCTCTCTCAAAGTGTTTCTCCCAATCCTAATGAAATTCACTAGCTAGACACTCTTTGCATCTTTTTAAATAGAAAACTTCTTAGAAAGGTTAACATTTTATACTGCTGTCACTCTTAGCTTTGTGAAATAGTTTATCTGTTTCTTTCTTCCTTATTCAAGTACAAAAAGTGTGGGATGGGTGGGGTAAGAAAGAAGGACCAGTTTTGGAGCAGAGAGTGTCTCAGTTGGGCATCAGGAGGTTACTGGAGTGCCTTTTCTAGTTGAAGCACAGACAGGAACTTTGAAAAGGATCTGAAGCCTGATTTAACCTCTCAAAAATTTTACATCATTTTTATATTAAATAACTATAATTTAAAAGTACAAATACTGCACTTGAGAAGTTTATTTTATAATTTATTTTTAAATAGCTGTACGTTTGTTTATTATACTGCATTTGTTGATGCCTCCACCAAAGTGCATCTTGTAGAAAGCAAAAACATCCTGCTTATGATAGCTCTTTTGTCAAGAATGACAGCATGTCATTATTTTACTTACAAAATGAGGACATGATATAACACCTAAGTTATAAGAATGAAGCACAAATTATGTTTCACAAAAAACAGATAACTTTTAGTTATTTCATTTGGGAACATATAATTATAGTATTTAATACTTTCTTAAGTTTCACAAAAATGTGCTAATTAGCCCATACAATCACAAAGAATTTGAAAGCATTATTATATTTCTTTCTGTTGTAGTTTTACTTAGGGAAAATTATTTACAAGTTAATAACATTGAAAACTTTTGTTCAATATACTTATTTAACATAAATCAGTCAGTGATTCAGATTGTACTAGGCCAAATCTGGAGACTCTTCTATGGACTTATTACTTTATAATTTGATTGTCTTATTTCCTAGATCGTAATATCATGTTTGGGCTCTCTTTGTTGAACTTCTAGAAGAGCTGTTCTATAAAATGTATTACTTCGTATATTTCAGCTCCATCCACCCCCACCTTAGTGGCTGTGGTAGAATAACATTCTAATAGGTTTTGTAACTGTGAAATGTATCCTCTTTCTGTTTTGTACATCAGGCTGCAAATAAGCTCCACCCAGCAAGAGTTTTCTCTGGGATGAGGATAAGACATTTTGCCAGAATCTGAGCAAGAACTGTGATTAACAGGCATAAGATTAAGAATGAAAGTACCTTCAAGTAAGCAATATAATTTTCAAATTGATGAGAAGGAACCAAAACTCACAGTGTGCAAAGGAATTATAAGAAAATACCCATCTGCTCTGAATTAGTTCAGGTCTTTTGACCTACATAAATTATATTCCCAGAAACTGTTAGTACCTTTGCATGGGATTGTGGAGCTACTCTTGGTGATCTTTGAGAGCATGTAGAGAGTATAATGTACAAATGCCATCCCATGTGCAAAATAACCATATATTACAACCAGTGAACTCAATTTCAATCCCAGACAATATGCTAGAATATATTTATTAAAAGGTGATTTGTGGGGGGGGCGCCTGGGTGACTCAGTTGGTTAAGCATCTGTGTTTGGCTCAGGTCATGGTCTCGGGACCCTGGGATCCAACCTGGCATTAGGCTCTCAGCTCAGTGGGGAGTCTGCTTCTCTCTCTCCATTTGCCTCTTCCCTAACTCATGCACCGGTGTGCGCGCTCTCACTCTTTCAAATAAATAAATAAAATCTTTAAAAAAAAAGTTGATTTGTGAGGATATACTAACGAAAGCAGTAACCCTTGAGCCAATTATACGTTCATTAAGGGAAGTGGCATGTCGGTCATGCCATTCCATTTTGTTTACAGTTACTAGATCCAGGAACTGTAGTAGCCATAGAATATATGGGCTTTATGAAGATATTTGAAAAAGTTTGTCATAATATTCCTGAAGACAATATGAATCAGTATAAAGATAATTGGGTAGTTTAATAACCAGTTGAAAGTTTTACCTTCAACTCTTCAAATGTACTGAAGAACAGATCGGTATCAACCAAGTATTTATGACATGCTGTGGAGTTCTTTCCTCAATTTTGTCATATTCACATTTTTAATCAATGAATTGGTTGGATAAAGCAACTTAACAAGGATTAATTTTGAAAAAGACACAAAGCTTAAAATTTTCTAGATACCAAAGTCAGTAACTAAAGGCTGAGTCTAAGACATACCTATCTTCAAAATACATGTGTGTCTAAGATATTTATCTATAAATATATGTTATTTATTTACTTATAATTATAAGTAAATTTACTTTTCTGCACTTTGATCTGAAAACCTAACACTCACACAATAGAATGAAGGTTATTGGTTGCAAGAAATAGGTAGTATAAGGGGGAAAGAGAATAGTGCAGGAAGATTGCGCATGGATGCCAAAGGGCAGGTAGGACCGCTAGGTCTCAAGAGGAACTGAAGTGAGGAATTCGAAGGTCATTGGTTCCTTTTCTCCTCTCTTACTCTGTATCCAGATTATCTTTGTCTCATCTTGTCTCTGTGTGTCTGCTCATATTTTTCCCTCATTCCAGTAATGTGGCTAACTCTGTACCTTGCTTATGATCCTTCTCCATTAAGACTGCCTGTCCCAAGTACCTGGGTCTTCAACACTTACAAGTCTGATTGGCTCATACCAGCTTAGGGCTTGGTTCTTCTGGGTCTAAGTTCTAATCCTCATCCAACAGCCATGGCTAGGGAGGATGGGTAGAGTTTTAGNCCCAAACATCCATGGCTAGGGAGGATGGGTAGAGTTTTAGTCATTTTACCAAACAGAGCAGCCAGGACTGTNAACAGCCATGGCTAGGGAGGATGGGTAGAGTTTTAGTCATTTTACCAAACAGAGCAGCCAGGACTGTAGAAGGTGGATTCTCTAAAAAAGCGGACATAGGTGGGAAGGAATAGATTGGTATATTTAATATAATGAAAGATGGTTTTGTACTGAAGTATTTTTTTTAAATAGGGGCTTTATGTAACATAAAAGCCTTTTGAAGTGTATAATATCAACATATAATTGCTGAAAATACAAAAGGCAGTTGTGATCTAAGGTTGCATTAGGAGATACTACCCATAATATTACTTGTGAGATATTAGATATCTCATTAGATATTAGATATTAGAATGAGGGAGGTTTGAGCTCTCTCTTATTCTGTTTTAGTGAGACCAGCCACACTGGAGTATTAAATTCTGGGCACCATACTTCGAGACATATATAGGACACTGGAACAAGTTCAGAGGAAATTATTTAGAATAAGGAAGAAATTCAAAACCATGTCATATGGGAAACAGCTGAGGGAACTGTAAGTGTTGACCTGGGGAAGAGAAGATAGGGAGGGTTCCTGAAAGCTGTTTCTAAATATTAGAAAGAGCTCCATGGTTGTTCCACATGGTTCCCAGGAGGTCTAGGACCAGTGGATGTTCCAGGGCAGCAGATCTGTGGTCAGCATGAGAAGGAATTTCCTGATAGACAAAGTCATTAGAAGATAGGCTGCTTATATCATTTGGGATGTTGAAATAGAGTTGGGATAATGACTTACTAGATTGGAATAGACTTTAGGAACCTATCCAGAGCTTGAACAAAGTTATCTTTATGATTTCTTCCAAACTTGTTATTTTACGAATCTGTAAATTTGGTATCGCTGGCAGTTAGATGATTGATGTAGTCATTCATCTGTATCCCACAGTATTATGTTTCTTAGTTTGAAATTTTTATTATTAAACTTTAGATGAGCAAAAAGTTACTATGTAAAAATGTTATTAGTTTGTTTCATCTGACTTGTGTAATCGCATTGATAGGCAGATGAGGTGGTGTCACTCTTAGTTATGGGAGTAGTTTCTACAATCTTAAGGGAAGTTGCATTAAAAGTAACACTTCAGGTGTTGCTTTCATTTTAATGCCCTGGAGCAAACATTTAATGAAGCCATCTCTCATCCTTTGTGAATAGCAGGACAAGTAGAGTACAGTCTACTTGAAGAGTAGTATATACTTGAGACAGAAAAAAGAACTACCTCTCTCTTGACTTTGCTTAATATTCCATTTTTCACTGCCCTTATGCTGACCAGAGATACATGAATATTTTATTTGAAGGAAGGAAGAGGATTTAGCTGACCGTCACATGGCAGATAAATATGACACAAATGGTTACAGGCATAGGTGCTGGGTTTAGATAGACTTGGGTTTAAGCCCAATGTCTCCATATATCAACCAGTTATTCAACTTCAGTGGTCATCATTTCTAAATCTATAAAATCTACCATAGGTATCTACCATACCTATGTGAAGGGAAAAGAACAGAGGGAGAAGAGGTTAGGTTCAAAATGTTTTTGCTATTTGTGGTTTTATGACAGATTTCTGGCATAAATTCTGTTAAATTCTGTAAAAATCATAAAATGTTAAAACTGAACAGGAACTTAAGAGTTCATTTGGTCCAATGCCAGAATTTTATAAATGAGGAAAAATAAGATCTGAAAAAGCCAAGAAGCATCTCCAGGTTCACAGTGCAGCTGGCAGTAAAAGGCCAGTGATTTCTCTCCACTTCATGGAAAACTCATCTTAAAACAAGAATTTTAAAGATGTTTTCATCATTTTTAGTTTTATTTTGTGGAAAATATTTCAAGAGTAAATCTTTCTTAGAGATACTATGGAGAAATAATCACTCTGAAAGACCCTTTTCTAATTCCAAGATTTTGTGTCAGAGTCAGTATCATGCCAGTTTTTAAAATTTTATCCAGATGTAGGCAGTGTCATAATTATTACTCTGTGGCATAGTCCAGTGTACATTTACGTCAGTTGACCAGCATAGTTGTAATGACATCTTTAGTGGAACTTTGCTTTCCAGAATTTAAAAAATATCATTTCAATGTATGTATGTATGTATGTATATATGTATGTCTGTTTTCTAGATGTCTCCTGAAGAAAAAGTTTGTAAGTACTGTGGAGTCAGCTATCTAATTCTTCATGAGTTTAAGGCTATGGAAGAAAAAGTGAAAGCGATGGAAAAAGAGATGAAATTTTATCAAGAAAGTGTAGACCGTGAAAAGAGACTTCAAGAAAAGCTACGGTCTCTTAGTCAAGACTTTGAACAGTACAAAGTTGACAGTGAATCCAAAACAGAAAGGTTAGAGTCTATTATTCTCTTCTGTCATTTATTTAGTTTGAAAGAAAAGTACAGGAAATAAATAGACTTTGAATGTTCTTCTAGAATTTCTCTATATCAGTTTTAAGTTACACTTTGATATATTTGAGTTCATTTTATTAGTAGTAATTGTTAAATATAATTAGTATAGTTTGAGCATTTCTTTGAGACATGTATTTGAATAATTAGAAATGAGTTAATTCAGTAATTATACGGTGAGATGGGTCAAGTTTTATTATTCCCCAGATATATATCCTATTTTTATCATTTGGAAGATTTGTCTATCAAAAACCAGGTGAATTTTGATAGTTTTTGATACTTAACACTTGTTTTTAAATGGCCTCAAATATTTAGATTTATAGAATAAGATTTTCATGTTTTGAAAAGGATGCCAAAACATTAAAATTGTTACATGATTCTAAATCATTGAATTTGGAATAAAATTGAAGAATGGGTTCCTGATGCTGTTGAATCTAATCAGCAATTTAGTCTGCCTAAAGACACTTCAGTGGATTTATACAGACACTTCTATGGAAGGGTTTTTGCCGGTATTTTATGGCTTTTCTTTTTTTTTTAATAAGCGAATATTTCTCCATTTAAAATATCAACAGTTGATGTTAGTAAATCTTGAATTAATGAATGTAATGAATATCGTGTCTTTGTAAAAGTAGGAACTTTGTTAAATCTCCTAGGATTAAGAGCTTCAATTACATTTTGTTATAAATTGTTATAATTACATTAAATCTCCATTGAGCTTGGTAATTCTTAGATTTTACTAAGAAAATTTTGTTACAGTTTCTTCAATTTCAAATCTGAATAATAAAGTATTTTGTAGTATTTGAGTAGAAAAAAAGAAAGTTTAAAGTATTCAGTTTTAAATTTTAGAGTAGGAGGGTTTTTACCTGTCATAGCAGAAATTCTTCTGCTTGCTACATTTACATTTTACTTTCTTTAATAACATATTGTATTATATAAGTCATATATAAACACACAAAGTAATAGAAGTATATAGAAGAAAAGGCAAGGAGTTCCCTTTTTATTCTGATTTCTTCTTACTGGAGATAAAGTTGCTTTTGATGGTTTGGTGTATATCTTTCTAGATCCTTTATTGTGCCTTTACCTTTATTATAGGTATACTTCTTTAAGATATCTAATGTATTATATAAGACATATAATTTAAAAACCTTTATCTTTTAATAGGTTAGTTTTAATATAAGCAATATATTAAATATGTCATTCTGTGACTTTTGCCACTTAATTTCTATATATTGAAAATTGTACCATGTTAATACATATAGATTTATCTTGTTTTTATGTTATAACATTTTCCTTACTAAGAATATGCTAAAATTTACTGAACCATTTTTCTTTTCAACATTTAGATTATTTCTAATACTTATTACAGTTAGTAACTATATATATATTCTTGTGTATGTATGTTTTCTGTGGGATAAATTCCTAGAAGTGAAATTGCTGAAAGAAAGGGAAAGCCAATTTAACATTCTAATACATGTTATACCAAATTGTCCTTTGAGAAGATAGTATTAATTTATGGCGCCTGGGTAGCTCAGTGGGTTAAAGCTTCTGTCTTTGGCACAAGTCATGATCTCAGGGTCCTGGGATCGAGGCCCGCATCGGGCTCTCTGCTCCTCAGGGAGCCTGCTTCCTTCTCTCTCTCTGCCTGCCTCTCTGCCTGTTTGTAATCTCTCTCTCTCTGTCAAATAAATAAATAAAATCTTAAAAAAAATAATTTATATTTGGCCAATAGTTTATAAAGTGGCCATTTTCCTACTTGTTGTTAATATTAGAGTTTTTCAGATTTCTATTTTTTTTTTTTTAAGGAGGGGAGGGCCAGATGTGGAGGAAGAGAGAGAATCCCATGCAAGCTCCATGCCCAGTGTGGAGCCTGACGCAGGGCTTGGTCTCATGACCCTGAGATCATGGCCTGAGCCAAAATCAAGAGTTGGATGCTTAACCTACTGAGCCACCCAGGCATCCCATCAAATTTTTGCTTTTTTCTTGAGTTAAAAAAGTTACTTCATTGGTGTTTAATTTGTGTTTCTTTATTGCTAATGAGGTTGTACATTTTTTCATATGTTTATTAGACATATTTCTTCCTCTATTAATTACTTGTTCATATCTATTGTCCAAATTTCTATTGGGTTTTATTTTATTTATAGGAGTTTTTAATATAACATGGATATTATACTTTGTTTATGTATGTTGCTAATATTTTCTCATGGTTGCTTATCTTTTGGTTGCGAACAACAGAAATTTACCTGATTAACACTAACCTAGATTCAGGCAAGTTGATAAACCAACATATGTTTAAAACTTTTATTTATTTATTTTATTTTTTTAAAAGATTTTATTTATTTATTTGACACAGAGAGAGAGCGCACAAGTAGGCAGAGAGGCAGGCAGAGAGAGAGGGGGTAAGCAGACTCCCTGCAGAACAGAGAGCCCGATGCGGGGCTCGATCTCAGGACCCTGGGATCATGACCTGAGCTGAAGACAGAGGCTTTAACCCACTGAGCCACCCAGGCACCCCTGTTTAAAACTTCTATAGCATTGATGTTAGTTAACTTTTTAATCTATTTGGAATTAATTTTTGTCTGGTAGATTTATAATTTCATGTTTGTTGTTATTTTCTAAATGTATGGCTTGTCCCAATATTATTCATTATATCTTTCATTCTTTCTCCATTGATTTGAAATGCCACATATTAATTTCTATTCTAGTTGATTTCTGGATGCTCTGTTTTATGGTATTGATGTCTTAGTCCATTTGGGCAGATATAACAAGTACCATAGGCCGGGTGGTTGTAAACAATATTATTTATTTATTTCTCTCAGCTCTAGAGGCTGGGAAGTCCGAGATCAAGGTGCTGGTGTATTTGGAAGGGTAGCTCCTCCCATCCCTTCATGGTTCATAGATAGCTGTCTTCTTTCTGTGTCCTTACAAGGTAGAAGAGGCAAGAGAGCTCTCCAAGGTCTCTTTTAGGACACCAATGCCATTAATGAGGACAAAAATCTTCTGTGCTCTGCAGATTCATCCTTCCCTCCCTTTTAAGGATTGGCAACCACTGATTCATTTGCTGTCTTCATAGTTTTGTTTTTTTTCCAGAATGTCATAAATGGAATCATACAATATGTAGCCTTTTCAAGTTCTTTTACTTAGTTGTAAGCATTTACATTTCCTGCATGTCTTTTCATGGCTTAATAGCTCATTTCTTTTTAGTATTGAGTAATATTCCATTGTCTGGATGTACCATAGTTTCCTTTCCTTTCACGTTCTGAAGGACATCTTGGTTGCTTCCAAGTTTTGGCAGTTATGAGTAAAGCTGCCATAAATATTCATGTGCAGGTTTTTGTATGGACCTACATTTTCAACTCTTTTGGATAAATACCCAAGAGTATGATTCCTGGATCATGTGGTAAGAGTATTTACAATTTTGTAAGAAACTGCCAAATTGTCTTCCAAAGTGGCTCTATCACTTTGCTTTCCTCGCAGCAATAAGTGAGGGTTCCTGTTTCCACATCCTCACCAGAATTTGGTGGTGTTGGTGTTTTGGATTTTGGCCATTCTAATAGGTGTGTAGTTGTATATCTCATTGTTGTTTTAATTTTCATTTCCCTGATTGACATATGATGTTGAATATCTTTTCAAATGCTTGCTATCTGTTCATTTTTGATGAAGTGTTGTTCAGGTCTTTCGCCCATTTTTTTAAAACATGTATTTATTTGAGAAAGAGAGAGAGAGAACATGAGCAGGAGGCGTAGGAAGAGGAAGAGAGAATCTCAAGCAGACTCCATGCTAAGTGTGGAGCCCAACTCGCGACTTGATATCAGGACCCTGAGATTACAACCTGAGCTGAAACCAAGAGTCAGATGCTTTTGACTGTGCCACCCAGCATCCCGTATTATTTTAAAAAGATTTATTTTGTGTGTATGTGTGTGTGTGAGAGAGAGAGAGAGCATGAATGGGAGGGGCAGAGGGAGAGGGAGAGTCTTAAGCAGACTCCACACTGAGCTTGAAGTCCAACGTGGGGCTCTATCTCATGACCCTGAGATCTTGACCTGAGGGAAAACCAAGAGACTGATGCTTAACCAGCTGGTACCCCAGCCCTTTTGCCCAGTTTTATAGCAGATTGATTGTTTTCTTATTGTCGTTAAAAGTTCTTTGTGTATTTTGGATAACAGTTCTTTTTTGGATGTGTCTTTTGCAAGTATTTTCTCCAAGTCTGTGGCTTGTCTTCTAATTCTCTTGACATTCTCTTTAGCAGAGCAGATATTTTTAAATTTAATGAAGTGCATCTTATTGTTTATTTCATGAAACTTGCCTTTCGTGTTGTATCTAAAAAAGTTATCACCATAACCAAGGTTCTCTAGCTTTTCTCCTGTTATTTTCTAGTTTTCTAGATTTGTATTTTATATTTAGGTCTATGAAATATTTGAGTTAATTTTTGTGAAGGTTGTAAGGTCTGTTTTTTTTGTTTGTTTTTTGTTTTTTTTCTTTTCTTTTTCTTTTCTTTTTTTTTTTTTTTGCATGTGGTTGTCTTGTAGTTGCTTTCAGCACCTTATGTTAAAGAGACTATCTTTTCTCCATTGTTGTTTGCCTTTGCTCCTCTGTGAAAGAGCGATTAACTATATTTATGTAGATCTGTTTCTGGACTCTCTGTCTGTTCCAATTATCTCTTTTTTCTTTTACCAGTACTACATTATTTTAATTATTGTAGCTTATAGTAAATCTTGAAGCTGGGTAGTGTCAGTCCAAAATTTTTTTTGTCCTTCAATATTGAGTTGGCTGTTCTGGATCTTTTGTCTCTCCCTGTAAACTTCAGAATCGATTTTTTCATATCCACAAAATAACTTGTGGAATTTTAATTGATATTGAATTAAATCTATATATCAAGTTGGGAAGAATTGATATCTTGACAATATTGAGTCTTCCTATCCAAAACATGGAATATCTCTCAATTTATTTAGTTCTTCTTTGTTTTCTTTTCTCTTTCTTTCAAATTTTTATTTAAATTCTATTTAGTTAACATATAGTATAATATTTAGAATTTAGTGATTCATCACTTACATATAACACCTAGCGTTTATCACAACAACTGCTCTGCTTAATACCCATCCCCAACCCACTTCTCTTCATCAACCCTCAGTTTGTTCTCTATTGTTGAGTCTCTTATGGTTTGTTTCCCTCTCTCTTTCCCCCACTTCCTTTATGTTTTGTTTCTTAAATTCCACATATGAATGAAATCATATGGTGTTTGTCTTTCTCTGACTTATTTTGCTTAGTATAATACACTCTAGCTCTATCCACATCATTGCAAGTGGCAAGATTTCACTCTTTTTGGTGTAGTATTCATATATATATACCACATCTTCTGTATCCATTCATCAGCCAATGAACACTTGGGCTGTCTCCATAGTTTGGCTATCATTGATAATGCTGCTGTAAACATGTAAACATCGGGGTGCATGTACCCCCTTTGAATCTGTATTTTTGTATCCTTTGGATAAATACCTAGTATTGCAGTTTCTGGGTCATAGGGTACTTCTATTTTTAACTTCTGGGGAACTTCCATGCTATTTTCCAGAGTGGCTGCACCAGTTTGCATTCTCACCAACAGTGTAAGGGGGTTCCTCTTTCTCTGCATCCTCCCCAACATCCTTGTTTCCTATGTCGTTAATTTAGCCATTGTGACAGGTGTAAGGTGGTATCTCATCATGGTTTTGATTTGCATTTCCCTGATGATGAGTGAAGAAGAGTATCTTTTCATGTGTTTGTTGGCCATCTGTTTGTCTTCTTTGGAAAAAATGTCTATTCATGTCTTCTGCCCATTTCTTAATTGAATTATCTACATTTCATTTTCTTATTTAGATCTTGTACATATTTTGTTAGAGTTTTTTAGGGTTGTACCTAAGTATTTCAATTTGCCAGGGAGTGCTAATGTAAATGGTAATCTGTTTTTAATATCATTGCATATGTTCATAGTATATAGGAAATTGACTCTTGAATGTTAACCTTGTATCTGGCAACCTTGCCATAATCACTTATTAGTTTTGGGAGTTTTGTGGTTTTTTTAAAGATTTTATTTATTTATTTGACACAGAGAGAGAGATCATAAGTAGGCAGAGAGGCAGGTAGAGGGAGAGGGGGAAACAGGCTCCCTGCTGAGCAGAGAGCCCGATGCGGGCCTTGATCCCAGGACCCTGACATCATGATCTGAGCTGAAGGCAGAGGCTTAACCCACTGAGCCACCCAGGCGCCCCGTTCTGGGAGGTTTTTTTGTTGATTCTTTCATATTTTCTACACAGGTGATCATATAGATTTGCATACTACAAATTTCAGTAAGTTATACGTTCATTTTCATTTAAAGTATTTTTAAACTTCTCTTGTGAGTTCTTCTGTGACCCATATGTTATTTTTTTATCTCCAAGTATTTTGGGATTTCCCAGCTCTTCTGTTTGATTTCTAGTTTAATTTCTTTTTGGTCTAAGTAAAGACACTGTATGATTTTTATCCTTTTAAATTTGTTAAGATGTGTTTTATGGCCCAGAATATGGCCTGTCTTGGTGAATGTTCCATGTGAGCTTGAAAAAAATGTATATTCTGTTTTTGGATGAGGTAGTCCATAAGTGTCAATTATATCAGTTGATCGATGATGCTGTTGTGTTCAACTATGTGCTTAATGATTTTCTATGTGCTGGATTGGTCCATTTTTTATTTTATTTTAATTTTTATTTTTAAAGATTTTATTTATTTATTTGACACAGAGAGAGAGATCAGATCACAAGTAGGCAGAGAGGCAGGCAGAGAGAGAGGAGGAAGCAGGTTCCCCGCTGAGCAGGGAGCCCGATGCAGGCCTCGATCCCAGGACCCTGACCTGAGCCGAAGGCAGAGGCTTTAACCCGCTGAGCCACCCAGGTGCCCTGGTCCATTTTTTGTAAAGTCTTCAACTATAATTGTGGATTTATCTATTTCTTCTTATAATTCTAAAAGCTTTGCCTCATATTTTGATGCTCTGTTGTTAGACTCTCTTGTTAAGGATAATTATGTTTTATTGGGGTATTGTCCCCTTTATCATTATGTAATACCCTTTTTTAACTCTGGTACCTACTTTGCTCTTAAGTCTTTTCTGTCTGAAACGAATACGGACATTTTCACTTTCTTTTGATTAGTGTTAGCATGATATGTCTTTCTCCACTACTTTATTTTTAATCTGTTGCATCTTTATACTTAAAATGGGTTTCTTGCAGACGATATATACTTGGGTTTTGCTTTTGATACACTTTGACAGTCTGTCTTTTAATGGATGGATTTCGACCATTGACATTCAACATAATGATTGATATAGTTAGGTCAAGATCTACCATTTTTGTTAGTTTTGTTCTTTGTTCTTATTTTTGTCTACCACACTTTTTCTACCTTTTATGGATTTGAGCATATTATATAATTCCATTTTCCCTTAGAGTATCAGTTTTTTGTTTTTTGTTTTTACTTTTTTTAGTTGTTGTCCTAGAATTTACAATATATATATATATATAGCTAATCCAAGTCTGCTTTCAGATAACACTATGTTGTTTCATGGGCAGTGTTAAGTACCTTATAATAAGGAAATATTTATGATTCTTTCCTCTTATTTCTTATACCATTGCTATCATTCATTTCACTTTAAAATTTTTTTTTTCACTTTAAAGATTTTATTTATTTGTCAGAGAGAGAGAGAGAGAGAGAGAGCGTGAGCTCACACACAAGCAGGCAGAGTGGCAGGCAGAGGCAGAGGGAAAAGCAGGCTCCCTGCCGAGCAAGGGGCCTGATGTGGGACTCGATCCCAGGACCCTGAGATCATGACCTGAGCCAAAGGCAGCTGCTTAACCAACTGAGCCACCCAGGCGTCCCTCATTTCACTTTTTAATTTTTTTAAAAGATTTTATTTATTTGAGAGAGAGCAAGAGAGAGTGAGCACAAGTCGGGGTGGGGCAGAGGGAGGAGAAGAAGCAGACTCCCTCCTGAGCAAGGAGCACAATGTGGGGCTGGATCCCAGGACCCTGGGATCATGACCTGAGCCGAAGGCAGACATGTAACCAACTGAGCCACCCAAGTACGCTCAATTCACTTCAAACTAAGCATACATAAATATTCATATATATTTTTAAAATCATACATAATCAAATACATTATTGCTCAATTATTAGTTTGAATGAGTTCTTACTTATTAGACTAATAATAAGGAAAAGTTTTTAATTTACCTTCACTTAGTCCTTCTCTGATACTCTTCCTGTATGTTGACCTGAGTTTCTGTTCTGTATTCTTTTACTTTTTTCTGAAGAACGTCTTTTAACATTTCTTGCAAAGCATGTTGATCGGCAACAAATTCCTTCAATTTTTGTTTGTCTGATAAAGTTTTATTTCTTCCTCACTTTGGAAGGATAATTTTACAGGGTACAGAATTTTACGTTAATTTTTTTTTCTCAAACTGCAAATATTTCACTCCACTCTTGTTGTTGTCTGTTTGTTTTTTTGCTTGCATGATTTCTGAGGAGAAGTTGGAGAGAAGTCTTACCTTCGTTCCTGTATAGGTATAGGTAAGGTGTTTTTATCTTCTGGCTTCTATCAGGACCTTTTTCTTTAGTCATGATTTTCTATAGTTTAGAGATGATATACCTAACTGAAGTTTCTTCCCCTTGGTTTTCAGTTTTAGAAGCTTTTCAGTTCTATTGTCATATCCTCAAGCTCGGAGATTCTTTCCTAAATGATGTCTAGTCTACTAATAAGCCCATTGAAGGCTTCTTCATTTTGTTACAGTGTTTTTGACCTCTAACATTTCTTTTTGATTTTCTCTTAGTTTTTTTTATCTCTCTGCTTACTTATCCATGTGATCTTGCATGTTGTCTACTTTTTCCATTAAAACTTTTCATATTAATCCTAGTTTTAAAAAAATTGCTAGTCTGGTAATTCTAATATTCCTGCCATATCGGCCTCTGGTTCTGATGCTTGTTCAGTCTCATCAAAGTGTATCTTTTTTTTTGTTTTTTGCTTTTTAATATGCCTTGCAATTTTTTGGAAGGTGGATGTAATGTACTTGGTGAAAGGAATTGCTGTACATGGGTTTTTAGTAATGCAGTGGTAATGTGGTGGGTTGGAGTTGAGGGGAGGTTTTCAGTAGCTCTGTGATTTGGCCTCAGTCTCGTAGTAAGCCTATGCCTCTGTACTGTGAACTTTGCAGATGTTCCTTAGTTGCCAGCCCCTCACCCCTCTTCATTCCCACCCTTATGTGGGTCAGGATGGCTGGAGTGGAGCCGGGTATTTCCCTTTGCCAGGTTAGTTGAGCTCTGATAAAACCCTGGCAGGTTAAACTCTGATGAGATATTTTCTCCTGAGAGGCAGGCCTTGTTAAACAGAATTCAAAGCTCTGGTATATTTCAACGTATTTGCTTTTCCCCTCTGTTTGTCAGAGGCACAAGTGGATTTTTCTCTAATCTTCACTGTGAGGACCTGATAAGGCTCCTGGATGTAAAAGTCAAAAAAAACATGGGTTCCCCTGGAGTTGTTTTCTCTCAGACGTGTCCACAGTGAGTTTCTAGTCGTTTGCCAGTTACAATTCAGGTTTTTGTTTCCTCACATTGGTTCCCATGGAGGTTTCTCTGGGTTTCTGCTCTGAGAAGTTGTACTTCTCTGTATCTACCTTTGTCTACAGTTTTGGGAGCAGTGGTTTTGCCTTATGACCTCACTTCTCTGACAGATCTAGCAAAAGCTGATCATTTTCACTTTGTTCATCTTTTTATGTTAGGGTAGCATATTGACTTCTAAGCTCCTTACATTCCTGACTGGAAACCAGAAGTCTTACACTGGCATTTAAAAAAGTGACTTAACTCTAAAAATTTTTATTCTTTTCAGGTTCTATAATTATTTATAACTGGACTCATTAGGTCTCATGAAACCTGAATCAAAGTATAGGCACATCAAAAGGAAGAACAGGACATGGTAGACAAAGGAAATAAGCAGAAAAATGTGAGTGTCTAAAACTGAAAAAAGCATGGGTTTCAAATAATGTTTTCTGACCTTGACTTTTTGCTTATAATACATTAATGCTATTACTTCTAAATCAATTCCTTTGGTGTCTGTCATAGTCTAGTACTGAGCGGCCAATGTGACATTGTGGCAGAAATATCTTTTGGGGCTCCTCTGGGAGGTCTATGTCAGAGTTCCTCTGGAAAGGACTTCATTTGAGCAGCCTCAAGGAGATTCTGTGTTTGTAGGCAGATTGATACTGTTTAGCTAAATCTATCATTATTATCGCTACTGGGGTATTCTTTTGATTTTAAGCTTATTGAAACTATAGTTTAAGCTTATGTTGCTCACCAGCTCATCAGAATGACATCTAGCACGTTTTACTCTTAGTCATCACAGGGTAGCATACTGATCACAGCTGGGTGTTTTCAGAGAATTCCGAGAACCCTAATGGCAGATTATTGGTCAGAAGTATTTGTGTTTAGAATTGAATGAATTTATTACATTAAACTTTAATTTGGGGGTAATGATAGATTCACATGCAGGATAAGAAATAATGGAGATCCTGTGTACTATTTACCCAGTTTCCCCTGGTTGGTAATAGCTTGTAAAACTATAGTATAATATCACAATGAGGATATTGACATTGATATAGTCAAGATGCAGGGCAGTGTCATAACCACAGGATTCCTCATGTTGCTCTTTATAGCCACAATTACCCTTTTCCTCCTCCATTCATGACCCTTGACAACCACCATTTCTATAATTTTGTCCTTTCAAGAATGTCACATAGATGAAATCATAGAATATGAGTCTTATGGGTTAGCCTTTTCATTCAGCATAATTCTTTGGAGATGCGTCCAAGTTGTGTGTATTAATAGTTCATTCCTTTTTATTGCGGAGTATTATTACATTATATTGATATACCGCATTTTGTTTAATCATTTACAACAAGCATTCGCTGAAGGGCATGTTTGTTATTTTCAGCTTTCCTGTCTTATAAAGGAAGCTGGTATGAATATTTATATACAGATTTTTGTGTGAACATGAGTTTTGTTTCTCTGAGATAAATGTTCAGAGTGCAGTTGCTGGCTTATAGGGTAATCGCATGTTTGGTTTTATTTTTTTACATGTTTGGTTTTATAAGAAACTTCCAGGGCGCCTGGGTGGCTCAGTGGGTTGAAGCCGCTGCCTTCGGCTCAGGTCATGATCCCAGGGGCCTGGGATTGAGGCCCACATCGGGCTCTCTGCTCGGCAGGGAGCCTGCTTCCTTCTCTCTCCTCTCTCTCTGCCTGCCTCTCTGCCTACTTGTAATCTCTCTCTGTGTCAAGTGAATAAATAAAATCTTTAAAAAAAAAAAAAAGAAACTTCCAAATAGTGTTCCAGTGTGGTTGTACCATTTTATATTTACACCAGGAATTTATGAGTCATCCAGTTTTTCCACATCATCACCAGCATTTGATGTCAGCTATTTTTTATTTTAGCTATTCTGATAGGTGTTTAATGGGACCTCATCATGGTTTTAATTTGCATTTCCTTAATGGCTCGTGATGTTAAACATCTTTCCATGTGTGTATTAGTTTGACAGGACTGCCATAACAAAATATTACAGACTGTGTGGCTTAGACAACAGAAATTTTCTCACAGTTTTGGAGGCTAGAAGTCCAAGATCGAGGTGCTTGATTTCTGATAAGACCTCTTTTCCTGACTTTATTTATTTATTTATTAAGATTTTATTTATTTATTTGACAGAGAGAGACACAGCAAGAGAGGGAACACCAGCAGGGGGAGTGGGAGAGGGAGAAGCAGGCTTTCCCGCAGAGCAGGGAGCCTGATGCGGGGCTCCAACCCAGGACCTTGGGATCATGACCTGAGCTGAAGGGAGATGCCTAATGACTGAGCCACTCAGGCACCCCTTTTCCTGACTTTTAGATAGCCACCTGCATGCTGTGTCCCCACATGACCTCTTCTCTGTACATTTGAAGAGAGAGATCTCTGGTGTCTCCTTATCTTCTTATGTGGATACCAGTGCTATGAGATTAGGGCCCCACCCTCATGATGTCATTTAACTTTAATTACCTCCCTAAGGGCTCCGTCTCCAGATACAGTCGCATTGGGAGTTAGGGCTTCAACATATGAATTTTGGAGGGACATATTCAGTCCTTAATATTGTGCTTATTTGTTATCTGTATATTCTCTTCGGTGAAATGTCTATTTATATCTTTTGCCCATTTTCTAGTTGAAATGTTGAGTTTTCTAGTGTTGAGTTTTGAGAATTTTTTATGTACTCTAAATACTAGTTCTTTTCAGCATATGTGGTTTGTAAATATTCTTTTTTTTTTTAAAAGATTTTATTTATTGATTTGACAGAGAGAGACACAGTGAGAGAGGGAACAGAAGCAGGGGGAGTGGGAGAGGAGAAGCAGATTTCCTGCTGAGCAAGGAGCCGATGCGGGGCTCCATCCCAGGACCCCAGGATCATGACCTGAGCTGAAGGCAGCCACCCAACTGACTGAGCCACCCAGGCGCCCCTGTGGTTTGTAAATATTATCTCCCAGTCTTTTTATCCTCTTCACAAGGTCTTTCACAGAACAAAACTTTTCACTTTTGATGAGATTTAATGTATCAGTTTTTCTTTCTACAGGTCATGCTTTTGTCAAGTCTAAGAACACTTTGCCTGGCCATAGATCCTAAAGATTTTGCTCTATGTTTTTTTTTTCTAAAAGTTTTTATGTTTTACACTTAAGAACATGATTCTGTTTGTCTTCATTTTTTAATAAAGTGTGGGACTTAGGTCAAAGTTTGTTTCTTGCCTATATATGTTCAGTTGCTCCACCACCGTTTATTTAAAAGACTACCTTCCCTTCATTGTATTGCTTTTGCACATTTGTCAAAATTCAGTTGGGCACTTTTGTGTTGGTTTATTTTGCGGTTCTCTATTCTGTTCCATTTGTCCATGTGTCTATTTTTCCACCAGTCCCAAACTGTTTGGTTACTGTAGGAATTTGGTAGGCCTTTATTTTAAAGGTAGGGCGATTCCTCCTATTTTATTCTTCTTTTTAAATTTGTTTTAGGGGTACCTGGGTGGCTCAGTTGGTTAAGCATCCAACTCTTGGTTTCATCTCAGGGTCATGAGATTGAGCTCATTGTTGGGCTCTGTGCTCAGTGCCGAGTCTGCTTGAGATTCTCTCCCTCTCACTCTGCCCTGTCCCTTACTCACGTGCACACGCTCTAAAATAAATAAATAAATAAATTCTTTTAAAAAATTGTTCTAGTTTCTTTACTTTTCCATATAAAATTGAGAATAAGCAAAGTATCTTGCTCAGATTTTGATAGGAATTAAATTAACCTGTGTATCAATATGGGGAGAATTGACATCTTTACTATGTTGAATCTTCCAATTCATGAACACACTATATATCTCTCCATTTATTTGTTATCAGCATTTTGTAATTCTCAGCATACAGAGCTTGTATGTGTTTTGTTAATTTATACTTAAGTATTTTATTTTCTTTTTGGAGTGTTTGTAAATGGTATTGTGTTTTTAATTTTGGTTTCCATGTTCTCATTGTTAGTATAGAGAAAGGCATTGTTAGTATATAGAAACGCACACAATCATGGCGTCTGCAAATATGGACAGTTTTCTTTTTTCTTTACTATTTATACTTTTTTTTTTTTGGCTTTGCTACAGTGGCTAGAACTTCCAGTAATATATTGATTAAGTGTGGTGAGAGTGTACATTCTTGCCCTATTCCCAATCTTAGAGAGAAAACATTCACTCTTTCACTACATTGTGACATCAGCTCTGAGTTTTTTTTGTTTTTTTTTTGTTTTTTTTTTTTGTTCTGTATCAAGTTGAAGAAGTTCACTTCTAATCTTAGTTGGCTGAGTTTTTATCATGAATGGATGATGGATTTTGTTAAATGCTTTTTCTTTGTTCTTTGATGTAATCATATAATTATTCTCCTTAATCCTGCATATACGGTGGAATATATTGGTTAATTTAAAAATATTGAACAAGACTCGTACACCTAGAATAAATCCCATTTGGTCATAGTGTATTATATACTTTTACTAGATTTGATTTGCTAATGTTTTGTTGAGGGTTTTTGTGTCTAAGTTATTTAGAGATATTACTGTGTAGTTTCTTTTTTTGTTATGTTTTTGTCTGGAGTTGGTATTGTGTTAATGAGAAGTGGTTCCCTCTTTTTTATTTTCTGGAAGAGATTGATTAATTCATCTTTAAATGTCTGATAGAATTCTCCAGTGAAACCAAATAATTTTGGAGACTTTTGTTGTAGTTAGCTTTTAAATCACAGATTCCATGTCTTCTTTAATGCTTCTAAGACTGCTCAAGTTATTTATTTCATCTTGGTTGAGGTTTGATAGTTCATGGTTTTCAAGCAACTCTATCCCAAGTTGTGAAATTTTGGGGAGTATTGTTTATAGTAATACCTTACTATCCTTTTGATGGCTAGAGGATCTGTAGTGATATTCCCTCTTTCATGCCTGATGTTGCTAATCTCTGTCTTCTTTTTATCCTTTTAGTTCTTGCTATAGATTTATAAATTTTGTTGATGTTTTTAAAGAGGCAGGTTTTTGTTTCATAAATTTTCTCTATTCTTTTACAATTTTTTTTGTTTTTAATTTATTTGACTTTTGCTTTTATCTATGGTATTTCTTTTCTTCTGCTTGCTTTGGATTTATTTTACTCTCCTTTTTATAATTTCTTGAGGTAGGAACTTAGATCTTTTTTTAAGTTTTTATTTACATTCCAGTTAGTTAACATACAGTGTAATGTTAGTTTCAGGTGTACAATATAGTGATTCGTAGATTATTTAAGAACTTCCGTCTCTTCTAGTGGAAGCACTTCCCTCTTTTCTAATGGAAGCACTTAATGTTTCCAATACAAAACTTTACTCATGAATTTAATTCTCTTCCCTGCTTTAGTTGTGTTGTACATGTTCTGATATGCTATACCTTCATCTCCATTTTAGTTATCTGTGTGTATGTATAATTTTAAAAATTTCTTTTGAGACTTCTTTGACATATGCATTATTTAGAAGTGTGCTGTTTAGTTTCCAAGTATTTGTAGATTTTCTTGTTATCTTTGTTATTGATTTCTAGCTTGATTCCCTTATGGTCAGAGAATATACTCCATATAATTTCGACTTTTAAAAATTTGTTTGGGGCACCTGTGTGGCACAGTGGGTTAAAGCCTTTGCCTTTGGCTCAGGTCATGATCTGAGGGTCCTGGGATTGAGCCCCGCATCGGGCTCCCTGCTCAGCAGGGAGCCTGCTTCCTCCTCTCTCTCTGCCTGCCTCTCTGCCTACTTGTAATCTCTCTCTCTCTCTCTGTCAAATAAATAAATAAAATCTTTTTAAAAATTTTGTTAAAATTGGTTTTCTGGCCCAGTATATGTGCTGCCTTGGAGACTGTTATATGGGTGCTTGAGAAAAATATGTGTACTGCTGTTGTTGGTGGAGTTTTTTATATATGGCAATTAGGTTGATAGTTTTGTTGAGTTTTGTTGAGTTCTTTCATTTCTTCGCTGATTTTCTATCAGTTACTAAAAGTGGAATTTTGAAAGTCCCCAACTCTGGTTATAGATTTGTCTATTTTTCTTTGAGTCAATAATTTTTGTTTCACATATTTTGTGATTTTGTTGTTTGATGTGAACACCTTTAGGATTCGTATGCGTTCTTGGTGAATTGATTTTTTTATCATTATGTAATGTCCTTCTTTCTCTCTAGTAATTTTCTTTGCTCAGAAGTCTACTTTATCTGGTATATATAGAGAGCCACTACTGTTTTTTTAAAAACAGTTTAAAGGGGCACCTGGGTGGCTCATTTGGTTAGGTATCCAGCTCTTGAATTCAGCTAAGGTCTTGATCTCAGTGTCATGAGTTCAGGCCCCATGTTCAGATCCTGTGTTGGGCTCTACTCTAGGTGTGGAGCCTACTTAAAAAAAAAAAAAAGTTAAAACTGTTTATGTGGTATATTGTTTCTATTCTTTTGCTCTCATTATATCTATGAGAAAATTTTGAGTTTTGTAGACAGCATATTGTTGAACCATGGCTTTTTTTTTTTTAAATCTACTCTGCCAGTCTCTCTTTTTCTTTTACTTATTTGAGAGAGAGTGAGAGAAAGTGGGGGGAGAGGGAGAAAGAGAATTTCAAGCAGACCCCGTGCTAAATGCAGAACCCAACATGGGGCTTGATCTCCCTGAGATCATACCCTGTGCCAAAATCAAGAGTCGGTCACTTAACCGACTGACCCACCCAGGCGCCCCTTGGCCAGTCTCTTTTAATTAATGCGTTTTTTTTAAAGATTTTATTTATTTATTTGACGAGAGAGAGAGAAAGAGAGAGGGAGAGAGCATGAGCCAAGGGGAAAGGCAGAGGGAGAGGGAAAAGTAGACTCCTCACTGAACAGGAAGCCTGACATGGGGCTCGATTCAGGAACCCTGTGATCATGACCTGAGCCAAAAATAGCTTGAAGACTGAGCCACCCAGATGCCCCTTAATTTATGTATTTAGACTATGTACATTTAAGGTGATTATTGGTATGTTAGAGTTTAAGTATGCCATTGAATTATTTGTGTTTAGTTTGTTTCCCCTCTTTCTCTTTTTTCCATTTCTCTTACCTTTCTGTTGGTTTCTCAAACATTTTTAGGATTATGTTCTGATATATTTATAGTGATTTTATGTATATTTCTTAGCGGATGTTCTGGTTATTATAATATAGACACATAATTTGTAGTCTGTGGTCTAGTAATGAGGTGTCTTACATGGACTTCTTGGGTTTATTCTATTTGGGTAGAATAAGATCTTCCCTAAAGCTTGTTGAATCTATAGGTTTATATCTCTTGCCATATTTAGGAAGTTTTCAGCCATTATTTCTTTGAATATTACTTTGTCCTACTTTCTCTCTTTTCCTTCTGTGATTCTACTCATATGAATGTTAGCTCTTTTGTTACTATCTCACATGTTTCTGAGACTTCGTTAATTGTTTTTTTTTTTTCTATTTTCTCTCTGTTCAGTTTGGCTGAATACTGTTGATTTATCCTGAAGTTTATTGATTCTGTCTTCTGCCATTACACTCTGCTTTTGAGCCTGTCTAGTGAGTTTTTTTCTTTCAGTTATTGCATTTTTCAGTTCTATGATTTCTATTTGGTTCTTTTTTTTGTAACTTCTATTTCTTGAGATTCTTTATTTTTTGTTTCAATAGATATTTAATTGCTTTTAACATAATTTTTATTCTGGCTGTTTTATAATCCTTGTCACATAATTCCAACATTTGATTTATCTCAGTGTTGGGTCTGTTGTTTATCTTTTCTTGTTAATGTTATGATTTTCATGGTTCTGGCATGATGAGTGATTTTCCATTGAATCTGGTTATTTTGAGGTTATACTGTGAGGCTCTGCATCCTATTTCATCTTTTTTTTTTTTTTTTAAGCAGGCACTCCCCCTATTGAGGTATAGCATGAAAGCCAGATGGGTATGTTTGTTCAGCTTCCTGCTGGGCTCACTGACACTACTCCAGCTAAAGTGGGTTTTAACTCATACTGCCTTGTATCCGACTGGTGGAGTGGAAGTTCACTTATCCCCCTTGGCCCCATTCACACTTTTCTGGCTAAAGTGGGTCACCAACTTGCACTGTCTTGTTTCTCTTCTGGATGAAAACATTGGCTCCCTGCTGCTGAACTCACTGTCACCAAAGACTATGAGTCAGAGGGCTGACTCACACTGCTTTGTTGCAGGTGAATGGGTAGAAGCTAGACTCCTCTACGTGCCCCACAGACACCAAGGGATGGGAGAGGTAGAGTGCCACCCAGCTCTGCTTCCTGCCACTTTATTCTGCCTTGTTGCTGCCAGCTTGGAGTGGAGGCTCAGCTCCCTGCTGGTCCCACTGGCACCAGAGGAAAGGAAGCAGATTGTTGACTACCCAGTTTCATACTACCTTATTCTCCCTCATTGGTATTGAGTAGGGCTAGAGGCTCCTAATTGAGATCCTCTGACACAGGATCTGGATGGGGAGCAGGAATAGGGGTACTGCTAATACTGTTTTTAACTTCATTCCATCTTTTTGCTGTCCCTTGGTATGGAGGTTTAGTTCCCCACTAGGCCTCACTGACATCAGGAGTACTACTGCTTTATATTTTGTTTAGACTTGGTGCAGGGTGGGAGTAGAGGTTTAGCTTTCCATTGGCCCTGCTGATACTTCCCCTGGTGGAGCAGTTGGAGCGTATCTTAACTTCTGCAAGAGGGAAATAGAAGATCAGCTCCCAGATCAGTCCACTGACACTGTGCCAGTCAGGCGAATTAGAGTACACCACCTGGTTCTGTGGGGGTAGGGATGGGTTGGTGTGGAAGATCAACTTCCTACTTGGCCCCAGCCCCACCGAAACTGTGGGGTGGGAGATACAGTTGTGCAGTTGATGTCTAGGTCGAGAGGGTGGATATTGCCAAGAATTTTTTTTGTTGTTTAGTCACCCTATTCCTTATCACCTGTGAACTTTTTCTTTTTGTCTCTGGCTATCGGTGGTTCTGGTTTGGAGACTTAGGCACATTGTCGGGGATATATGGAGATAATAAGAAAACTCAGGGATCTCATTGCCTTGGTATTTCTCAGGTTCTGAGATTCCTAGGCCATCTATCTTCCTTTCACCTTCCAGAGGCTTTTTATACTTGTGTTATGTTACAATCAGAGTTTTTTAGTTGTAAGAGGGAGGACCTGAGAGTAACAGGGCTATATCATCTTGGTTGTGACCTTGGGTTGCTATTTTAGCCAAATTAAATATTTCTCTGAATAACTAAAAAACTTTTTAAAGTAATTGATTACATTTTCACAAATGTCAATAGCTAGTTCCCAAAAGCCAGTAGTTATATAAATGCATCTCTGTGTGTCTGCTAAACATTTCTTTTTTGACTTCTATTCTGCTAATGCAAAATTGAGACTGTGGCTAATGCAAAATTGAGACTGTACAGCAGCTGTACAGTAGGCCTGACTGTGAGGAACTAGACTTGAGAGTTTTGTTGATCATAATTGTCTGTTCTCAACAATCAAGTGTGCCCTAGAAGTCAAGTCTAAAGCAGTCAGCCCAAGGAATGGGCATAAGTAGGTACCAGGGGTTCAGAGAGTCAGATCGAGTCCTCAGTTTGGGATCAAAATTAATACAGAGAGTGTCTCTGAGTTTATAAATGTACTTAGCTGGAATAGAGTGTCATTGGGCAAACAAAGTAGATTTTGTGAATTATCTTCCCCTGCCAAATCTGCCTTCCACATAGACTAGTTATATCAGTTAGGAATGCATTCTGCAGCTAGTGGCTTAAATGGACATGGCTTTATTTGTTTCTTGAATCAAGAAGAAGGGTTATATAGGGAGCTCAGTAATGTCACCAGGGACCCAGCCCCTTTCCATCTCTCACTTTTTCTTTTTCAGTGAGTTGAGTCTCATGCTGGTCTTCTCGTGATCTCAAGATGGCTTCTACACTGCCAGATGTCATGTTCATTTCTGTGCAGGAAGATGAGGGGCGAGGCACTCAGGGGAAATGCCTGTATTAGAAGATCAAAAGCTTTCCTACAACTGCAGGGGTTCTGGGGAACTGACTGCAGGGAGTTGGCTCACTGCTTGCTGAAATATCAGGTTCTGTTATAAGGAAGAAGACACTAGCAGGGCCTGCCTCACTGGACTATTAAGTCTTCCTCCAGGAAATAATGTGTGTATGCTCACTTTAGTTCCTTGAGTGGGAGAAAAAGAATAACTCAAGGAAAGAAATATATCAAGGACTCCCTTTTTAAAATTATTTTATTTTTTCAGTGATCCAAGATTCATTTTTTATGCACCACACCTAGTGCTCCATGCAATACGTGCCCTCCTTAATACCCATCACCAGGCTCATCCTTCCCCCCCGCTTCTCCCCTCCATAACCCTCAGTTTGTTTCTCAAGAGTCCACAGTTTCTCATGGTTCATCTCCCCCTCATTTACCCCAATTTACTTTTCCTTTCTTTCTCCTAAAGTCCTCCATTTTATTCCTTTTGTTCCTCAAGTAAGTGAAACCATATGATAATTGACTTTCTCTGCCTATTTCACACAGCATAATCTTCTCCGGACCCATCCATGTTGATACAAAAGTTGGGTATTCATCCTTTCTGATGGCTGCGTAACATTCCATTGTATATATGGACCACATCTTCTTTATCCATTCGTCTGTTGAAGGGCATCTCGGCTCTTTGCGCAGTTTGAGGATTGTGGACATTGCTGCTATGAACATTGGTGTACATATGGCCTTTCTTTTCACTACATCTGTATCTTTGGGGTAAATACCCAGTAGAGCAATTGCTGGGTCATAAGGTAGCTGTATTTTTAATTTTTTGAGGAATCTCCACACTGTTTTCCAAAGTGGCTGTACCAACTTGCATTCCCACCAACAGTTTAAGAGGGTTCCCCTTTCTCCACATCTTCTCCAGTGCTTGTTATTTCCTGAAGGACTCCCTTTTTAAAAAGGTCTTCTGTACATGTCTTGTCAAGGCTCTGCTTTTTCTACTTTTGCAGTAATCTCTGGGGTTTGTGGAAGTAGTGTTAAGAAGCATACATTAAAAATGTTTGGGACAACTGATTTTGAATAAGATTTTATAGAACAAAGAACTGATACAGAACTATAGTTCTCATGGGGTGGGCATTTCCTAGGTAATCTCTTCAGATCTCTGGGGCTTTTCAAGCCTTCACCTCTCCTAAGTTCCTGATTTGTTGCTTTTGGGGTTGAGTGAGACTATCTGTGGTGAAATAAGAGTTGGTATGAATGGGAGTGTGGTTGGGCTGATCATTGGGAAGGCAGGAAAAATAAAGTTGAGTTCCACTGGGGAAAGCATTTGTTCTTTTTCAGGCCACTGAAAAATGGCTCCAATGGACAGAGGGTCATTAACAAATTATTTAAACCTGGAAGTTCATGTCATGTTTTTTTCCCAGTCTAGGTGTATACATATGAATTTATTATATTGATATCTTTACTATGCATTACTTAAACCTTGAGAAACCTAAACAAATTTTATTCACACCATATAGTCTAAGACCAGCTAATCTTTTTATTGTCTTTTCGTTGTTCACCAGTACTAGACTATGTTCCAGACCAAAGTCCTTAGGTATGCATCATACTGTTTTCCTTTATTTCTTCTTTCTGTGGACATATGCAAACAGCAAATAAAGTTTGATGGGTGTTTTTACTATTGGTATAAATAATGTTTACATGAGTTTTCTTGTTACTAAATCTGGCAAGGTTATGGAGATTGATATTTATTCAACAACATAGATAGACCTATGTATACATGTATATCTTTTATTACCAGTATAACTTTGAAAGCCCTTCTGTGTACCATTATGTTGTTGCTATAGCAACGTAGTTACCAAAATAAGGTACATTTTTTTCTGCTTTGTCTTTTTAAAGGAGGTCTCTTTTTCCCCAAGCATTTTAGTTAGCACTATAGAATTTTGGTCCCAGACATTCAATATTCTTTCTTTTTATCTTTTCCCCTTGAATTTCCCTTGCTTAAAATTAGTTATTTATCATTATAAAATGCAATTTTTATTGGATTAAATCCTAGTGGGAGTTATAAGAATGAATGAAGGGAAGCCGTGTATGATATGGTATAAACAGTAGAGGCTCTGCTGTTACCTAGTCCCATGACCTTTGTTTGTAATCTTTTCATACTTTGGCTTCTTCATCTAGAAATGGTCAAAGAACCAGCTACTTCACAGGAATGATGTACACATTACTCTGTGCCTGGCAGGAATTCAGTTATGTCTTACTTCCTTCATCTTCCTTTTTTTTCCCTTTATTTTTTTTTTCTTTTTCTTTTTTAAACTAAGGTTAATAACATAGTTTTTTCCTCCATGGGTATCATCACATTCCCACCTACCCTGGATATCTGAATATTACCTAATATCATAAGGGAAGTTATTTTTTTAAAAGATTTTATTTATTTATTTGACAGAGAGATCACAAGTAGGCAGAGAGGAAGGCAGAGAGAGAGGGGAAGCAGGTTCCCCACTGAGCAGAGTCTGATTCGGGGCTCAATCCCAGGACCCTGAGATCATGACGTAAGCCAAAAGCAGAGGCTTAACCCACTGAGCCACCCAGGCGCCCCAAGGGAAGTTCTTAAGTCTAGGAAATATCCCTATCTCTGCTCTACCAAAACAATTCCATTTTAATTGGTGATTTAAAATGCCTAACCAACTTTGGTTATGTCCACAGCCTATGTTTCTGCTCAATGGAGTAAGATTTTATAGAAAGCATAATTTTAGAAATTAATTGTTACTTTTATTTATTATACCCCCCATATTTCCAAAAAGGATAGGAGGTGTTCTAAAAGTACATAATAAAATTAAGAACTTGACAGAAAAAAGGGAGGAAGGTGTTGAAAAAAAACCAAGAAACATAATAGGTGAAAACCTAGAGTCAACAGTTAAAGTACAGCTTTCCTGAAAATCCTACCTGAGCTTGAGGGATTCTGTACATAGCCTTTTTCGAGAAATAGGAGTGGAGTAGGAGTTGGAGAGGTGGGTTTTACATTTAATTTGTTTATTTAAGCAAGACGGACTTAGCGCCAGAAGAAATCTACAACTAGTCTACAGGAAGTAACTAGGAGGGCAATTAGGCCCTAGTGAGAACCTGCACTATCTGGGTGGCATGAAGCCAATCCTGATAGGTGACAGGGAGCTGGCCCTCTACTGCTGCTGTTCATTGAGGAGGCAGCAAAACTTTTCTAAAGAGTACAACCCAGCCTATCTTTCCGTTAGCTTTCTCTTGCTCTTCATCTCTCCATCCACCTTCTTATTGTTTCACTTACCACCAAGCCTGAATAAACAAGTCAGATCCTGTTATTTTAGTTTAGGAATAGGATGGTTTTTATTCATTGCAGATTTGAATTAATGCATCTTCAAAAACATGCAGTTTGGTTTCTTCTCAGATTCTTTATATATTATTTACATTTTTATAAATGGGAACAGTTTCAAATTAGAGAAAAATGAATTAACTCACTGAGCGAGGTATCATCAACAACTCCTGTTATATCCATTTCATAGATGGCTAAACAAACAAAAAGATTAAATAACAGTGTCACACAGCTGATTAGCTACTTTGTCTTTTCTATAACATTACTATTTGAATTAGTTGAAGAAACCAAACAAATAAAACCATGGCAAAAGATAGCATGAAGATACTGTCATTGGAGAGTTGTTTGGAAGGGACAGGACACACCAGAGCTTGAGTCTTGCCTTATTGGACTGAAGAAACCCACTGTATAGAAACCCATCCAGTATCATTAGCAAGAAATGGGGTGGTTCAATTTGCAGAACTATTAGGAAAGCTGTCCCTGGAAACAATGTGAAGAACTCAACAAGAAATCTTCATATATTACATGCCTTTTTAAAAAGTAAATTGAAGATGTGATGAAAATGGAAAATTTTTTCCATTAGCCAAAGTGATTCCACATCTGAAATGACTAATTTGGACATCCATTCTTCGTTTGACTATTTTTTTTCTTCTTCCATTCTTTATTTATAGCCTCTTTATCTTCCAACTTGGTCACTTTCATTGAGGTCTGAAATCTATTTCTGCCTCTATCTTCTCTGTCCCTTTCTGTTATCACATTTTTCCTATTCAACTTATCTTCCATGGACTGTGATGTCAACTGTTCCCTTGATAGTATGTTAAAAAGACCCTCATCCCACTGTCCTTATACCATATCAACCTGGAAAACCCCTACTGTGGATGACTACAACTATCACACACTGTACTGGTACCCTAGCTACCAGGAACCTGATACTACTTATTATTTCCTCTTTCTGGGGTATTTTTACCTTCTCTTTCTCTACAAACTCCTTCCTTTCCAACAGTATTCCTTAGGACTCTCCAAACAAACAAATGAAATGGTCACTCAGTATGACTGCCTTAGCCCTTTCTTCCTTTTCAGGCCAGTCTTATTAAGTAAATTATCTGAACTTACTGTCTCTATTTTTTTATTTTCATACATACCATGGCTTCCTGTAATCTGGCTTCACTCAGCATCATTTCGAAGGAAATGTTCTAATTCAGGTCACCAGCTACTTCATGTTACCAAATCTAAAACATATGCTAGTTGACTTCTTAGCAGCATTGACACACAGTTTGAAATACTCTTCTTTTACTTCCATGATATCATATTCTTCTGGGTTTTGTGTGGCTTCTCATAAGTGTTGCTTCTCATTATCCTTTCCTGGCCTCTTCACTTTTTCTTGCTCTGTAAATGATAGAGCCTTTCAAGGCTTCGTCTATAGCTCTCTTCTATTTTTATTTCTTACTTTTCAGTTTATCTTATTCTGTCCCAAGACTTCAGTTACCCACTTTGTGTTGTGGGCCTGTGAATCTCTACTTCCATCTCTAACTTCTCTGAGCTCCAGGTTAATCTATTTAACTCTTCACTCAACATCTCCACTTGGAGGCATCACAGCTTCAATAGTACCCCAAAGTGAACTGGTCATCCTCTTATATATCTGATACTCTTGTGTTTCTAACTTAGAAAAATGTTACCTTCATCATCACTATGCAGCATTAAGGTATGTATATATATATATTTTTATTAATAAAGTATGTGTATTACTTATATAACAAACTATAATTATGATTATCACCTATCCTAGGCATTATTCTTGATTCTTCCTATTTTGTCACCTTCCTTCTGAGTGTATCTTGAGTCTGTCCCTATGCCTCTCAAACCACACAGTCACCATCCTGGTCCAGTCCCTGTTTGGACATCTACAATAGTCTCCCTACATGACCTGTTGCCCATTTCTAATTCATTCTTTACTCTGAAACCTAGGTCAGATACACACCTGACCATTATCCTCTACCATTTTACCTGCCACAGGTTTGTACTGTCTTTAGAATAAAGTCCAAAATCCTCTTTATGGTTTGAGACTCTACGATCTCTGGCCCTTCCAGCCTCCCTGTCTTTGCTCCAGTCACCTTAAACTTTTTTTTTTTTTGCAATTCTTAAAAGGTACCATGCTCTCACCTCTGATCCTTTGTGTTTGTTTGTTTCTTGTTTTATTTTGTTTTGTTTTTAAGGTATTTATTTAAGTGAGGGAGAGAGTGAGAGAGAGAGAGAGAAAGAGAGAGAGAGAGAGAGAAAGTATGCATGGGAGCAGAAGGAGGGGCAGAGGGGGAGGGAGAAGCTGGGCTCAATCCCTGGACCCTGGAATCATGACCTGAGCTGAGGGTAGACGCTTACCGAGCTGAGCCACCTTGGGGCCCTACCTCTGACCCTTTGAATGTACTGTACCATCTGCTGGGGATTCCTCCCCCTTCCACTGTCTTTTCTCTACCATTTTTTGCTGGTCTTAACTAAAATGTCAAATCCTCAGGAAAGTATTCCCTGACCGTTTATGGGGTTCCATGACATTCTTTTCTCCCTCATGCTATAGTGCTCTTCACATTTACCATTATTTGTTTAACATTTGCATTTCTGGCTATAATGTAAATTCAATGAAAACCAGCCTTATTCTTTGCTTTACTATCAAGCACCTACCTCAATGTCTCTGTTAGTAATCCTCCAAAATATTTGGTGATCTTTCCCTGTAGATATTAAAAAAGCCAGACACTCACTTGCTCAGCCTTATTTGTAATTAAGGGTGACTTTCTGTGAAGGTTCTATCAAATTAGATGTAAGTAAAATTCTGCTGGGAGTTTATGGGAAAATTTCTACCACTCCTCCCCTTGTTGCTTCTTTCTTATTCTTCCTATCTGAAATTCGGAGGACAGGGTTGAGGCAGATCAGCCTTTTTGTAATGGTGAGTTTCCTGCGTGGATAAACATGACATTCTAAGCAAGACAGAAAGAGCCTGGATCATTGATAACATCTTGGTGCCCTTCTACCAGCCCTGAAATGTTTCTCTCCAGACTTGTTATGTGAGAACAATTAACCACTATATGGTTAATATACATTGTCTGGTTTCTATTATATGTAGCCAAATATAATTCCTGATACGTAAACTTCCTATCTACATCACTTATTTGGTACCTAGCATGAGCTATTTTATGATAATGGGTGGATGGATAAATGGATGGGTGGATGAGATGGGTGAATAAACAGCAGCCACTAGACTATAAACTGCTAGAGAATTAAGATCTCATCTTATATATTTTGTATCACCCCTTCCCCACCCAACTCTCTCCACCCTGAGCACTATCCTACATGTAGTAGATGTCCAACAAATGTTTATTGATGATGATGTTGATTGTGGATTGAAGATATTACTTCATTAAAGAGGCTCTGAGGGGGTGCCTGGGTGGCTCAGTTGGGATCTGCCTTTGGCTCAGGTCATGAACCTGGGGTCCTGGAATTGAGTCCCATGTCAGGATCCCTGCCCAGTGAGGACCCTGCTTCTCCCTCTCCTCCTTGCTCATGCTCTATTTCTGTCTGTCTCTTTCTCAAATAAATAAAATCTTCAAAGAAAAATCAAGAAGGCTCTGAGTTACAGGTTTAATTTGGTTTCTAAAAATTAAATTTCCCTAGGAGAGTAGCTTCTGGACTTTCTTTTTTTTTTTTTTTAAGATTTTATTTATTCATTTGACACAGAGAGATTACAAGTAGGCAGAGAGGCAGGCAGAGAGAGAGGAGAGAGGAGGAAGCAGGCTCCCTGCCGAGCAGAGAGCCCGATGTGGGCCTCGATCCCAGGACCCTGGGATCACGACCTGAGCCGAAGGCAGCGGCTTTAACCCACTGAGCCACCCAGGCGCCCAGCTTCTGGACTTTCATAATCTAAAAAGACTTATAAGCATTTGAATTAATCTGTGGTACATCCCAGATATTTAGAAAACCAAGTATCTTAATAAAACTTAGAATCAATGATATATCCTGGCCATGTTCTCAGTGGTGTTTAAAACAAAACAATCTTTATTGAATGGAAGGCTGTCAAGTGGCATAATTCTCCACTGAGATGGCACATCATAAGTGCGATGACCATAAAATTTGTAGTCCATAGTGGGAACTTTTTGAAGTAAAAGGTGGTGTTATTAATAATTATTCTTTTTTAATACTAAAAAAGAGCAATTTTAGGTTTATAACAATATTAAGAAGGAGGTGACATTTCCTATATCCTCCCTGCCACCACACATGCATAGCCTGCCCTGTTATCAACATCACTCATCAGAAGTGTACATATTTTACAAAGATGAACCTATATTGATATATAATGATCATCTAACATTCATAGTTTACCTTAAGGTTCCCTCTTGGTGTTGTATTCTATAGGTTTGGAAAAATGTGTAGTGATGTGTATCCATCTCTTGTATCACACAGAATAGTTACACTGTCCTAAAAATCCTCCGTGATATGGCTATTCATCCTTCTGCCCCCCCAAAACACTGATCTGTCTATTATCTCCATAGTTTTGTCTTTTCCTTTTCATATGGTTGGAATCATACAACATGTACCCTTATGAGATTGGCTTTTTTTTTTTTTACTTAGTAATACATATGTAAGATTCTTCCAAGTCTTTTCATGACTCGATAGCTCATTTCTTTTTAGTGCTGAATAATATCCCGTTGTCTATGTGTACCACAGTTTCCCTACTGAAGGATATCTTGGTTGCTTCCAAGTTTTGGTAATTATGAATAAAGCTATTCTAAATAGCCACGTGCAAGTTTTTGTGTAGACAAACATTTTCAGCTCCTTTGGGTAAATACGAAGGAACGTGATTGCTGGATAAGATGGTGAGAGTATATTTAGTTTTGTTAGAAACTGCCCAACTGTCTTCCAAAGTGGCTGTATTTTTTTGCATTTCCACCAGCAATGTGTGACAGTTCCTGTTGCTCTACATCCTTCTCAGCATTTGGTATTGTCAGTGATCTGATTCTGGCCACTCATATAGGAGTACAGTGGTATTTCATTGTTGTTTAAATTTGCATTTACCTGGTGACATATGCTGTTGAGCATCCTTTTCTTTGCTTATTTGCTACTCATATATCTTCTTTGGTGAAATGTCTATTAAGGTGTTTGGTCCACATTTTAATTCGGTTGCTTCTTTTCTTTGTTTCTTTTTATTAACACATAATGTATTACTTACTTTCATGGGTACAGGTCTGTGAATCATCAGTCTTATCCAATTCACAGCACTCACCATAGTATATACCCTCCCCAATGTCCATAACCCAGCCACCCTATCCCTCTCCCACCACATCCCTCTCCCACCACCTCCCAGCAACCCTCAGTTTGTTTCCTGAGATTAAGTCTCTTATGGTTTTTCTCCCTTCCCAGTCCCATCTTGTTTCATTTTTTCCCTCCCTACCCCCCATGACCCCCACCCTGCCCTCAAATTCCTCATATCAGAGAGATCATATGATAATTGTCTTTCTCTGATTGACTTATTTTGCTTAACATAATACCCTCTAGTTCCATCCACGTCGTTGCAAATGGAAGGATTTCATTTTTTTTTTGATGGCTGCATAGTATGTTTCTTATTGTTGAGTTTTAAGAGTTCTTCATATATTTTAAATAACGGTCACTTAATAAAATGTGTCTTTTGCAAATATTTTCTCCCAGTCTGAATTTTCTTCTAATTCTCTTAGTATTGTTTTTTTGCAGAGCAGAAGCTTTTAATTTTGATAAAGTTTAGCTTATCAATTATTTCTTTCATGGATCATATCTTTGGTGTTATATCTAAAAAGGCATTACCATACCCAAGCTCATCTAGGTTTTCATCTATGTTACCTTGTAGGAATTTTATAGTTTTGTACTTTGCATTTAGGTCTGTGATCCATTTTGAATTAATTTTTGTGAAGGTTGTAACGTTTGTGTAGATTCTTTTTTTTTTTTTTCAAGTGGATGTCTAGTTGTCCGGCAATGCTTATATGGTTCTATTTTTGGACTCTCTTTAATTTCTTTGTCTGGTTTTTCACCAATACCACACTGTCTTTATTACTGTGGTTTTATGGTAAAGTCAGATAATACCAGTCTTCCAACTTTGTTTTGCCTTCAGTATGTGTGGGCTATTCTGGCTCTTTTGCCTTTCCATATAAACTTCAGAATCAATTTGTCAATATCCATTAAATAAGTTGTGGGGTTTTGATTGGCATTGAATTGAATCTGTAGATCAAGTTGGGCAGAACTGACATTTTGGCAGTATTCAGTCTTCCTATCTATGAACATGGAATATCTTTTTTTTTTTTTAAGATTTTATTTATTTGACAGAGAGATAGAGAGAGAGTGCAAGTAGGCAGAGCAGCAGACAGAGGGAGAGGGAGAAGCAGATTCCCCGCCAAGCAGGGAGCTTGATCCTAGGACCAAGATCATGAGCTGAAGACAACTGCTTAACCAATTGAGCCACCCAGGTGCCCTGAACATGGAATATCTTTCAATTTATTTAGTTCTTCGATTTCTTTCAATTTTTTTCCTTTCATCAGTTTTGTAGTTTTCCTCATATAGATCTTGTACATATTTGTTAGATTTATACATAACTATTTTATTTTGAGGGCTGCTAAGGTAAATGCTAGTGTGCTTTTTAATATAAAATTCCATATGTTCATTGCTGGCATATATCTTCTATATCCTATATATATAGGAAAGTGATTTACTTTTGTATATTAACCTTGTATCCTGCAACATGCCTTTAACTGCTTATTAGTTCCAGAAGTGTTTTTGTTTAATTCTTCCAGATTTTCTACATAGATAATCATGTCACTTGAGAACAAAGACAGTTTTATGTCTTCCTTCCCAGTCTATATACTTTTTATTTCCTTTTCTTCACTCATTGCATTACCAAAGACTTCTTGTACAATGTGGAAAAGAGTGAAGAGAGGGGATATCCTTAACTTGTATCTGATCTTAGCAGGAAAGCTTTGGTGTCTCACCATTAAGTATGTTGCTAGTTATACTTTTTGTTTTTTTAAGAAAATCTTTATTAAGCTGAGAAAATTACCCTTTATTGCTGGTTTACTGTGAGATTTTGTTCATGAACAGATATTGGATTTTGTCAAATGCTTTTTTTGCCTCTGGTCATATGATCATGTAATTTTTCTTTCTGATACTGTCAATGTGATGGATTATATTAGTTAAGTTTTGAATGTTGCACCATCCTTGAATACCTGGTGTACATCCCACTTGGTCATGGTATATAAATATTTTTTTTTGAGGATTTTTGCATCTGTGTTCATGAAAGATAATAATCTGAGTTTTTTTTCTTATTTCTCAGATAATAATCTGAGCTTTGTCTGGTTTTGCAATTAGGGTAATGCCTCCCTCATCAAATGAATTAGGAAGTATTCCCTCTGCTTCTACTCTCTGAAAAAGATTGTAGAGAATTGGCATAACTTATCCTTAAATGTTAGAATTCACCAGTGAACTCATTTAGGCTTGGCTTTCTTTTTGGAATGTTATTAATTATTGATGCAGTCTTTTTTTTTTTTAAAGATTTTTAAAATTTATTTGACAGATAGAGACACAGCGAGAGAGGGAACACAAACAGGGGGAGGGGGAAAGGGAGAGGGAGGAGCAGACTTCCCGCAGAGCAGGGAGCTGGATGCGGGGCTTGATCCTGGGACCCTGGGAACAAGACCTGAGCTGAAGGCAGATGCTTAATGACTGAGCCACCCAGGTGCCCCTTTTAATTAATTTTTAAAAGATTTTATTTGAGAGAGACAGATGGTGAGAGAAAGCACAAGCAGGGAAGAGAGTAAGAAGCAGGTTTCCTGCAAGCAGGGAGCCCATGTGGGGCTTGATCCCAGGACCCTGAGATCATGACCTGAGCCAAAAGCAGACATTTAATTGACTAAGCCACCCAGGCACACCTCTGTTCTAATTCTTATTATTTATTTTCTTCCCTTTACTTTGGATTTAATGTGCTTTTTTTTTTAAGATTTTATTTATTTGAAAGAGAGAGATTGAGAGAGAGAGCACAAGATGGGGGAGGGTCAGAGGGAGAAGCAGACTCCCCGAGCAGGGAGCCCGATATGGGACTCCATCCTGGGACTCCAGGGTCATGACCAGAACCGAAGGCAGTCTCTTAACCAACTGAGCCACCCAGGTGCCCTGCTTTTTTTTTTTTTTAATAGTTTTCTAAGAAGCCTAGATTATTAATTTTTTTAATCTTTATTCTTTTCTAATATATGCTTTCGATACTTAAAATTTCTTCTCTAAACACTGTTCCCCCCCACACACATCCTACAATTTTTGGTAAGGTATGGTTTCATCTAATTCAAAATACTCTTCAATTTCTTTTGAGATTTCTTCTCTGACTCATATATTTTTAGAATGATTTATTCTTCACCTTTCTTGTAAGGCAGGTATACTGGCAGCAAATTCCCTCAGTTTTTGTTTGTCTGAGGAAGTCTTTATTTCTCTTTTACTTCTGAGAGATAATTTTGCATCATACAGAATTCTAGGTTGGTGGGTTGGTTTTTTTGTTGTTGTTGTTTGTTTTTGTTTTTTTCCCTGAACACTTTGAATATTTCACTCTACTCTCTTCTTGTTTGCTTGGTTTTTGAGGAAAAGTCAGATATGATTCTTATCTTTTTTCTTGTATAAAGAAGATGTTTTGCCCTCTGAATTTTTTTTTATCTTTGATTTTCTGTACTTTGGAGATAATATGCCTAAGTGTGGTTTTTTGGGGCATTTATCCTGCTTGGTGTTTTCTGAGGTTCCTGGGCCTGTGCTCTGGTGCCTGACATTAATTTGGGAAATGCCCAGTCATTATTGTTTCCAATATTTCTTTTTTTCTTTTCTTGTTTTTTTTTGATAGAGAGACAGATCACAAGTAGGCAGATAGGCAGGCGGGGGCGGGGGGGAAGCAGGCTCTCCGCTGAGCAGATAGCCCAATGCGGGGCTCGATCCCAGGACCCTGAGATCATGACCTGAGCCGAAAACAGAGGCTTAACTCACTGAGCCACCCAGGTGCCCCTCCAATATTTCTTCTGTTACTTTTCTCTTTCTTCTTCTGATATTCCCAGTGTGCATGTGTTATATCTTTTACAGTTGTCCCGTAATACTTGGATATTCTGTTCTGTTTTTTTTTAAGTCTTTGTTCTCTTTGATTTCTTAGATTTCAAAGATTCTGTTGATATATTGTCTAGCTCAGAGATCCTTTTCTCAGCCACATTATCTACCATGACCATTAAAGGCATTCTTTATTCTGTTATAGTGCTTCTGATCTCTGGCATTTCTTTTGGGTTCCTTCTTAGGATTTCCATCTTTCCCCCACACTACCCATCTGTTCTTGCATGCTCTCTACTTTATCCATTAATGCCCTTAGCATTTTAATCATAGTTTTATTTTATTATTATTATTTTTGGGTGGGGGAGAGGGAGAGAGAATTTCAAGCAGGCTTCACGGCCAGTGTGGAGCCCGACACAGGGCTCAGTCTCATAACCCTGAGATCATGACCTGATACAAAATCAAGAGTCAGATGCTTAACCAGCCGAGCCACCCAGGCATCCCTAATCGTAGTTGTTTTAAATTCACACTTTGATAATTTCAACATTCCTGGCATATCTGGTTCTGATGTGTGCTCTGTCCCTCAAATTATGTGTTTTGCCCTTTGGTATACCTTGTAATTTTTCCTGATAGCCAGACATGATCTACTGTGTAAAAGGAACTGCTGTCAACAGCCTTTAGTAATATGGTAGTGAGGTGTAGGGGGAGGGGAAGCAATCTATCGTCCTGTGATCAAGTCTTAGGCTTGTAGTGAGCCTCCGGACTGTGAACTTCACAACCCCTGCCCATCCTCCCCTCCCTTACCCCCAGCCCTTAGGTAAGACAGGATGGCTAGACTAGATTGGAGCTGGATATTTCCCTTTGCCAGGCCAGTTAGGATGTAATAATACTTACGTAGGTTAGGCTGTGGTTAACTGGTACCCCTGAGAGCAGGCCTTGTTAAGATAACAGATTGATCTGGTGTATTCCTTTTGCCCTCCCCCTGCTGGAATCACAAGAGGATTTTTCTTTGATATTTGCTGTGAGAACCTGGTCAAGTTCCTAGGGGTAAGGCTCACAATGTTGTGGAGGCTGCACTATGAGCGGGTCCCCCTGCAGTTTTTAACTTTTACAGTTATTAATAGTAAGCCTCCAGCAGTTTATCAGTTCCAGTTCAGGTTTTCTTACCATCAGTAACTCTTATTGAATAAAATAAGGTTAAGCCAAACTGTGCTGGGACTTATGACTAATTTTAAGAAAATAACTCACATTTTGCATAACATATGTAAAAAAATCAGTAATTTTGCTATAGATTTGAGTTAGTATAAAACTATCTGAGGCCATTCCTATGTCAGTGTGTTTGCACATGTTTTTTTTTCCCTAGCCAGAATAAACTACCCATTTCATTTCTTTCTTTGTGATTATATTATTTTGATAATCCTTCTTTTCAAAATCCTTCTTTTTTATGGTGTTAACTTACAGTTACTCTAGCCCATAATGATCTTTTTGATACCTTATAGCACTTATATCTTTAAACAAGCATTTTGGCAGTTGAGTATATCTTCTTTTGTATGTATGTATGTATGTATTTATTTATTTTGGGTGCTTGTTTTAAGTCTTGCCTTTTTTTCAATGTCAGAATCCTTGAGAGCAGTAACTGTCTTTATTTTCCTTTGTAATACCCATAGGACCTAACACCATGGTGGGTGCATGATAGTAGGTGTTTGCTAATTTGCTGCGATTGGAATGTATGAAATGAATTCGGAAGCTAAGGTTTTCATATTACCTTTCATTTTGATTTTACCACGCTACATAATGTAAGAATGTTTACACATCTCCTGAAATGCACTCAAGCTAATGTTTATTATAAATGCTATCCATGCCAAGAAAGTATTGATATGGAACAGTACATCTCTTGCTGCCACTTCTGTTTCCTATTAACAGTAAATGCATGTAGGCCTATAGATGGCTGTCTGCCATGAATTGCATCATTTACATTGGCTTTTAATATGCCTCCTGGCATTTCAGTTTCTGTTCTCAGCAGGCAACCTCACTCACACTGAATCCTCTAATATTTGTACCCAGATAAATGCTTAGAGAGCTGTGAAAGATAGTCTTTCCTTCTTCATGGTTTCAGATGAATGTCAACGACACATTGGAAAGTGTATCATTCAAATATAATTTAAAATATTGAATCATAATAATTTCCTAGAATTTATATTCTATTTTTTCTTTTAATGGATATGAATTTTTATATTGAGTTTTGTTGCTTGTATATGATTACTCCTGGGTTTTGTCATTGTCTGCCCTTAAAAGAGGAGGGGTGTCTCTCATCTGCTGCCAGACAGCAGGCACCTTGTGGAATGCCTGTGCCTGAGCTTAGAAAGGCGAGCAGAAAAACAGAGAGAGGGAAAGTGGAAAATGATTTACAAAATTTTCCTTACCCATGTTAGAGGTGGGGTATGGCAAGGAGGCTGGGAAGAAGGAAAATGCATGTTTAAAAGTATTAGCTTTTAGTTAATCAAGGCTCAGAAGAAGAGAAAAATTTTTACTTTGTAATAATTATACATTTTTTGTGTGAATGATTATATAGATTAGCTGAACAAATCTTTTTAGGGCTTTTTTTCCCCTTCAGGATCCTTTGTGTTAAAGAAACTCATACTGCATATGAGATAAGGATAAAGAAAATCATATTTGTTTTCACAGAGATCATTCTTTATTCACAAATTTTTTATTTGTAAAATAATAGGGTTTTTCCCCCCCAGGAAACAAGACTTCATTTATACTTAGAAACGTGTTCATAAATATTATGGATTCTTTTGATATTTTATATGCCCATCAGAATGGTAGTTTTGATTCTGAATTCTCTGTTGAAAAATATTTGAATGATTAGTTTATACATTCTGCTTTATTGGTATATTAGTGAAAGTCCCCTGGTAATTGCTCAGGGAAGAGCAATCAAACAGCAACTCCTATAACTATATAAGTGTTAATCCCATTATTATTATTATTATTAAAGATTTTATTCATTTATTTGACAGAAAGATAGAGCCAGAGAGCACGAGCAAAGGGGAAGGGCAGAGGGAGAGGGAGGAGCAGGCTCACTGAGCAGGGAGCCAGCCCCATGTGGGGCTCCATCCCAGGACCCTGGGATCATGACCTGAGCCGAAGGCAGACGCTTAACCTACTGAGCCACCCAGGTGCCTCTAATCCTAGTATTGATCTAATTTAGAATTATTTATATCTATTAGAAATTTTAAAAATTAAAAATGGTACATAATTATTGTGTTCAGGTACTGGGATCAGAATAATCCTTCTGCCCCTCTCCTTGCCATTTGAGAATATTCTATAGACAAAGATTTAGGTTAACTCATTCATTCCTTCATTCATTCATGAATGACTCATCATTTTCTAATTTTTTCCAGATGGTATATCTTGAGAAAGACATTCAAATATTCATTTGTATGTATTCCACATCATTCTGTTGTTATTTTGACAATCTCAAAAGAGTTGTTTAGTCCAAATTCTATCATTAACATGCAAATAAAATTGTAATAACAATAAACATAATGGTATAATCAGGGAATTCAAAGAATGTCTTTGTTTTCGAATGTAATTCTGTCAAAAATGTGGTCTCAGTTCACATACCTCTTCTCTAATGAAACTATCTAGTTTAATGTGACTGCATAAGAGATGATCAAAGAAAGTAGGACAGTTAGGAGTGGGGAGAGGATTAGGATAGGGAAGGAACAAAAAAGTAAAACAAAGCAGGTGGTCAACACTTCTGTTAAAAAGCAAATGTACAGTTGGGAAACATGGTAGTATTTATAACCACTCTAAACAGCAGGATAGCTCAGACTCAAGCTTAGACTAGAAGTATAGTACTGCCAAGTAAAAGAACTAAGGCCAAGTCCACAGCACTTTCACTGAGCCATTCATAGCTCTGTGATTTAACTTTTCCTTATCCTTTTGTTAATAACTTTGTTTTTGCAAAATAAATAATTTTGTGAAATGAAGTAAATGGCCTTCTAATATTAAGCCAGAAGATTTTGGAGAGGCATAGAGAGAGAAACAAAAATTGAATGATTGAAAATGCCTAGTATGAGGCGCCTGGGTGACTCAGTTGGTTAACCATCTGCCTTCAGCTCACGTCATGATTCCAGAGCCCCAAGGCACCCCCTCCCCAACCCCCCACAGCATCTAGCTTCTTGCTCAGCAGGGAGCCTGCTTTTCCTTCTCCTGCTTCCCCTGCTTGTGTGCTCTCTCTCTCTCTCTCTCTGTGTCAAATAAATAAATAAAAATCTTAGAAAAGGAAAAAAGAAAAGAAAATGCCTAGTAAGAATTTTCTGTAAATTTGGGCAGCTGCTAATCCAAGGAAAGAGATAAATGATTAAACATTCTTTGTTGCTCTGCGGTTTTTCTTTTGCTTAAGTTTGTTTTCTTTCTCTAACCTTTTGCTTTTAGCCTGGCTTTATTTTGTAAATTGTGTCTGCTAAAAGCAGCATTTTCTTGGAATATTTATCACCATTGTTCTTCTGTGTCATACTTTGTCCAGTGTTGTTAGTTCTCTCTTACCAGAATTGCAGTCCAAACACAAGCCTATCTTTTTTTCTCTGCTTAACTTAATATAAAACTAATTAGAGTATGAGCTGGAAACATAGTATGTTTATGCCTTTGAACAATTAACTTTAATATAACCTGTTTTATAGCTCCTATCTTCTAAAAAGAAAAGTTTTATTTTCTTGTAAATGCTAAATCATAGACTTCTTTTTAATCTTATTTTCTTTGGCTAGATATTTTATTCACTCATATCTTTATATCTACAAGAATAGGTTCTAATTTTCTCCATTTCCTATCCTCTTTTGAAGGGAAGAAAAGTTGCCTATTGAGGTAAAACTCGAAATTGTCAGCAAGTTAGAAGCCAGTCATTTAGTACCTCATTTACACTGTTATATTGGCTTGGTATTTTATGCTATTATGGGAAGGAGGACTACAATTAGAGAGCTTTCTAGGTTTGATAAGAATTATACTAAAAAAAATTATGTTTCACATAATTATAAGCATGTTTGGTTTGTTGCAGTGGAAAAAAAATAGGAACAACAACGACTACCCCTGTGCCTCTTTCCTCCAATACTTTTCTTTCTTTTACAAAACCACGTCTGAAGTCAGTTGGGAGGCGGCTAGAAGGAGATGAAAGCGATTTGCTGTGGCAGCTAGAATATTAAGTGCTTTGGCAAGCATTTAGATTTCTCGCTCAAGAAGAAAGGAGTAGCATGCCAAGTTCTTACCCCGCTGAAGGACGGAGACTAACTGGGGTTGATTCTGAAAACATTTTATGCCCATGAAAACAAATGTTTGTGAGAATTACCACTGAGCTCTTTCCCTCTGTCAGCCCCTGGGTTTTGCAAGGGGGTTTTAAAAAGACATACATTTGAAAATATGTGTAAATTTAACCTGGTGTTTCACTTTTCTTCACGTGCATAACATTTGTGGTTCTTAGGCATTGCTCACTTTCCTTTTTTGGTAATGCCATTTCCCACTCTTCAATTCTTGTCTATTGCTATTAAGTATCCATTTAATTGAAGCAGAATTCAAAGTACAAAATGCAATAAAAACCCATCTTCTAAAATGATATGAAAAGCAACAATCAAAAGTATAAAATCAGAACAAAGTTTCATCAATTATATATTAGTAGCGGGATAAGAGTCAGGCTGCGTGGGTTCAAATCCCAGTTTAGTCACTTGTATGCCCTATTGCAGCTTTCTTTTTGCCTCTCCATATCCTAATCTGTCAAGTGGGGCTGATAAGAGATCTACCTCCTAGGAATATTGTGATGTTTACTTAAATGCCAAAATGAAGAGAAGTGAAATCTGAGAAGTTATAACGTAATTGGCCCAATATATAACGTATGACCTCACCATTCAGTTGTTTGCCCAGAGCAATCCAAATTACTAAGTATCTAAATGATAGAATATTTTGTAAGTGGTCAGTTTTAATTCATGCAAGTACATATAACTAATAAAACCAGGACAACAGAGTACTGTGTGATTTAATACTTCATGGATTAGCTTTAGTAATCCCCCAAACTTAATATTACAATTTTTATTTATTTCTAAATTTAAGCAGTTCATATTTAAAGTTTTTTCCCTGAAGTTTAAAAGCAGGTATTATGTTAATATTTCCATCATAAATAATGCAGGCAAACTTCAGCCCAGCCTTTTTCCCCAACTATCAGAAATTCCCTGTTAGTGTATTTGAAATCAAATTGTAATTTAGCATTATATTTACCAGGCAACTCTGAGGCCTCTCTGTGCTGTTAACTGTCAGCATTCTGAGATTACCCCAAAGTAACAGTCTGCCAGCATTACTTTGACAGAAGGGTGGAAGAGAAGAGGCAGCAACTGGGTATAGGCAGTTATTTTCTAAAAGCCATGCTTCAAAAAATAAATAAATAAATAAATAATAAATAAAAGCATGCTTCTTTTTAAGAGAGGACTACAGTATTTATGGGAAGCCAGTAAGCATTTTTTTGTTTGTTTACACTATTACACTCCAGGAGAATTTTAATTTGGGGAGATGCAATCCAAGATTACTTAAGGATAAGAAAAAAGTATACACGTTTTCCTTTTGAGGTTATAGGATTCCATACTTAGAAAATTATTAGTACTACAGGACAGGCCCAATACTGTCTAGCTTATAGTCAGAGTGGAAGAATGAAGGGATTACGAACCTTTTTAATCTAAATAAGGAAAGGAAAGGCCTAAAGGGCTAGTAAGGGAGAAGCATAAAGTGATTGTTTTATGGCGTGCCACATAAGATTAGGTGTTAGTGAGGATCACCTGAGGGGCCAGGTTATCATCTCAGAGAACAGTTAGAATAAATGGTGTTTGTCACCTTCCTGAACTCAACTCAGCTTGGCTCAGTTTCTTAAAACAAATACCTTACTAGGAGGGGCTGTGACCTGGAATTGCACTTATCCATTGGCTATATCAGGTACTAAGGAAAACAGCTTCAGCCTTACGCCTTGTGTCGGTATAGTCTTCCACTACCACTGCCCACATTCCCCCAATCCCCCATACATCCCCTCCTTGAGTTTCTAAGAGGGTTGATGTATCTGGATAAGTAGTTAACAGGAGAAGTTCAAGGCAAAGTACTAATAATTTGCCCCAACAGATAGTAGGGTTCATGTTTATAAATCCAAAAACTCTAATCACTCAGTCAGTGATAATTAGAGAAAGCTGAATTGCAAGATTGTGGTCTTGGCCTGGAAAGAGAATATTAAGGATCTGGTCTTTGATGGGACTACCAATAGAAGACAAGATTACAAGAAAACTAGGTATAAGCCAATTAAAGGAAGATAAAGGAATCAGCGCAAGAATGAATGGGTGTGGAGAGGTGGACAGGGTTGTCAAACTCAGCTCTGAAGTCAGAATTGGTCCTGACGAGCAGGAAGAGGGGAGAAGAGAAAAGGCATGAGGGTCAGAAGTCAAGTTGAGTTTCTAAGTGGGGAAATCATATGGCAGTAGATGTGATCATGGTAAAATAAGTGTGATTGATAATATCAATCAATAGGAACATGCATAAATTGAATTTTATAGGAGAAAAAAGATTCTGGGAAGGACAGACTGGAGAGGAGAAGGAGGTTCAATGAAACAAATATTCCTATGTCTCAGTGGCAATTTCTTAGGTAATTTCTAGAGCCATCTTTCTAAAATGGGTATTTGACTCCTGCTTCAAATCCTCTAGGTGCCCTATAGCACTGAGGGAAAAGTGCCAATTTCACAACTTGGTTCACATGATCTTCAGTTTGCCGTCAATTCTTGTCACTCCATGTGAACCACTAAGAATTAACCAGAATATGCCACCTTCTCTAAAACTTCTGTGCTTTGGCTAATGCCCTTCTGGAACTCCTTACTTGTATACCTTCCCCTGCTTCACACTGACCCTAACTCATCCTTTACCATTCAGCTTCCTTGACTGACCTCCTGAGCTTCACATAAAATTATGTACGTGCCTGCTGTTACAGCAGCTGAATGATCAACCAACCAATCTTCTGCATTAACTGAAGTTCTCTGATGAATGAATAAATGCATGACACAGATGAAACCTGGAATAGAGAGAATTATTGCTAAGATATAGTTCAGTTTGATAATTAGCTTGTTTGAAGTGCCTCAGGCCTACTGATAGCTTCCTATTTGCAGTGAGGGAGCCACCCAGAAACTCACAAGAGATCTTCTTAGCTGGTTTCTGTTTCTCTATAGAGCCCTTTGTAGGATACTGGAGCCTTGTAAGGTCAGGATGTATAGGAGAATCTCTGCTATTGAGGGCCTCTGGAATTCTAATTATGCCTTTGCTGTCCTGGGAGGTATTAGGTTCTATTTTTTGGAGAGTGGAGAAACCTAAAAGAAATAACGTAGTTTCTGTCTTTAAGTTTCCAATGGCATTGGAAAGAACTTCCCTAGCTGTAATTTTTATCATGGCTCTTAAAGTCCACGGTGTGGGCTATTTGGCAAATATCTGAAGATCAGATAGGTCAGACTCTGTGCTTTGTTTGACATTTTGACAAATTGTGAGTATAAAAAACCTCTGTTCTCATTGGCTCCCTTCATGTGTCTTTTGGATTGGCTTTACTGATCTTTAACAAGAAAAATATTAACATCCAAGATGATAGGAATAACATCTTTATGTATGGTACTATTAATCTTCTCCCATAGTCAAAGAAACTGTCTGGGTCTGGAGTAGAAAATTGGTTCCGGGGTGGGTAATTTGCCCCACCTACTCCTTCCAGGTTGGGCAAAGCTTGGGGGTACATTGACCTGTCTAAGGAGTCTTCCAAGTTGAAAGCAGTGGGCCAAGGGTAAATTTAGATGGGCAGAAGTAAAGGGTCAGGAGCTGGAAACCAGTTTGATGATCAAGCAAGTTTGTAGGGCAGAGCTTGAGACAACCCCTAAAATAGTGTATATGAGAAGGAAGACTTTGATGGACAAGACTCCATCCTGGGCAGGAGTCCCCATAAAGTGAAGAGCTCATTTGGCCAGATAGAGCCTCTGCAAGATTCACTAGTAAAAGAGGACTCTCTCTTCTTGTTGGGAGTGCCTTCTATTTGCTCAACTTTCTGCCTTTTGCTGGTACTTTCTGATACCCTTTTGAAATGAACATCATTTTCAATAAAAGTAATCACATAGAATCATTATAAAATTAATATTAAAAATAGAACATTTCTCCTCAAAGTGTGTTCCAAGGGATTCCTAAGAAGTGTCATTGAAAAAGTATCATATGGCCAAATCTTAAGTTTGGAACATGCTCCACATCTATCTTCTCTTGGTGATTCACTTTACATATTGGCATAGTAAAATCCCTAATAAATCTTACAGTACAAAAAAATCTGTTATTTCTAATTTTAGTTTACTGTGAAACCATTTTTAGAGTGTGCTAGGGGCTTACTGGGCTTAGAACTTTGACAACACTAAAATAAGGGTTAATAAAATATTTGATGTGGCAAAGAAACTGCTAAAAATCAGGCAAAAATCCCTTGATTCGAACCAAAAGGAAATTGAGAAGCTGGAGCTAGGATTTCCCAAAAGGTTTAAATGAGAAAACACCTGTAATGTATGTTGTATTGGGCCTTTTGTGGTTGGTGCTGGGTCATTTGTTGCTGTTGTTGTTACTATTTTTGTTGTTTAATGGGAAAGGAGATAGCACGGGCTTATTCTTGCGAGCCGTATGAGAGACAAGTTGCTGTCAGTAGGGTAGATATCAGCTAATCTTTCAACTAAGGATCCACTGCAACTTTGGAGCAAACAGTCATAATTTCTCCTTGCCTTCAAGATTTAATATCTTGGTTTAACATACTAGTAGAGGTCATAGCCTCAGCCATCAGACAACAAAAAGAAATAAAAGGCTTCCAAATTGGAAAGAAGTCAAACTATTATTCTTCACAGATGACATGATACTCTGTGGAAAATGCAAAGATTCCAACCCCAAGATTGCTAGAACTCATACAGGAATTCAGCAACATGGCAGAATATAAAATGCAAAAAATCAGTTGCATTTCTATACACTAACCATGAGACAGAAGAAAGAGAAATTAAGGGGTCGATCCCATTTACAATTACAACAAAAATCATAAGATACCTAGGAATAAACCTAACAAAGAGGCAAAATATCTGTACTTGGAAACTGTAGAACACTCATGAAAGAAACTGAGGAGGACACAAAGAAATGGGAAAATGTTCCATGCTCATGGATTGGGAGAACAAATACTGTTAAAATGTCTATGCTACCTAGAGAAATACATACATTCAGTGCAATCCCTGTCAAAATACCATTCAGCTTTTTTTTCACAGAGCTTGAACAAATAATCTTAAAATTTGTATGGAGCCAGAAAAGACCCCAATAGCTAAAGGAATTTTGAAAAAGAAAACCAAAGCTGGATGCCTCATATTGCCAGACTTCAAGCTATATTACAAAGCCATAATCATCAAGATGGTATGGTTCTGGTACAAAAACAGACACATAGATCAATGGAACACAATAGAAAACCCAGAAATGGAGCCTCAACTCTGTGGTCAACTAAACTTCAACAAAGCAGGAAAGAATATCTGATGGAAAAAAGTCTCTTCAACAAATGGTGTTGGGAAAATTGGACAGCCACATGCAGAAGAATGAGACTGGACCATTTCCTTACACCATATAAAAAATTGGACTCAAAATGGATGAAAGACCTAAATGTGAGACAGGAATCCATCAGAATCCTAGAGGAGAATGCAGGCAACAACTTCTATGACCTCGGCTACAGCAGCTTCTGGCTATACACCTTTCCAAAAGAAAGGGAAACAAAGGCAAAAATGAACTATTGCGACTTCATCAAGATAAAAAGCTTCTGCACAGCAAAGGAAACAGTAGACAAAACCAAAAGAAAACTGACAGAATGGCAGAAGATATTTGCAAATGTCTTATCAGATAAAGGGCTCATATCCAAAATCTGTAAAGAACTTATCAAACTCAACACCCCCAAAAACAAAAAATCCAGTCAAGAAATGGGCAGAAGACATGAACAGACATTTCTCCAAAGAAGACATACAAATGGCCAACAGACACATGAAAAAATGTTCAACATCACTCACTGTCAGGGAAATACAAATCAAAACCACAATGAGATCCCTCTTACACTGGTCAGAATGGCTAAAAGTAACAAGTCAGGAAATGACAGATGTTGGCGAGGATGAGGAGAAAGGGGAACTCTCTTACACCATTGTGGGAATGCAATCTGGACAGCCACTCTGGAAAACAGTAGGGAGGTTCCTTAAAAAGTTGAAAATAGAGCTACCCTATGACCTAGCAATTACACTACTGGGTATTTACCCCAAAGATACAAATGTACAAATGTAGTGATCCGAAGGGATATGTGCACCCCAATGTTTTTAACAGCAATGTCCACAATAGCCAAACTATGGAAAGAGCTTAGATGTCCATCGATGGACCAAAGGGGAATACACACACACACACACACACACATATGTGTGTATATATATATATACACACATATATATACACACACGTACATATATGTACACACACAAACACACATATGTATTTACACACACAATAGAATACTGCTCAGCCATCAAAAAATAAAATCTTGACATTTGCAATGATGTGGATGGAACTAAAGGGTATTAAGCTAAGCGAAATAAGTCAATTGGAGAAAGACAATTATCATATGATCTCACTGAGAAACAAAACAGAGGATCATAAGGGAAGGGAGGGAAAAATAAAACAAGATGAAATCAGAGGGAGATAAACCATAAGAGACTCTTAATCATAAGAAACAGGGTTGTTAAGGAGAGGGGAGGAGGATGGGGCGATGGGATAACTGGGTGGTGGACATTGAGGAGGGCACATGATGTAATCAGCACTGGGTATTATATAAGACTGATGAATCACTGACCTCTACCTCTGAAACTAATAATACATTATATGTTAATTTATTGAATTTAAATAAAAATAATTTAAAAAGTTTTAGTATCTTGGTAACTGTCAGTATAAATTCTGAGTTTTCTCTATGGTTTGATCAATCTATATCTCTGTTTCTCTCTATCTCTTTGTGTATAATATATGTATTTTTATTATGCAAAATAAAAATGTAATTCATTTAATCTAAAGAGTTCCTCAAGTGAATGGCAGGCAATCGCCTTATGTAATTTTCAGAGAAAAAATATTTGAGGTAGCCAAAGGCTCATTTAGATGGACGTTACAATGGTTATAAAAACATCTAAAATCCTGCTAGTGAACTTTTGGAATTAGAATTTAGAATGGCAAGCCTAAATGCAGGTATCTCAAATAAGTCAGTGAAACAGGCTGGGTATGAATGAACCGGAAAATGTGTGCTCATTAAGGAGGCCGCTGGTAAGAGATTTTTTGCAGGGAATGTGGGCCCATTGTTTCTGAATTACTTGATTTTTATTTGTATTTATTTATTTGTATATTTTTTAAAGATTTTATTTATTTATTTATTTGACAGTGAGAGAGGGAACACAAGTAGGGGGAGTGGGAGAGGGAGAAGTAGGCTTCCCGCTGAGCAGGGAGCCTGATGCAGGGCTCAATCCCAGGACCCTGGGATCATGACCTGAGTCAAAGGCAGATGCTTAGCAACTGAGCCACCCAGGTGCCCCTGAATTACTTGATTTTTAAAGAAAAGTAGGGAATCTGGATCTTTATGTAAAATCTCTGAAATTTGAGATGGTGGTGCTCATGAGAAATCAGGTCAAATAAAGCATATTCAGGGACTGGTTTGTAACTTCAAAATTGGGCAACTGTAAGACTGCACACAGAAGAACCCAGGCAAGTCTTCATACCAGCTCAGCTCTGGGTTCTGTTTATCACTGAACCCTCTACAAAGAAATTGTATAACAGTTCTTATCGAACCCTATAATTGAGGTGTTTTTTGTCACCCTAGTAAACGTCTGCTTTAAGTTACTTGGAGACCACGGTGCCATTATTTGATGATCTACAAAAGTCATATTACATTTCCTAATGGCATTGTAATTAGAAAACTTTCAGTGTTAAAGCTATAGGATTTGAGTTAGAAAATATTTAGTGAAACACTGATAGCAGAAAAACTGGCCAAAAATAAAATAAGTTTGTTAACTATAAGAATATATGGCTATTATATTCTTATGTCATTAAAAACTTTATAGTTGGAGTATATTTCATAATTTAATTTCCTCAGAATATGGCAGGCAATAAATTGAATTTTGAACAAATGCTACTACATTTCTTTTTCTTATCCTCTTTGAATAGTAAAATGAAGTGCATGTAATATCTTGTCAAAAAAATTCTTTGGGCATATTTAAATGTCACTACAGTATTAATGAAGATCTTGGAATGATCTTTCAATTGGAAGTAACCATAATTACTCACAGATTTTCCTTTATTTTTAAATATTTGGAGAAGAAAATAGAAGTCTTTCTAACAAATTTTGTTTTCTTCCCTCCATTATGCCTGGGCAATCTCTTTCCTCTTTTCTTCTCCCCTTGTTCCTTGGCTGTTTTCAGTAACATTCATGATGCAGTCAGAGAATTCTCTAATCAGAAATTTCTTCATACTTTCAAGGACACACAAAGAGCAGCTGGTTCCTTGCCTCTCTGACTCCTCTCATTTGCCTTCCTCCTTTAACCATCTTTATCCTGCTGTAATGTAACTCTTCATGTTTATCCTCTCCCACAACTAACCCGGAGTCACTAGAAGACAGGTACCATGCCTTTATTTCCCAATCTTTAATGGTGCCTGTGTGCTATCATGTACATAGTGTGCATGTCATACATATTTTTGAGTGAATGATTTCTATTTTTGTTTTTCCTCCCTATGTAACTGCAGTTTAATCAGAAGATTAAAAATAGTGACCTGAAGCTGTTACAGCTTCTATTTTCCTTGAATGAAGCAGATTTACTATTGCTTCAAACCTAAAAATGGGAAGAAAGAATGCCTCAAATTTTAATGATTCTTTGACTATCTTACAGTTCTATGCATTATTTCTAGAAGCTCACATATAACTCTTAAACCTTTTCAAAGAAGAACAGATGTATAGATTAATGTTTAAAACAACTAATGTAATCTAATGATGTTTTGGGGTGCATTAGTAAATGGGCTATCTCACTGTGTTTCAAATGCATTCATTTTTTGTTGCTTCAAACATTGTAAATTATTTGCTATTGTCTATTTTTTTTAAAATAAGTCTCTTGTCTTTACTGTGCACATTATAGAATATTTGGAAAGTAGAAAGTAGATGAAAAAGATTACCCTTACTGTCACTTTCCGAGATAACTGATACTGGCTTTTTGGAGTCAATCTCTTCCTTTAAAATGTGTTCATTTTATGACCCTAAGAGCATCAAAAAATCACATTTTTAAAAGTATTATTTTAATGAGAAAAAGAGTTTAGAAGCTGAGTTTCACAAACAAAATGTTATTTTTCTATAAGAATTTTTATAGAAGATTTTTAAAAATAATCTTATATAGCTATTATTATTATAGGTGAAAAGAATAAATACATGTATTTTAGTTAAAAGGACATAAGCCTAAATGTCACTGAGGAGCTCCTGAACAGTATGTAAGACTGTACTAAAATTGGGTTTTAAGAAATTATTATATATGTCATAACCACTAAGATTTAAAAGATGGAGGCAAGGCCATCTGAGCAGCCAGCGTAGCTATGTGTTCCTATATTTGGAGAACAGTGGCTTTTGTCCCTTTATTTAAGGTGCTAGCACTGTCACAGAGATCAACTTTTCACTAATGGCAGTCTTTGGAATGCAAATCATATTCCCTGTTAACATATAGAATGGTATCTGCCTTATATTTATAAAAATATTCATTGCTTAAATTTTTTTAAAAAGTTATGTAGTTTGATATCCTGATTTTTAAAAATCTAACAGCATAATGTTAAGCATTTTTCTGCATTATTGCATACCTACTATAAAAATTTTTTAATATCTAAAATTATATTAGTAAGCCAACTAATCATTTTCTTACTGAACATTTGTATTACTCTCAGATTTTTGCTACTGCAAATTACTAAGGTAATTGGTTTTATTCAAAACCAAAGAAAACAGAAAAGTTTTCTGTAGTTAGATCTGTTTCCTCAGTTTAGATCCCAGCAGTGGAATTCCTGAGTCAAAGAATATGAATATGTTAAGCTTCTTAATCTAGTTTCCAAATGCATTACAAAAACAGACCATTAAAAATTTATACTCTCACAAATGATGTAAGAGAGTGTTGTTTCATTGTAATTTGCCAATATTGGATTAGGTACTCATTTTTATAATCTTTGTTAATTTATTAGATTAAAATATTGTTTACAATATTATTTACAATAGTCAAGATATGGAAACAACCAGGTGTCCATCGAATAGATAAATGGATAAAGAAGATGTGTGTGTGTGTGTGTGTGTGTGTGTGTGTGTGTGTGTAATGGACTATTATGCAACCATTAAAAGTAAGATCTTGTCATTTATGATGACATGGATGGACCCAGAGGGTATTATGCTAAGTGAAATAAGTCATGTAGAGAAAAAACCCATATGATTTTACTTATATGTGGAATCTAAAAAACAAAACAAATGAACAAAGAAACAAACAAAAAACAGACTTAAATACAGAGAAAAAATGTGGTTGCCAGAGGGGAGGCGAGTAGGGTGATGGGTGAAATTGATAAAGAGGATTAAGAGTTACAAACTTCCAGTTATAAAATAAATAAGTCACAGAGATGAAAAGTACAGCATAGAGAATATAGTCAATAATATTGTAATAGTGTTGTATGGTGACAGATGGTGACTATGCTTATAGTGATGAGCACTGAGTTATATATAGGATTGTTGAATCTATATGTTACATACTGAAATTAATATAACATTGCATGTTAATTATACTTCACTAAAAAGAAAAGTCAAAGCCCCATAGAACTGAGGGCAAGCAGTTTATGGCAAAAATCATAGATTTGGATGAATTTGTAAGAGAATAATTTTTTTCCTCTACTAGGAGAGATAAAGACCCTGTGAATGAGGAAGTGAGAAAAAAGTCAGTAGAGAAGAGAGAGATTAGGCACTGGGTAGTGTCCCAGAACAGGAGAGTGCATGACAGAGTCCTCAAGTTAGTTTGAAGATCTAACAGCAAGAGGACCTGTGCTCACTTCCCCTTGGTGACTCTGAAGGGTAACCCGACCACATGGAGACTTCCCAAGTCCTAGACAGCACAAAGTGTATTGACTAAAGTGGGTTCTGCTGTAAGGGACAGAAACCCTACAATGAGGGATTTATACATGTAGAAATTTAAATACATATGTCACATATATTATATGTAAATATGTGCTATAATTGTTATAATTAACAATTATGAATGTTTCAAGTTCCATTTCTCTGAATTTTAGTGGTGTACCTTTTTTTTCAGGTTTTTACTCAGAATATTGCTCTTCTCCAAGTTGCCTATTTATTGTCATGAGTTTTTTCGTTAAACCTTTTCCATTTTTAAGGATTAGTAGAAAGCATTCAATCTTCAGTCTAACCTTAGAAGTTAATTTCAAGTTTGCTGTATGATAGATCCTGAGCTATACACTATAAGTTAAAACTCTTAATTGTAAGTGACTAAAACCTAGCTTGAAACAGCTTAGGCAAAAACTGTTTAATGGATCACAGATTTCAAGGAAAAAAATTAAACCTTGGAAGGGCCTATGAAGCCAGGCCTTAGGAATAACCTGAACAGATGACATGACCACCCCTAAGATTTTCTTATCTTCCATCTCTGCTTTTCTTTGCATACTGGCTTTGTTCTCTAACACTGCAGATTTACTTTTCCCCTTTCAGAAGGAAAAGCAGTTGCCCACAATGGCCAAGTTTTAGTTCTTGTATCTACTGCCACCTGAGAGGGACAGCCTGCTGTTTTCTCTAGTGCAAGGGGAAAAACAAATCCTAGAGAAGAGCTCTGATTGACCCATTTCGAGGGAGGTGTTTCATCCATCTAGCCAGTGGAGTTGGGTCCTAGAACATGGAAACCTCTGTGGCAGTCATATGAATAGTTGGAACTTTAAGAGTGGAGTGGAAAAACATAATTCTTCACATAAAGTATCAATGATTCCATAGAAAAGGAATCATATTGGGTGGACAAAACAGTAGCTAAGCTAACCATTACATGAAAAAGAGAATATCCAGGGATTTTATATGCATTTCCATCCTTTAGAGTTAATCAAAAGAAGAATATTTATCAATACGTGCTGTTACCAAAACTGGGACAGAACAATTAGGGAAGTAAGAATTGTAAGTTCGTACAAAAAAGAATAAATAATGTAATTATTGAGCATACTTAAAATGATGGTAGTGATATTTAAATGTGTCTTACATAAACAATGTGATTTTATTAAGAGCATTTTAAAGTCGTGGAAATTTCCATTTTTCTCCAAATTGTCTTCTATCCCCCTTACCTTCAAGGAAAGTCCAGGAAAACATTTTACCTCTGTTCTGTGAAAATATATATTAACCCTATAATACAGAATTATGTGTTTATTTATTAAGTCAGGGTTAAGATTTTTAACTTCTGCTTATGTACTAGTAAAGCTTAAGAGTAGCGTACTTAGTCAAAGGAAGATCTACTTAATAGACTGTCTACATATTAAAGAGGTCGGGAATTTTTTGATTACTGATTCCATTTCATTGCTGATAGTCTGTTCAAATTTTCTGTTTCTTTCTGCTTCAGTTTTAGGAGGTTGTGGTATTTATCCATTTAAAAAAATAAAAAATAAAGGTACCAAGGGAGAAATCAAAGACCGAATAAAACTCAAATGAGATTAATTATTTTTAAAATGAGATTAATTAAATGAAGTTAATTTAAAAAGCAGTGTTGATTCAGTCCGATGCAAGGTACCATTCTCTGATGTTGTTGGAAGAGGGTGGAGAGACACAGAGGCAGAGGGAAGAGGAGAGGGGAGAGAACGAATATGAGTTCGTGATTTCAAAGCCAAGACAATAGCTTATTATTATTAGACTTCTGAGACCTCTAACTTTTAGCAAAGGTAAATATTCCTGATCCTTATCTCAATAGGGAAATCACCCTTTAGAAGGAGCCAAACTATTAAGGAGTACGTTTGTTATCAATATACTGAAAATAAATTGATAATGTATACAATAATGACTGGATTAAATTACCTCAAAAAGGATATGTTTTAGTAACTAAGCAAGAACTTTTGTAGGAAGATGTAAATAGGTATCATAGTAATTCTATAAAGAAAAGCAGTAACATATAACTCAAAAGGACATTACGTGTTTGCATTCACAAATAATTTTATTTATTTTTAAAAAGACCTTATTTATTAGAGTGGAAGCGAGCTCAAGAGGGGTGGGGGAGGAGAGGGAGCGGGAAAGAATCTCCAGGAGACTCTGTGCTGAGCATGGAGCCCAGTTCGGGGGTTGATCCCACGACCCTGAGATCATGGCCTGAGCTGAAATCAAGCATCAGACACTAAACCAACTGAGCCACCCAAGTACCCCATAAATAATTTTGTTTTAAATATTGCTACTGTCCTATGCACTTGGATGTTAGTGACATTTTTGGCCCTGGGCATTCTCCAATTGACATTTTTGAAGTTGCCATACTCCTGAAAATAGGTAAAGAAATTTGGTTTCTGTCTCCAGAGTTTCACAAAGTGCTTAATGACTTTTCTCTGTAAAGTAAGATTTCTTTCTGGTTTAATTGAATCCTAAATGATGACCTACATATATACTTGGGCTCCCCACCCCATATTCCCTACTTTCTTGAAAAGGAATTTAATTTTCTGGATGCATTTAGGCAGTCGTTAATTCCTGAGGAGGAGTTACTGAAGCCACTTTTTGTAATTGGCAGTTAGTTGCATGTCCATTTCTGAAATCCATTTCCCAAAAACTCTTGAAGTACTATCTTGTTTTGATTGATTTCTTTGTTGTAGTCCTAATTTTCCCTTTGATAATTAGATGCCTTTGCCTGTCAGATCTTGGTAGGATATAATCCTGAAAATCCCCCAACTCGTTTCTTTAGACCCTGAGCTTCCACCTGTCATCTTAGATTGCTGCAAAACCAGTTTGAGGGAAAGACTAAAAATAAAGGAATCCTTAGATCCAGGAGTTTGACATAAAAGATTATAGGTTACAGGTGGTAAAATCTTCAATGACATGATCAGCTTGCTTGTTTTTTTTTTTCCTAAAGTGTTTGATTACAGAGTGGAAGGAAGTTAGAAGGGTGTTTTTAAAGTATTTTCCTTTAGAATATTTTCATTATGAGTGATTTTAATAGACGATCCAAATGGAAATACCTAAGAGACAGTAACACCTTTCCCAAGTTTGTCTTACAACTCTGTGATTCTCACACAACTCATTTTAGTCAAGTTAGCTAAGGGAAAAGCTGGGAAATAGATAAGGGTAATAAATGTGGTGTTCTCATGGGCGCATTGGCAAGAGGTTTATAATACAAGTCCTCTAACTTCCAGCACAGGACTCTCTACTTGAGAACATGCTGTTAGTCCCTAGTATTTGGAACACCCTCTTACCAGACAACATGTTCTCGCATCAACGTAGTATTCAACTTTAGTGCAGAATTACAGCTGTTAGAGAAAAATGTGTGCTTGCACAGTACATACTTTATTACAATAGTATGTGAATTGTTTATCTTATAAGGTTGTTATATACAGTAAGAGCAAACATTAGTGCCTTTGCAGGCATGGCATTTTAAACCATATCAGTTTAATTTTGAAAAAAGTGAAGTTAATTTACACACCCAAAACAGAATGAAGTAATGTGGCCTAACTTCGGGAGTATTGTTACAGGGCCTGAGATGCTATTTATATGTAACATTCATTTGGGGGACATATTAAAAGAAGTAAACTTGGAAAGTGTTTTAATGTGTATTTTTTTTAATTATAAGGAAAATATTTTGTAAAAACACAAGCTTAGAATTCTTTTTTGGGTAAATCTTAGTAGTTGGAATGTGCTTTAGTTAAGGGATGTTTAATACCAATGTCATTAAATCCAGCAATATTAATGATTAATTAGCTTATTTATAACTTAATTATTTAATAATAATTATTAAATAATCATTCGATAATATTAAATAATTTGTTTAAATTATTATTTATTAAATAAAACAAATAATAAACAATTACATTATTTAATTTATTTAAATTATTAAATAAACTAAAATATTAAATATTAAATAATTTTTAATAATTATAACTTAATAATTAATATTAACTTAAATTTTCTTCTAATATTTCTGGATTTTTCCATGTTTATCAATCTTAATAGGCTTAGATACACATAATAAGCTATCTAGGTGTTTATTTAAATTCTACTTTATTTTTATAAATTTTTATTGAAGTACAATATAGAGACAAATGCATAAATACGCATGTACAGCTAAATTAAATTTCACAAGATGAATTTCCCATGTAATCAGTACCCAGATCGTGAAACAGAATATAACATCCTTCCAGAAACTTTCTTTACCTCTTTTACTGTCACCCACCCAAAGTAATTTACTATCTTGATTTATAACACCATAGATTAATTTTGCCTTTTTAAAAACTTTATGTAAATGGAATTATATAGTGTACATTATTTTGTCTGCTTTCCTTCACTCAACATTACATTTGCGAAATGCATCTATGTTGTACTGAGTAGCTGCTGTTATTCCTGTTGCTGTTTAGTTTTCTATGGTATGAATATACCACAGTGGATTTATCTGCTCTGCTGTGGATGGGCATTTGGGCTGTTTTTGATTCAGGGCTACTATAATCACTGGTGCTATGAGCATTCCTGTTCATGTCTTTGGTGAATATATGAGCACATTTCTGTTGGGTATGTACTAGGTGTGGAAATTCTGAATTATGGCCTTATACATATGGCCAGGTTTATAGATCCAACTATGTATTCAAAGTAGTTGTATTAACTTACATTCCTACTAGAAGTGTTTGAAAGCTTTTATTGATCTCTAAATTACAGCTTTTCTTTTCCCCCCATAATTAGTCTTGGTATTTTTTTCCATGCCGGGACATAGAGATCTACTTTATTCTTTTTCTTTTTTATATAGTTTTACATAGGAATATAGGTTAGTTAGTGTTCCTCTAGTATTGACCATGAAAGTTGTTTCCTTTTATTTTGCTATTAAAAATATTGTATAACCTCCAAAATTTAAAATACACCCACCTTTTTACACAGTTTATACTACAGATATGTTTGACCTGTACAAATTATTCATTGCATATGTATGTATGCATTTTTTAACTTTTTTAACTTTTTATTTTGAAATAATTTTGATTTGTAGTACAAAGTAGTACAAAGAGTTTCCATATGCCCAGCTTCCCCTAATGTTAATACCTTACATAACTATGGTACAACTATAAAAACTAAAATTAAAACTGGTACAGTACTATTAACTAACCTACGGACTTTATTTGATTGTATCAGTTTTGCCACTAACATCTTTTTCTCCAGTCCAGGATTCAATCTGGAATCACACATTGCATTTAGAGCTCATACTGTTTTAGCCTTCTTTGGTCTCTGACATCTCCTTAATTTTTGCCTTTCATGACCCAAGGCTTTTCAGGAGTACTTTTTAGTTATTTTGTAGAATATTCCTCAATTTGGGTTTGTCTGAGATTCACTCATAATTATATTGAGATTATTCATTTTTGGCAAGAATACCACAGAAGCAACGTGTATATCATGGTAGAATGTATATGCTGTCAATATGTCTTCTTACAGGTGATGATAACCTTGATCACTTGGCTAAAGTGGTGTTTTCCAGGTTCCTCCACTATAAAATTATTATTTTTCCCTTTGAAATTAATAGATATCTTGGAGTAAATACTTCCTTATTCCTTCTGTATTTATTCATTGGAATTTTTTTGTGAGGGAAGGGCTCTTTCTTCTCTTCCATTTATTTATCTGTTCAGTTACTTATTAATATCAGTATGGAATCATTTGCTTTTATTTTGTAGGTTATACTCAAATACTATAGTTATTTATTTAGTTTTTAAACTATTCTAGTTTTGACTATTAGGAGCTCTCAGGTGGCACCTGTGCCCTATCTTTCTTGAGCTCTTCCTTACTTTCTGGCACCACAAAATATTCTAGGCTTGCCTTAGATTTTCCCTGCCGCAACCAATTCTGGAATCAACCAATTCTCTAAGATGCCTTGGTTTCTTTTATTGGGAAATGGTATTTAGAAACCAAGATGTGAGAATTGGGTGTGCTTATTGCTACTGGGGTACCTTGCTTCTGAGCATTGATTGTTTTTTGTCATTTGTTAGATGTATAAGTTTCCATGTATGTAGATTTTTTAAATTGGCTTTTTGCTATAAATGTTTCATGTAATTTTAATGTAAGCAATGAATGTGCATATATGATTTTTTTTCTTTTTAAGAATATATTAAAATTTTCATTGTGGCTGGTTACATGGTCAGTTTTTATGATTATACCATGTGTTTGAAAGAATGATTATTAGATGTAACCTCCAATTATATCCACATATTGTTTGTTAATTATGTTATTCTAATCCTCAATATCTTTACTATTTTTCAAATCATTGTAACCATTCTATTTCAGGGAGAAATGTGTTAATACCTTCCATTATGATTAATAATTTGTCCTCACTGAATTTTTAACAGATATTTCTTTATGTTTTGAAGCCATGTTTTGGGTATGTAAAAGTTCATGATTATTACTTTTCTTGGTAAATTAGGATTTTTAACAAAAACTAAATTACTATTTACTATAATGCTAGTTATTAATATTAATGTATCTTTTTTATCATTTTTAAAGCATCTGTCTGGTATATATTTTTCTAACCTTTTATTTTCTACATTTCTGTTAATTATTTTTTTTTAGATGTGACTCCTGAAAACAACATTTGGCTGATTTTTTTCTCTTAGGATGCCAAAAGAAATACTTGTCAGGGTACAAAGTGTGACTGAAAATAGGAAAATTTATTAAAAATATTTTAAAAGTGCATTTAGGCTTTCAGAACCTCTCTCCCACTCTTCTTCCCCAAAGGCTTTTAATTACCTTGTCCTGACTCTGGCAGATGGCATAGGTACTATCAAAATAGCTAATTCCCCACATGATCTCCCTGCAGTTGAAGCCCATCATTTAATAATTCCAACCCACACCACAGAAACTTAAGGCATTTCGGTGCCTCATTTGTTAGGTTTTTAAAGAGAAAGTAGTGTAATAAATATCCATTAATACAGATTCAAAAATTACCATGATTTTTGTCATATGTGTTTCATCTGTCCCTTTTTGTTTGTTTGCTAAAGTAATTTAAGGAAAACCCAAGACGGCATGCTATTATCATCCCTATTTACTGCAGTGTGATGTGCCATTTTCTTATATAACAACAGTGTTATTATCCCCAAATTAGCAATAGTTCCGCTGTATTTTCTACTTCTCAGTTAATAATCAAATTTCCTTAATATTTAAAAAAATCTATTTGTCTGAATCTTGTTCTATACAGGGTTCACATGTCACTTTTGTTGCTTCTCTCTCTCTCTCTCTCTTTTTTTAAATATTTTATTTATTTATTTGAGATAGCGAGACAGCGAGAGAGGGAACACAAGCAGAGGGAATAGGAGTGGGAGAAGCAAGCTTCCCACTGAGCAGGGAACCTGATGCAGGACTAAATCCCAGGACTCTGGGATTATAACCTGGGCAGAAGGCAGACCAGGTGCTTAACAACTGAGCCACCCAGGCACCCCTGTTGCTTCTCTTTTATCTAGAAAAACCACTCTTCCCCCTTTTCTCCCTTCATCATTATTAACTTGTAGAAACTGAAGCAATTGTCTTCATTTATAAATATGAATAGACAACAAAGGATCTCCAGACTTTAAGGGAGGCTTCAAATGTGAAAGACAAAAACAAAGCAAGGAAAAAATTTAAAAACCCAAAGAAAACAGAAGCAATGCAGTAAGCTAAAGCAAACTTTAAAACACAGTGTAATTGATATCAAAATTATCATCAAAAGAATAAGAGAAGAAATTGTATCCATGAAATAAGAACAAGGGGTAATTAAAAGAAGTGACCTTTTGGAGAATAAGAAAGAATTCCTGATAATTAGAATATGATAGCAGAAATTAAAAATTTTATAAGCAGAATCATGATCATGAAACTAAAACAAAATGTCCAAAGTAGTAAGATAGCAAAAAAATTTAAGAAAATTAGATCTCTCCAGATAGTTCCACATGCAAATAGAAAGATGCTCCAGAAAGGAAACAGAAAATGGAGGGGAAGGAATCATTCTCCCTAGGGTAAAGTTCCTGGAACTAAACATCAGTTTCCAAGACAAATACTCATGAAGTGTCCAGCACAGAGAATGACAAAATACTGATATGATAATATATTGTGGTGAAATTTAAGAATACTAAGTGAAAAGAGAAAAATTTTAAAGCTTCTGAACCAGGTCAGGGGCAGAGTGGGGAGAACCTACCATGTATCATACAAAGAAGTAGGAATTAGAATGGCATCAGACTTTGCAAAACAGCACCGGAAGTTAAGAAACAGAGGACAGTGCCATAATTTTCACATGAAGAATATTTTTCTCATCTATGATTCTATATTCAGCTAAACTGTCTAGTCTGATATATAGTAAAGACATTTTCAGATATTCACATTCTCAAATTTACCTCTCATGTACAAAATGCTTCTGGAGGATTTATTCCACCGAAAGGAGCACACCATAGAGGAGGAAGACTTTAGAGCCAGGATACAGAAGATTTGACATGAGAGAGAGCTGAGGACAGTTCCTGAAGTGACAAGAAAGGGAAGTCCCAAGATGACAGTTGTATAGTCAATTGAGAGAATATCTAGACTGGAGCAGGAGAATAGAGTGCTCTGGGAAGGATGTTTCCTAGAAAAGAAATGATATGGAAGAGTTTTCTGCTGTGTCTGAAGGTGCTGAGAAGGAAGAATTACATCGCTGTCAGATTTGGAAGATGTATCAGTGACAGGTACACAGAAAACTAAGAAGAAAAGGAGATGGTTTTTTAATCCAGGGACAATAACAAGTGGTAAAAGAAAAGAAATGTGATCATATCATAACATGGGGCTCACTAGTGAAGAATAATGAAAATACTAAGTTAAAAAGTTGATTTAACTAAACTGGGAGGGTGAGATGAGGAAGGCAGTGTGTTTGTATGTGTATATAAGAGTACGGGTATGTGTAGGAGGGTCAGTTCTTATTAGGATTATGATAGAAACTGCTAGTTACCTACCCTAACATCATTGTTCCTTCTTCCTTAGTAATAGAACTGTGGATATATCTGCTTTACTTGAAATAGGTATGGCCATGTATCTAATATCTAAGTGTAGCAGAAGTAATACTTCTGGTGATACGTCCAAGAAGTCTCCTTAAAACAGAGTGAGCCGGGCACCTGAGTGGCTCAATGGGTTAAAGCCTCTGCCTTCGGCTCAGGTCATGATCTCAGGGTCCCGGGATTGAGGCCTGCATCGGGCTCTCCCCCCCCATCTCTGCCTGCCTCTCTGCCTACTTGTGATCTCTATCTCTGTGTCAAATAAATAAATAAAATCTTAAAAAAAAAAAAAAACAGAGTGAGCCATTATTCTCCTCTTGCTGCTAGTCTGGAATGGGAAAGGAGTTGTTGGGGTTTCGGCCACTATCATGGTCAATGAAAATAAAGAATACACACCAAAGCTGGTAGACCAGAGAGCTGGAAGCATCCTGGGGCTCTGATGACTCCATAAAGCTATTATTATCAGCATTGGGTTGGCTAACAATACATTTGTTTTATGCAATATAATATACTTTTATATATTTAAGCTATCATATTTACATTTCAGTTATTATGTAGCAGAATCAAATGTTAACTGACTTGTAATTTACTAGGTAATATCTAAATATTAAGGAATACGGAAATATTAAGGAATAACAATATAAGCATGTTATTTAGTAATATAGAAGGAAATACTAGAGGAATCAGGAAAAAAGTTTGAAGTTGTATTAGGCAGTGGGAATTGAAGCAAAGGCAAATGATTACTGTGGTTTTTTTTTTTAGCTCTTTTAGTAATATTTGACATTTGAAATTGTATACATGTATTACTTTTAATAAAAATTAAATGGATATTTGTTTAGTTACATGTTAATTAGTAATTCAAGTGAAAATACATGTTCATTAAAAAATTTGAACAGTACAAAAGATACAGAGTAAAAGTTATGCCTTGCTTCAGTGTCCTTTGCCTTTCTCCTGCCTGTTAGTTCCACTCTTCTCCCCAGGGTTAATGGCATTTGATATGTGTCTGTCCATACTTTTTCTGTACGTTCATTTAGCATGTATAAAGATGCACAGTTTTTTAACATTTATTTTTATTAAAAGTATATTTAAATTTAATAAAATTCTCAGGAAGGAATATTTAGGCTTATAATGGATGTTTATATTTTTAGAATTCAAGATGTAAGCATGCGGTTAAAAAGTCAACAAAATGAGTTTCAGAGAGTACAGAAAGAATTGAATCATTTGCAACATGAATTTAAAATTAAGCAGAGACAATCACAAGTATTCAGGTAAGATTATCTTTAAAGGATTGAAAATGATAAGGATTGAAAAAGTATATTTAATACTAACTTTTAAATATTCAAACAGATTTTAGTAATATAGCTTCTGCATTCAGTGTGATTAAAAAAGAAACAACTTCACGGGGAGGTTTTTGGGCCATTATCTCAATTGAATAGTTTTAGCAATACATTTAAATCAGGCAAACAACTTGCTTTTGTTGTTTAGTAACATTTAGAATGAAAGCACAATAACTAATTCATTTTTCTCTTTTCTCTTGACCAGTATTTCTTGGTGTATTCGATTCACTGCCTGATAGTCCAGTGATATAAAAAATAGTAGAAGACTAGGATAACTTAAAAAAAATAATTTATTTATTTGAGAGAGAGAGAGAAAGAGTGTGGATGTGTGTGCGAGTGGGGGAGGAGCAGAGGGAGAGAGTTTTCAAGTGGACACTCCCTGCTCAGTGTGGAGCTCAGCTAGGGGCTCATTTCAGTATCTAGTGTTCATGACCTGAACCAAAACCAAGTGTTGGATGCTTAACCAACTGAGCCATCCAGGCACTTCCAGAATTATGGTAACTTTCTAAATGATAAGAATAGACCTACTAAGTATCAAAATCTCTGACATAAATTATGTTAATTCTGTTTTTATATAATTTTTGGAGGGCTTATAATACCTAAACTCAATGTTCTAAATATATTAAGAAGTTCATTTTCTTTTATAAAATTGGAATTGAATATATTGAGACTATCAGAAACAATGATTCTTTCCAAAATTGAGTAACTTAGCTCTTAGAAAAGGGAAATAAGTTAAATGAACATTATAAATAGACACAGGTTCTGGGTTACTAAAAAAACATGTTGAATGAGTATTTCGAATGTTAGGTTCCTTTCTTTTCTTTTTACATCTACTAGTTTTTGTCAGAAACATTGTTTCATTAAAAAAATTACCTGGGCTAATAATTTTTTAATATACTATTTAGTGATTATCTGCTGGTCAACAACCTTTCATAAATGCCTTGTACATAATGACGCTCAATAAATAATTTTTGAATCAATGAGTCTACTTATAAAACAGATGACCATTTTTGTCATCAGAAATCTTTTCTGCCCTTTCTTAGAAATCTGGTATTGAACCAGCAGGCAATTCCAGTTGTTTACTTTAGTCAGGCCGACCAGTGTTCAAACTTGGCTCTTCCAATAGCTCTGGCTCAGGTCTGCTAAGGAAGGCCCATTTATTTTATCCATTAATGCCATTGTGGGTGGTAGGACTGACTGAATTTTAAAGGTTAGACCAGGACTATATTAAATAATTAATGCTGCTTCAAAATATTAAGATTGATAAAATGTTCATTATTCACATTTTACATGTGGTTTGTAGCATTTTAAATTCTTGAAAAAACTGAGGCATATTTGTTACTTTTATTGTGTTCCAGTTTTTTCATTTTGAGTTATTCTTTTAACTGCTTATTTTTTTAAAGAAAATTTCAATAGATATGTTGATTTTTGTTTATTTTTAGCTAAAATGCTAAAAGCTTTTTTCTTTAGCTTTTAGCTAAAAAGGTTACAAATTGGGAGTCTGGGGTCTAACTTGTATAAAAACATAGCATTTACTAAAAAACAATTTTGGAAGTAACCATCTAACTAAACCCTTAGTACAAATAAAAGTTTATGATATACAAATAGAAATGATTACTGGTTTTATTCCTCACTAGTAGGTACATTGCATAGCAACAGGCAGTCTGGTGAAAATAAAATCAAAATTTATAGGGTCAGTGATTTTGTTGCATTACTAAAAGCTGATTTTAAAGTGGTTTATCTTAAAAATATCTACTAGAATAACAGAAGAGAAGGAGCTTATCATCTCTCTAAATCTGGCAAAGAAACATGAACTTTAGGTAGTCAGATATAATCATTTTATTTGTGGAGACCACAAATAAAATAAATCCAAGCAGGGGGAGTGGCAGGCAGAGGGAGAAGCAGTACTCCCTGCTCAGCGAGGACCCTGGGATCATGACTTGAGCCAAGGGCAGACACTTAACCAACTGAGCCACCCAGGCATCCCAAAAGGAACTTTCAATAGATCACTGAACTATGTCCTTGAGTTGCATTGCTCTTTTAAAATTATTCTGTCATTTACTTAATTGCAATTGGACTTAATCACCTAGCCTCCAGAAGAATATTCTTCATGCTCTGTTTTTCCTGACATGATTTCCAACCTTTCTCTTACAAGGAGGTGATCAGGAGTAGATGTGGTCAGCCTCAATTGGCTCAGCACATCTGCTATTCAGAATAAAATGCCTTTGAGAGTGGAAATTAAGTTTAGAAGGCCTGTAAAAAGGACACTAAAAAATAATATGGAATATAAGTATGCTTCACTTTATATAAATCTGTATGTAAATCCAGTGCTCCAAATCAATCCATATTTGAAATATTTTAGGCAGTGTTTACTTTTAGAGGATTCCTCTTGTGACTCTTTCATAAACTGTTTGACATATAAAGTACTTACTTTTTTTTTTTTTTAAGAGATGGGGATGAGGGTAGAAGAGAGAGAGAATCTTAAGCAGGCTCCATATCCAGGATGGAGCCCAATGCAGGGCTCGATCTCACAACTCTGAGATTATGACCTGAGCCAAAATCAAGGGTTGGACGCTTAAGTGACTGAGCCACCCAAGTGCCCCCTTACTTTTTTAATTTGTCAATCTAGACTCTGTCATCTGACTTTATTTTGTTTTGTAACCTCAATCTCATATCACATCTTATTTATTTATATATTATTTATTTTTTTAAAAAGATTATTTATTTATTTATTTGACAGAGAGAGAGAGAGATACTGCGAAAGAGGGAACACCAGCAGGGGGCGTGGGAGAGGGAGAAGTAGGCTTTCCCACCGAGCAGGGAGCGGGATGTGGGGCTTGATCCCAGGGTCCCTGGGATCATGACCTGAGCCAAAGACAGATGCTTAACGACTGAGCCACCCAGGTGCCCCCATATCACATCTTAATTTAAACTGTTCTGTTGATATACAGTTACTTATTATAAAATTCATTCATGTTAAGAGCACAATGTAATGATTTTTATATTATAAAACCTACTAAGTTGTGCAACCTTTACCACGTCCAATATTGGAACATTTGTGTCACTTGTAAGATCCTCGCCGTTTGCACTCAATCTCTTTTCTCACCACCCATCCTAACAATCACTAATCTTCTTTCTGTTTCTATAGATTTGCATTTTTCTGGACATTTTGGACATATGGAATCAATGTGGTCTGATTCTACTTTTGATTTGTTTATTCTTTTTTTTTTTTTAGATTCCACATGAAAGTGAAATCATGTTATTTGACTTTCTTAGTCTGATGTACTTTTTTTTTTTAGATTCCACATGCAAGTGAAATCATATGGTATTTGATTTTCTTAGTCTGATGTACTTCACTTAGCATAATACCCTCTAGGTTCATCCATGTTGTTGCAAATGGCATGATCTCATCCTTTTATATGCCTGCATAATATTCCATTGTTCAGAGATACCGTATCTTCCTTATTCGTTCATCTGTCTTTATATATTTTGGGTATTAACCCTTTATTGGATATATCATTTGCAAATGTCTTCTTTCATTCAGTAGGTTGTCTTTTTCTTTTATTGATGGTTTCTTTCACTGTGCAGAGCTTTTTATTTTGATGTAGTCCCAATAGTCTATTTTTGCTTTTGTTTTCCTTGCCTTAGGAGACCTATCTACAAAAATGTTGCTGTGACCTATGTCAGACACATTACTGCCTGTGCTCTCTTCTAGGAGTTTTGTGGTTTCAGGTCTCATATTTTAAACCATTTTGAGTTTGTTTTTGTGTAAGGTGTGAGAAGATGGTCCAGTTTCATTCTTCTACATGTAACTGCACAGTTTTTTCTGTAGCATTTATTGAAGACCTGTCTCTCTCCCCCGACCCTGTTGCATATTCTTGCCTTCTTTGTCATGGATTAATTGACCAAATAGTGAGTTAATTTCTAGGCTTTCTGTTCTGTTGCAGTTATCTATGTATCTGTTTTTGTGCTAATACCATACTGTTTTGATTACTACAGCTTTGTAATATATCTTCAAATCTGGATTTGTGGTATCTCCAGCTTTGTTTTTTCTCCTTTAATATTGATTTGGCTATTTGGGGTCTTTTTATGGCTCTATGCAAATTGCACATTTCTTATTTTAAATGGAAAGCTAGAAATGGTTAATCATAGTGAGGAAGGCATCTCAAAAGCCATGATATGCCCAACAATAGCCAAATTATGGAAAGAGTCCAAATGCTCATCCACTGATGAATGAATAAAGAAGGTGTGTGTGTGTGTGTGTGTGTGTGAGAGAGAGAGAGAGAGAGAGAGAGAGATGGAATATTACTCAGCCATCAAAAAGAATGAAGTCTTGCCTTTTGCAATGATGTGGATGGAGCTAGAGTGTATTATGCTAAGTGAAATAAGTCAGTCATGGAAAGACAAATACCATATGGTTTCAATCATGTGTGGAATTTAAGAAACAAAACAGATAAACATAGGGGAGGGGGAAAAAAGATGGGGGGGAAACAAACCATAAGGGACTCTTCACTATAGAGAACAAACTGGGTTGATGGAGGGAGATATGGGGGGGAGGGGCTAGATGGGTAATGGGTATTAGCGAAGGCACTAGTGATGAGCACTGGGTATTATATGTAAGTGATGAATTACTAAATTCTACATCTGAATCAATTTTACCATATGTTAACTAACTAGAATTTAAATAAAAACTTGAAGTTAGGAAACAAACAAACAGCCAAGATATGCCAAAAGCTAGGCTTCTTGTGCCAAACAGTTATCCAAGTTGTGGATGAAAAAAAATAAAACAGCAAAAAAGCTCTTGAAGGAAATTAAAAATGTCACTTGAATGAACACATGAGTGATAAGGAAGCAAAACAGCCTTATTGCTGATATGGGGAAAGTTTTAGTGGTCTGGATAGAATATCAAACCAGTCTCAACAGTTCCTTAAGCCAAAGCCCAGTCCAGAGCAAGGCCCCAACTCTTCAATTCTGTCTCTGAAGGCTAAGAAAGGTAAGGAAGTTGTTGAATAAAAGTTTGAAGCTATCAAAGGTTGGTTCATGACATTTAAGAAAAGAAGCTAAATCTATAACATAAAAGAGCAAGATAAAGCCAGAAGTGCTGATGTTGAAGCTATACAGCAAGTTTGCAGAAGATCTAGCAAAGGAAAGTAATGAAGGTGGCTACGCTAAACAACAGATTTTCAACATAGAAAAAACAGTCTTCTATTGGGAAAAGATGTCACTTAGGACTTTCTTAGCTAGAGAGGAGAAGTCAATGCCTGTTTTTAAAGCTTCAAAAAAAGGCTGACTCTCTTGTTAGGGGCTAATGCAGCTGGTGATTTTAAGTTGAAGCCAATGTTCTATAATTTTGAAAATTCAAGAGCCCTTAAGAATTATGCTAAATGTACTCTGCCTGTACTCTAGAAATAAAACAACAAAGCCTAGATGATAACAAATATGTATACAATATGGTTTACTAAATATTTTAAGCCTATTGATGCTTACTGCTCAGAAAAAAATACTGCTTTCAAAATATGAATGCTCATTGACAATGCACCTGGTCATTTAAGAGCTCTAATGGACATGTTCAATTAGATTAATGTTTTCATGCCATCCATTCTGCAGCCCACGGATCAAGGAGTAATTTTGACTTTTGAGTCTTATTACTTAAGAAATACATTTTGTAAGGCTCTAGCTGCCATAGATTGTGATTGCTTTGATGGATTTGGGCAAAGTAAACTGACAACTTTCAGAGGGAATATTTATCATTCTACATGCCATTAAGAACATTTGTGATTCATGGGAAGAAGTCAAAATATAAACATGAACAGGAGTTTACAAGAAGTTGATTCTAACCTTCATGGATGACTTTGAGGAGTTCAGGACTTTAGTGGAAGAAGTAACTGGTGTGGTTGAAAAAGCAAGAGAACTAGAATTAGAAGTGGAACCTAAAGATTCCACTAAAGATAAGACTAAATTGCTAAAGATAAGACTGAATTGCTATAATTTCATGATAAAATTTTAATAGATGAGTTGCTTTGTATGGATGAACAAAGAAATTGTCTTCTTGGGATGGAATCTATTCTTGGTGAAGATGCTAGGAAGATTGTTGAAATGACAAAATAGATTTAGAATATATAGCTGCTAAAGTGATGGGTGGGCAGGGTTTGAGGGGATTGACTCAAATTTTGAAAGAAATTCTGCTGTGGGTAAAATGCTATCAAACAGCATTGCATGCTACAGAGAAATCATTTGTGAAAAGAAGAGTCAATCAATGGGCATGGCAAACCTCATTGCTGTCTTATTTTAAGCCCTCTTTAGCATATTAAAATCCTTTTGGAAACCTCCTTTTTTCCTTGCCTCCCCCAGCTCCCACATGTATAATCAGTCATCCTCAAAACTCCAGGGCAGCAGCTCTTTTTGCCCACAGGTCCTGTCCCCATGGTTTAATAAAATCACCTTTTTCAAAAACAAAAACAAAAATCACCTTTTTTGCACCATAAAAAAAAAAATACTGCCGCAGTCATCCCAAACCTTCAGCAACCATCCCCCTGATCAGTTAGCAGACCATCAACATGAAGGCAATACTCTCCACCAGCAAATTGTGACTCACTGAAAATGCATATATAGAATTTTTTGGTGATAAAGTACTTTTAATTAAGATATATACATTGTTTTTAAGACGTGATACTTTTGAACAATTGATAGCTATAGTATAGTGTAAACATAATTTTTTTTTAAGATTTTATTTATTTATTTGACAGAGACAGCAAGAGAGGGAACACAAGCAGGGGGAGTGGGAGAGGGAGAAGCAGGCTTCCCACTGAGCAGGGAGCCTGTTGTGGGGCTTGATCCCAGGACCCTGGGATCATGACCTGAGCCGAAGACAGATGCTTAATGACTGAGCCACCCAGGTGCCCCTAAACGTAAATTTTATATGCACTGGAAAACCAAACAATTCCTTTGATTCACTTTATTGTGAAGTTTGCTTTATTGTGGTGGTCTGGAATCAAATCTGCAATGTCTCCAAGTTATACCTGTATAAGTCTTGCACTCCTTTTATAAATTATTTCTAAGTATTTTATTCTTGTTGATGTTATGAGTAGGATCATATTCTTAATTTTATTTTTGTGATTGACTACCAATAGTATACATACATACAGATTTTTGCATATGGATCATGTATCTTGTAACCTATAATGTTGATGAACCTATTTTTTCTAGTATTTAGGGTGTGTGTGTGTGTGTATTCTTTCGGATATTCTATGTGGAGGATGTTTCTGTCTAGAGGAGTTTACCAATATTTCAACTCCTTTTACCCCTGCTCATTTGGTTGTCATTACCATTACAACTGTCAGTCTTCATACTTACAGATCGTTAAACACCAGGCCTTCAGTTCCTCCAATACTATTCTAACTCCTCACTCTTCTGCTTAGACTACTCATCTCTCAGCAGCTATGAATCTTCCTTCATATTTCACAAAGGAAATTAATGTTATAACACATGGACATCATTTACTGTGAACGAAATGGTGCTTAAATTTCAGATCCCTTCACTCGGGAGCCCCTTGTAAGGTTCTCAGAGGGCCCCTAGCATAGTAAGATGGCCTAATTGTAATTGATTAAAATTCTTTTTTTCCACTCTGATTTCCCCTTTCTTAAACTTCTGATGTTGGTGTGCCATTGGAGTAGTCACAAGCATTTTGGGAATCTGAGTAAGGGAAAATTGAGTTGGGAATACACTATTAAAGTTGCCATTTGGAAAGACATTTTAGAATGCTTCAATAATGTAAGGAAGATACCACAGACTAAAAATTTGTGTGTGTGTGTGTGAATTTTAAAAAATTAATGGAATGAATAAAACAATAAAGATCAATTTAAGCATAGAAATTATTCTGACATGAAAAATTGTAACTTTTTTCCAGATTATATTACAGGTGAATTCATTAGGAGAAAAGAGATATTTTCAATAAAAGCTCTTGGATTATTTCATAATCCATTTACTGAAGTGGAGTTAATTATTCAAATACATTGAAGAAAGATTTAAGTATCTTGCTGATTTACAAAAGCTACTATCACTGAATACAACATAAAAATCATACCACATCAAAGATATCTAAGATAAATTGGTTTATGAGCTTCCTCATTTCAAAGTCAATTTAAGCCTAGTCATTTTCTAAAAACACTTCAAATGTTCCTAATCCTATAATCATATAAAGAAATTTGATAAGTTGTTTCTAAATTGGACAATGTATAATATTTACACAGTGTTATCATTAATGAACTATAAAGCTGAAAGAATCTTTCAAAATTACCAATTATAAAAAACTAATGCTAGATGAAAAACTATATAATTTTTATATTTTGTCCACATAAAGTATTATATAAAATGGTTCTCATATGAACAAGTGGTTGTAGAACAGGAAGACAAAAGTTGCAAATAGGGTGCCTGGGTGGCTCAAGTTGGTTAAGCCTCTGACTCTTGGTTTCGACTCAGGTTATGATCTCAGGGTTGTAGGATCAAGCCCAGAGTTAGGCTCTGTACCCAGCACAGAGTCTGCTCTAGATTCTTTCCTTCTCCCCCTCACCCTCCCCTGACTCATGCATGGTACAAAGGCTCACTCTCTAAAAATAAATAAATAAAATCTTAAAAAAAAATAAAAGGTATTGTAGAGCTGTTACTTATTAGGAAGTTATATTATTTTCCTGTATTTTGTGATATTAGCAGAATCCATCAACTTTAAAATTTTTATTTGTAATGATTTTTCTCAGTCTATGGATAATTATACACTTCTAACCTAATTTTATAGACATCAGGTTTTTGTTTTTTTTTTTTTTTTAGAGAGAGAGTGGGGGTGCAGAGGGAGAGTGAGAATCTTAAGTAGGTTCCACACCCAGCGGAGGATCAGAGGTGGGGCTCAATCTCACAACCCTGAGATCATGACCTGAGCCTAAATCAAGTCAGTTACTTAACTGACTGAGCCACCTAGGTGCCTCATGTAGAGATCATTCTTGTATTCTGGTTTTCAAGAAAGCTCTCCTCCCACTCACCACTAATCATATAAGATTTAGGCCCCACAGAACATGGATTTGCTCTTGGCTAACAAGCTTGAATTTTCTGTTTCCTGCCTTTCTCCCTACAGAAGCACCTGAATCCACATCCCGTGTTTTTTCTGTTAAATATCCTTGTAAACCTTGACTCTTATGCACATGGCTTACTCTCAGCAGCTGCCTTACACCAAACTATTAGCCCCTTGACCTTGACTTAGTTCATAGCTCTTGTCTCCCTGTCTTACCATTTTCTGGCTCTACATTCAGACTTCCCGTTCTCACTTTTGGCCTTCTTGATTAAGTGATCTGTTTGGACTCCTTCTCTGCTTTTTGAAATTAGCATCTCTTTTAGCTCCCAGCTCTGCCTGCTGATTGAGGCAACCCTGGTTGCTTCTGATCACTCAGGTGGACCTTAGTTACCAATAGAATGACACCACCCTTTTTCCTGACAAAGGCTACTCTTTCAGTCTCTACCCTACCTCTGTCCTTTCCAGGACTTTGCACAAGAAATTGACTGCATCTCTTGTCTGTGTTTTTAGCCTCTGACTGTGCTTGTATTGTTACTCTGCTGTGTGCATGCTCAGTTGTCTCCTATCTTAACAAACCATTCTACTCTGCATTTTCCTCTCTCTCTTTTTGCCACTTAATCAAGGTTCTTGACTTCTGGTATCACCTGTTTTCTCACTTTGCTTTATTGCTCTCTCCTTTCTTACCTTTCTAATGCCTCTCCATGAGATTGCCAGAGACCTCCTTCATACCAGATGTAGTGCACTCTGTTCAGCCTTTATCTGAAGGCTTAGACACTGACCATTACTTTTTTGTTTAAATTCTTGTGTTTCCTAGATTTCAGACATTATTCTTTTGGTTTTTCTTCTCTTTTACTCCCTAGTCTTTTTTGAGGGATTCTTTTCTGTTTTAGTCCCATAAACATTAGTGTTATTCAGTGTTTTATCCTTAGCACTTCTCACTTCTTCATTCCTCCAAATGGGTGATCTATTATTTTTATTCATTCATTCATTCTTCAGTATTTATTGAGCATATACTATGTGGTAAGTACTGTGCTAGGTGCTTGGGCAACTGTGATGAATAAGACAGATATCATCTTTGCATCATAGATTAAGTCCATTCAAGAAGATTATTATTATTATTATGTGTTTTAAAGATTTTATCCATTTATTTGACAGAGGGAGAGAGACAGTGAGAGAGGGAACACAAGCAGTGTTGTGGAGAAGTGGGAGAGGGAGAAGCAGGCTTCCGCTGAGCAGGGAGCCCATTGTAGGGCTGGATCCCAGGACCCTGGGATCATGACCTGAGCAGAAGGCAAGACGCTTAATGACTGAGCCACCCAGGTGCCCCAGGAAGATAATTATTAACCAAATTATTACAGTTCCATGGCTTCAGTCATCATTTTTTTTTTTTGCTACTAATGCCCAGATCTATGCCTGAATCTTTTTTGATTATTAGATAAATTATAGCTAGGACATCTGAAGTAATACAATCACTGAGATTGCAAAAAATCTGATTACTTTGAACTGTGACATTTCATGAAGCAAAAAGCACTGGATCAATCGCTTTAAAAGGTATTCTTTACTGTTACCCCAGGTTTCATACAGCGTGGAGAACCATGGTATGTAGCAAGAATATTAAGAATCTGAGATTCTCATTTTGGCTCTGTGATTAAGTCACTTTGACCTAATTTTCTTCACTAAGTATTTACTGTTGAATGAATTTAAGACATTAATTGAATTAATGTGTATGAAAAAGTTAGGTGTCTTTCTTTATAGTTAAAATAATGGAAATGAGTTGGGGTGACCATATACCTGTTTTTCTGGGATATTCCCAGTTTATATCTGTCATCACAGCAAAATACAAATAGTGGCTCCTTTTACGTTCAAAATTGTCTCCATTTAGACAGTAGATTATATGGTCATTCTCAAGCCATTTTTCAAAGAAAACCATTTTTTTTCAAATAAATATTTGTTATTATCCTTGCTATTTTTAAAATTCCTAATTTTTTAAACTATTTTACAGTCAAAGATTGGTGGAGTACAAATATTGCTGGAGTAAGACTCTTTCATTACTTACTTTTACTAAAAGGGAGCTAACCAGTATTAAAAATGAAGTATATGATAATTTTCAAAACTGGACTTCATTGAAAGGAGAAGTTTTTCTACAAATTAAATCCATAAGTGAAACAGCATTGACAGGTTTGTTGTGTATATTTAGAATGTAATTGTCTTTTTTTTTCTATATGGTATATCATAAGTAATGAAATAATACTTAACACTTCATTTTATGTGATGGAACTTATTATCAACTTTTAAATTTGTTGTTGGTTGGTAAACTAGCTGCCCATTATGACTTCTTTGAAGCCTAAAGTTCAATAATGATAGACTGATATAAAATAAACCAGATACATCTATCTTGAGCTATGACCAGAAGTCTATTTATTACTGTTAAATGTGACAATTTATATTTTAAAACTTTTTCTTCTGTTCGTGACTTAGCATTTCATGTTGGATCAGCCTTCTCTCAGATAACTGATAAATTCTGGACAGAATAATTACTTAAAAACACTGGAGAGTGACCAAAACCAAGCACATAACAGAGAGAATGTCAAATATTGAAAGAAGGCGTATTACTAAGTGAAAGAAGCCAATCTGAAAAGGCTACATGCTATATGATTCCAAATAAATGACATTCTCAAAAGGGTAAAACTATGGATACAGTAAAGAAATCTGTTTTTGTCAGGGTGGGAGGGAAGGATGAATAGGTTGAGCATGGAAGATTCTTAGAGCAATGAAAATACTTTGTATGATACTATAATGGTGGGTACATGTCATTATATATATTGTCAAAACCCATAGAATGTAAACACCAAGAGTGAATCCTAATATAAACAAAGGAATTGGGGACGATTATGATGTATGAGTATAGGTTCATTGATTATAAGAAATGTCCCACTCTGCTGCAGGATTTTGATGATGGGAGAGGCTACGCATGTGTGGAGACAGAGGTTATATGGAAAATCTCTACTTTCTGCTTAATTTTTCTGTGAACCTTAAACTAAGATTTTTTTTAAAGCCTATGAATTTTTTTTTTTTTAGTTAAAAGAAGAGAATGGAACTGGGTGAATTCCCTGGGGTTTTGTTTTTATATTTGTTTGATTGTTTAAGGCTATTAAATTGAGGGCAGCGTAAGTGTGTTCCATGCAGGGAAGCTAAAACTCTGATAAAAATCTATAGTCTTTTGGCTTGAAGATTGGAGGACACAGATTAAGGCAGCCTCTGAGAAAGAATATTCCAGAAAAGAGATGATCAGAGAAGGAGAGCTCAGAGTTTGCATATAAGCTCTTTCTAATCTTTGGCCTATTCCTGAAATACATGTGTACAGGGAAGATGTGAAACAGCCCATCAAAGGCCAAAATAATTGATATTTTCACTGCTGCTTACCCAAGGGGAGACATATTTTACAGTTTGAGTTCAGCCAAGTTACCTGCTTATTAAAATAAAGCAATGTCAAAATCACTACCCTTTAGAGGAACATAACAGAATTCAGGGTCTCCATAACATAACATCCCCAGTGTTCAGGATACAACCCCAAATTTCTTGATCTGGGAAGAAACTGGAAAACATGGCCCATACTCAAGAGATTAGATAGTCAGCAGAGACCAACTCTGAGTTGATCCAGATGATAGAAATAATTAACTAGGATTTCAAATTAGCTGTTAACTATGTTCAATGACATAAAGGAAAATAAGTAAGTTTGAATGAAAAGATAGAATATCTCAGAAAACTATTAAAAATTGGATATTCAAGAATGGAAAAAATACGATATCTGAAATAAAAATTTACTAGATAGACTTCTATGGCATATTGTGATTATAGAAAAAAGAACCAGTGAGTTTAAGATAGATCAGTAGAAATTACTCATTTTGAAGAAGAGAGATAAACATTGAAAAAAAATGAACAGAACCCCAGGGCCCTTAGGATGGATTAAATGTACCATAAGTGATAAATATGGGTAAATATTAAAGACTTTTTTCCTTTGAATAAAGAAATTGTATATTATTAAAGTAGGAATTATTATATGTGGGTTTTATAAAGTGTGTTGATTTAACTTATGACAGCTAGAACGTAAAAGATGGAGAGGAGTAAATAGATCCAAGTGGTTGCACTCTTTTTGTATTTTATGTGATATGCAATATATATTATATGTAGACTAAAAAGGATATATAACTCATAAAGCAACCACTAAAAGATAAATACAAAAAGATAAAGCTAAAAAGCTTAATAAACTAAAAAGTAACTCTTTTAAAGGTATTCAAACAATGGAGAATTAATGTCACCTGTCCCTAAGATTTTTTATGTATTATGGCATATGAATCATCAATAGATCAGTGGAACAAAATAGCAAGGTAAATGATCCTATTTGTATGATTATTTCACTTTTGACAAATGTGCCAAAACAATCCAGTGGGAGAAAGAAAGTCTTTCAACAAATTGTAATAAAACAACTGAATACCCACATGGGAAAATATACCCCAACCCAACATTACATTGTACATGAAATTAATTCAAGATAAATCATAGAACTCCATATAGAAGCTAAAACTATCAAAGAAATAGAGCAAAATGTCTTCATGAATTGGTAGTAAATGAAGGTTGAGGGCAAAGAAGTAAGAAAAAGACCAAAAATTGATGTGTTAAACTTTATCAAAATTAAAAAACTTCTATTCATCAAAAGATGCCATTAAGAAAATGAATAGGTAAGCCACAGACAGAAAAAATATTTTTAAAAAACATGTGACAAAAATTTACTAGATAGACTTCTATGGCATATTGTGATTATAGAAAAAAGAACCAGTGAGCTTAAGATAGATCAGTAGAAATTACTCATTTTGAAGAAGAGAGATAATCATTGAAAAAAAATTAACAGAACCCCAGGGCCCTTAGCAGTCCAGCCTATGTAAAAGAACACCAACAAATAGGTTAAAAAAAGGACAAAAAATCCAGTAAAAAAAATGGCCAAAAGATTTGAGAAGACACTTTACAAGGAAACATATACAAATGACCAATAAGGACATGAAAAAGTGTTCAGTGCTATTGGTCAAAAGGGAAATGCAAATGTCAATAGTACATACCCACCAAATTGGCTAAAATGAAAAAGATTTAAAACAGCAAATGTTGGTGAGGAAGGAAAACAACTGGAATTCTTATGCAAATTGGTGAGAGTATAAAATGTTACAGCCACTTTGCAAAAAGATCTGACAGGTATTTTTTATAAAACTAAATATGCACATATCCAATGATCCTTGAAATTCTTCTCTTTGGTATTTATGCCTTCCTGCAAGTAAAAACATATGTCCGCACATTTATCGTAAAGAAGTGTTCCTTGTGGAAAGCTTGTAGCCTTAAATAAGGGAAGAAAATTTCTGTTCTTATAGTTTAAATATATTTATTCATATATAGCTAATATATTAAATCTATTTATATATATAAATTTAGACCCACATGAATATGCTGCACTGATTTTTTTATGATATGGTATTCCATTTATTTATTTTTTCTTGTTTTTTATATTTTTAAAAATTTAAATTCAATTAACATATAATATATTATTGGTTTCAGAGGTAGAGGTCAGTGATCCATCAGCCTTATATAACACCCAGTGCTCATTACATCACTTGCCCTCTTTAATGTCTGTCACCCAGTTACCCCATGCCGCCATCCCCCTCTCTCCAGCATTCCTCAGGTTGTTTCCTATGATTACGAGTTTCTTATTGTTTGTTTCCCTCTCTGGTTTTGTTTTGTTTAATTTTCTTTTCTCTTCCCCTATGATCCTCTGTTTTGTTTCTTTTCTTCACTTTTTTTTTTTAAGATTTTATTTACTTATTGACAGAGAGAGAGATTACAAGTAGGCAGAGAGCCAGGCAGAGAGAGAGGAGGGAGCAGGCTCCCTGCAGAGCAGGGAGCCTGATGCGGGGCTCGATCCCAGCACCCTGAGATCATGACCTGAGCCGAAGGCAGAGACTTTAACCTACTGCGCCACCCAGGCGCCCCTCTCTGTTTTGTTTTTTATATTCCACATATCAGTGAGATCATATGTAATTGTCTTTCTCTGAGTGACTTATTTCACTTAGCATAATACCCTCTAGTTGCAAATGGCAAGATTTCATTTTTTTTGATGTCTGAGTGGGATTCCATTGTATATATATATACACCACATCTTTTTTATTCATTCATCTATCGATGGACATCTCAGCTCTTTCCATAGTTTGGCTGTTGTGGACATTGCTGCTAAAAACATTGGGGTGCAGGTGCCCCTTTGGATCACTACATTTGTGTCTTTGGGGTAAATACCCAGTAGTGCAATTGCTGGGTCATAGGGTAGTTCCTTAGCACTAGAACTTTTTGTGGAACCTCCATACTGTTTTCCAGAGTGGCTGCACCAGCTTGTATTCCCATCATCAGTGTAGGAGGGTTCCCCTTTCTCCTCATCCTCACCAACATCTGTCATTTCCTTACTTGTTAATTTTAGCCATTCTGACTGGAGTGCGGTGGTATCTCATTGTGATTTTTGATTTGTATTTCCTTAAGGCAGAGTGATGTTGAGCATTTTTTCATGTGTTGGCCATTTGGATGTCTTCTTTGGAGAAATGTCTGTTCATGTCTTCTGCCCATTTCTTGACTGTATTTTTTGTCCTTTGGGTGTTGAATTTGATAAGTCCTTTATAGATTTTGGATACTAGCCCTTTATCTGATAAATATATTTATTAATATATAACTAATATGTTAAATATATTTATATATATATATATTTAGACCTATGTAAGTATGCTAAACTGATTTCTGACAAAGATAAGCAAGCCGTTCAGTGGAAGAAGGATAGCCTAGCCTTTTTTTTTTTTTTAGCAGATTGAAAGTAATAATGGAGACAGTGGAGTAACTAGAGTATTACTAGAGTAATTGGTTATCCATAGGCAAAACAAAAAAAACAAAAACAAAAACTACAAAAACAACCCTTGACCAAAACCTTGTACTTTATATAATAATTAATTCAAAATGGATCATAGATCTAAAGGAAAATAGAAAACTAGAAATTCTTTGGGATCTGAGATTCTCAGATTTGAACTAAAAGCATGATACATAAAAGGAAAACTTGATAAATAGAACCTAAACAAAATTAAGTGTTGGTCTGTGAAAGACCTGTTAAGAGGATGAAAAGGCAAGTTACAGATTAGGAGAAAATACTTGTGAACCACACAAAGGACTTTGATCTAGAATACATGAAAAACTTTCAAAACTCTATGTTTTAAATAAACAGACTAATTAGGAAATGGGCAAAATATATCAGCAAAAATGTCATCAAAAAAGTATATGCAGATGGAAAACAGCACATGAAAAATTGTTTAAAATCGTTAGCCAGTTAGGGAAATGCAAATTATAATGAAATGAAATAAACATCTATTAGAATGTCTAAACTTATAGAGGTTTCCTAAAAACATAATGACCTAAAACAATTTTAAGTCCACATGGCTAAGCTAACAGGACTAAGAACAGAAAAATCTTGTCAAGATAAAGAAATTGATTGTATAAGATTAATACTAATAATTGTACTTACATTAGCTAACATTATATAATACTTATTCTAAATCTAAAAACCTGTATTAGCTATAAACGTTGACAATATTACAAGCGTTTTATTTACAGCTTTTATTTGTGATCTACATGGATATATCCTTATGGGGTGAGTTGATTGTGCATGGCATAGTTCTTCAATTGAAAAGCTGATAGAAAAAAATGAAACATTTTTATAAGAAGTAAAATAACCTCCTAATTCATAATCCTAATTCCTTTATCCTAACATAATTGTTTTCATTTTCCTATGTTATCTTTAGACCAACACATGGTCATTTATTTTTGGTATATTTATAATCACAGTATAAGTGCCAATAAATATTCTAAAATGTAGTGTTATTGGCTGAATTTTGTCACTCCCCCAAATTCATATAATGAAGTCACAATCCCTCAGAATATAACTGTATTTGGAGATAGGGTCCTTAAATAAATAAATGTAAGTGGTGGGCTCTAATCTAATGTGATTGGTGTTCCTTATAAAAAAAGAGGAAATTTGGAAATAGACACAAAGAGAGGGAAGCATCTTGAAGACACAGGAGGAAGATGGCTATTTACAAGCCAAGAGGAGAGGCCTGGAACTGTCCTTTGTGGCCCTCAGAAGATACCAAGCCAGCTGATACCTTACCTCAGACTTTTTAGCCTCCAGAACCGTGAAAAACATCAATCTCTGTTGCTTAAGTCACCCAGTCTGTGGTACTTTGTTACATCAGCCCTAACAAATTAATAAATATCATGAACCACATATACACTGCACAACATTATTCGAGATACTTTAAAAGATTTGCACATTAAAATTTAAGTTAAAATCAAAGTCCGAAACAGTATTCCTAGAAAAGGCATTGCTTAATATTTTCTTACTGACAAAGTATGTTTATTATTGAATTGCAGATATGAGTGAAATATTTCCTATCCCTCTAATGAGTGGCTTTCTCTTTATGTAATAAAGATTTTTAAGTTCAAATGTTCATAGATTAGGTTTTCTTAAACCAGAGCTCACCTATTTTAATAAGAGAAATTTCAGGAAAAAATACTTTTAGGGTAGAATCACCACACTAAAGGTAGAATATTCTAAGTGTATAATCAATTTGCTTCCATTCTCAAAGTAACTTTTGATTGAATAGCTCTTGAACTGTTAAAATTCAGTTCAGAATTAGGCTTAGAAATGTCCACATTTTTCATAAAATTGAAGAAATTGGGGATAGAATAGGCCTATGTGCTTATCCTATTAAAACACACAATTGCTTGTGTGTTTTTATTGCCTTATCTAGTTTGACATTGAATAATCTGGGGCTCAGAATGCTTGCCTATGAAGTGAAGGGTAAAAAAATATTCAGGATATTCAACTAGTATATCAGAAACTAGAAGTTTTCTTCACTAATGAATTTACGCATTTGGTAAATATGTGTTGAGCTCCTGTTATTTCTAGGACATCATGGTAGAAATTATGGAGTAATAAAAAACAAGTAAGATATTATCTCTGGCCTAAAATAATATATAGTCTAATAGTAGATCATTTGTATACATATGATCAGTGCAGTAAAAAGGGTATAAATTGATGCAAGTTCCAGGAAACTCTAGGTCACTTCCAGATTGGGTCAGACAAGATTTCCAGGTCATGGCAGCATATGAGCAGTGGCAGGCCAAATGGGAGGCTTCTTCATGGGGTTGCTGAGACAAGGGAAACACAAGGTGGGTACAATGACCAGAATAGGTTAACCTGGTAGAGATCATAGCTTCTGAACTCCAAATTGGGACACATGGCTGACAGATACAAAGCTGTAGAATGATGAAGGTAGGACTGAATATTTGACAGCAGGATTGCCAAACAACAAGGGATATGTAACTTGCCAAAGGTGAATTATTTCACCTTCATTGAGTTTACTGTCCTAATTCCGTGTTAGAAACACAGCTCCTGTTAGTCTGGAAATCTTGCTGTACTTTTCCATGTGTTAGAATATATTTCACAAATAAATTTGTTTGGAGATTCTTACTCTTTTAATGTCAGATAGAAAGTCATGTTGACATGAGTAGTTATTTTAGAGACAGGGAGTAGTGTACACTTACAGAGTCAGCCTGCTAACCTAAGCAGTATCACTCTGGCAAATGAAAAATAGGTGACAGCATGTGCAGGCTTCTCTGCAGTGTTATTCTGACTTAAACATAGATATGATTAGGATATGATATAATTTATTCAGCATAAGCAGCCACCTTTATGTATACGGAAATACCCAAGACTTTTTAGGCGTGAAGAAAAACTGCAACCTCCATATTTTTTATAACTCTCTTCTTTTAAAATTTTATGCATTAGTGGGTTAGCAGTTTTTCTCATACAAATGGGTGCATATCCATAAGTATTTAGAAGCATATCTTTTTTTAGGAAAAAGATTCCCATATAAAGTAATCATTGGAATATAGTAGAACCTTACTTATTTTGTCTCTGTCAGTTTATTTCTACAGGTTTTCCATCTTTTTTAAGATTTTTTTTATTTGAGGGGCACCTGTGTGGCTCAGTGGGTTAAGCCTCTGCTTTCAGCTCAGGTCATGATCTCAGGGTCCTGGGATCGAGCCCCACATCAGGCTCTCAATTCAGTGGAGGGCCTGCTTCCCCCTCTCTTTCTGCCTGCCTATTTGCTTACTGGTGCTCTCTCTCTCTGTCAAATAAATAAATAAAAATCTTTAAAAAAAGATTTTTTTTATTTGAGAGAGTGAGAGAGAGAACATGAGTGGGATGAGGGGCAGTGGGAAAAGCAGACTCCCCACTGAGCAGGGAGCCCAATGTGGGGCTCAATCCTGGGACTCCAGGATTGTGACCTGAGCTGAAGGTAAACGCTTAACCGACTGAGCCACCAAGGTGCCCCACCAGGTTTTCCATTTTGAACAATAATTATAAGTAAGAAGATGCTAGACCCCTTGTGCTCATTCCCTAGATCTGTCTTAAAGGTCATATTTTCTTCCAGACATACTCTTCATCCACAAAAAGACATTTTGCTTTTCTCTCCCTGGACCACATTCCTAATCCTATTCATCACCATCCTTTAAGGCATGTCCTCTTCTCTGTGCTCTGTCTAGCCTACCACTTTACTTCTCCTGTAACCACTTGCCAGAAATATTGCCTCTACTTCCATGTCTTTTTGATGGATCTCTGATCCTGGTTTTCACTTGCCCTTGTGGCTGCTACTTCTGCCATGGTGGCTCGAAGACGAAGCCAAACTCCTCTGATACCAGTCACATGCTAAACCCATCACACGGCCCAGGATAAACTAACCAAGGAAGGGGATGCCAAGTGAACTATTGGAAAAAACAGACTGTCCATATTTTCACATAGACCACATCCCCATCAATTCGAATTAATTGTGGTTGTACAAATTTTATAGTATTTTATCATTATTGTGTATTTCTTTAAATATTTTAATACTGGTTTAAGACAGTAGTGCTGAAGAGACTGATTAAGGTTGAGCTTGATAATTATTCTGAAGGATAATATGCTCCATGCATTTCTCACAAGATTATATAAAATTAGCACATTTAAATCTACATAATGCTATGAAGGCATATTTTTATTAAGTTTAATCTAAGTAGATAGAATAATGACAAGTGATTGCTATAATGAAATTCTGGTCTCATTTTGAGGGCACAGAGTATTATTAGAATCATTAAGGTGTATTAACTAATACTTTCTGCCCATAAATTTATTAGTTTTAGATACTGCATCCTTTTCTTCCTCTCCATCCCTACTGCCTTTCTTCATAATTTGTATAGAATGTACCCTAGTTACTCTCCTAGAAATGCCACCCAACCAGCTCATGCTAGCACATTTAAATTTACTTTTCTGAATCATGCTGCCAAGAAAACAATTTAATTTCAATAAAACTCAGAACATTATGCAGATATTGTGTTATTCATTTATGTGAGTATTTGAAAAGCAAGATGGATTGCCATTTATTACAATTTAAAGGCTAAACTACTAAAAGTTTTCATGCATCATTTAGCAATATAATCCTTTTTATTTTTTCAAAATAACTACTAAATTTAAATTTTTTGGTTAGGTATCATTATGCTGACAGAAAAGTCATCTTGACTTTCAACTATTAATTTCCTAAAAGGAAATAATCATTCTATGGGGAAATGATTTATGGTTCAATTTTGTCTATTTGTAAACTTCAAATTTTCCTTACAGAAATAGAGATACTAAAGAAGAGTTTGACAGTGTCCCAGAGAAATAAGATATGTCTTGAAGAGGAAATGAAAAATCTGAAATTGTTGTCAGATACAGCCATATTGAGGTCTCAGCAAATTCAGACATCCAAACAACAGGAAGTAAACTTGCAAACCAGATGCCATGACTTGCAAAAAGAAATACTAGGTAAAAGAGAATTATGTTTTGCTGTTGTTAGCAACTAGCCATAATAAAATCTTGCTTTAATTAGTTTGTGTTGCAAACATGCATAATTACTAGTAACTATGTCAATAACTGTGTCTGTGATCCATGTTTACTATCTTCTCTTCCCATTCTGCTATTTAGAGTGATGAGACTTAAGTGAATATACTCCTTCCTTTTCCCAAATGAAAATATTAAAAATTGTGTTTTGGGGTCCTTGGGCAAAGTTTTAAATTTCTACCTTAGAGGAATAAGTGTCTTGGCACTAAGGCTATGGAATTTGCACTTTTCTCTAAAGGCAGTAGGAATTGTTGAAAATTGTTAGTCAGGAGAATGATATAATACAAGCAGTGTTTTAGCAAAATTAAGCTATTAGCAGTGATTGGAGGTGTTCCAAACATCAAGCAATTGGATCTAGGTAGCCATTTAGAAAATATCTTTGCTGGTAACCCAGGACTAGGCTAACTGAAGTAGAAAGGGAACTAACATTTTTTAGGTCCTAATGTGCACTGTATATAAATTACTTCTGTCATTTCCCACAGTGACCATGAAAAACAGGTATAATTATCCCATCTTGCAGAGAAGAGAATCAAGGCCTAGAAAGGTAACATGTGTGTTTTCACATAGCTGGTGAATGACAGGGAGTGAAAGCAAACCTAGTCAGATTTCAAGACTCATGCTTGTCCCAGGATATCTCCTTGATCCTCTCTATGGCCACAATGGGAAAGCTAAGATAGAATCAGGGAGGTGAACACCTGACTGAGGAGCAAGGAAGAGAAGAAAGTCACAGAGGACTCTGAACCTCTTTTCTTGGGAGCATTAGATGATGGGAACATACCATAGACTAGGAAATCTGGAAAGAAACTGGCACTGGAATGGAAAATAAGGACTCATTACATGAACTTAGAGCAGGTATCAGATATTTTAATTTTTCCTTCTGTGGATTGCCTATTTATAGATTTGTCAATTTTTTATTATATTATTGGAATTTTCCTTGGTAATTTTTAAAAGCAGTTTTTAAGTAATTATAATTTGTATTCATTTTTTCTAATGTATAACTTGTCTATTGACTTTTTATGGTAAATTTCACCATATCTAAGTTTTTCATTTTGGTATGATCAAATTATAGTCTTTTATTATTTCTGGTTAGTTTTGGTTTAAGTAGTGCCTCCCATTCTTAAATTGTACAGATAGTCCAGAGTTTTTCTACATTTAAGTCATTAATACATGTAAGATTTATTTTTTATATGTTGTGAGATGTGGGGGTCTAGTTTTATTCTTTCCAAATGGATAACCAGTTGTATCAGTATTATATATTAAATATCCATCCTTTCCACCAAATAGAACTATCATCTCTCTTATGTTAAAATTTTATATATGCTAGCATTGATTACTGTGTTCTCTCTTCTGTCCACTAATTTATTTAATATATCACTAACACATATTCATTTGAATATAGTGACTTAATAGCTGTATTCTCATAGCCGGTAAGTCTTTCCTCCCTCTACTGTTCTTACTTTTTAAATATATATTTGGAGGAGTTATTCTTTGATTTGAACTTTTTAAGATCCTTTATTTGCTTCTAATCCGAAGACTCTAACTAGATACCTAGTAAAGTTTTTCTCCTCCAGTCTTTATACTTTCAATACAGATTCACAAGCACTTATTCTTCCACATAAACATTAAGGCAATTCATTTAATTCTAATCCCAACAGGGATTCTAGCTGGAATTGCATTATATTTATATAGTAAATTTTGGAGAATTGACATTTTAGCGATAGTAAGTCTTTTTAATATTATCCAAGTTTTCTCATTCAAGAATATAATATGTCTTTTCATTTCTTTAAATTTGTTTTCAAATGATTTCATAGTTTTATTTGAATTATGTTTCTTTGTCATTCTTGTTAAATTTATGACTATCACGGTTTTGCATCTATTATAAATGAACTATTTTCTCTATTTCAGCTTCTTGATAGTTTTTGTTTTTGGGTTTTGGTTTTTTTTTTTTGGTGTAAAAAGGTGTTTTTATTAAAGCACGGGGACAGGACCATGGGCAGAAAGAGCTGCACTGGGATTGTGAGGAGTAACTGGTTATATACCCTTTAGTTAGTGGGAGTTAGGGATAATCTCTAAGGAATTTGTGCATGTTAAAAGCAAAGTCTCCAGGATGTTGGAAGACTAGGTATTATTAAGATAAGGTTGTTTTAGTCTTCAGTGAAACATCAACAGTAAGGCAGCCATGAGTTCCTTGAGGAATGTCACACTCTGCATGTCTCAGGGATTTATCAGAGGGCTGCCAGTTGTAAGGAAACTATTCTAGCTGCATTTCTCTTGCCTTTGTTCTCCTCATCATTTATCCCCTGAATAATTTTGACCCTTAAATTTTTAAGGTTGCTGAAGGTGAAAGGTTTTATCTTCTGTAACTTTTTCCTGATGGATAGGGGCATAAGGATGTCCCTACCTAGGTGTCAACATTAGCCAGTTGGGGATGTAGGAGTTATGAAAGGCAGAGACAGCTGAATCCAAGGTAGACAACCTGTATGAATCTTCTTGAGTAGAAAGGATCATCTGTAAGCTTGAAGTTATGGCACTGAAGGAAACTTGGCACTGGGTGGAGAGACATTGGGAAAAAAAACCAGTGAAACATGATTAAAATTACTATGAGAAGAAGAAGCCCAATAAAGAGACCTTTGATAGTTGACTAAAATCCTCCTCCTGTCCAGGAATTTAACCATTTATTAAAGGAGAGGGAGGGATTGTTCAAAATGCCAATTTGAATATTTATATCTTTTAGCAATTCTGTTACATTTTTGTAATAATCTGGAATATATACATAGCATTTCAGTTTTTATGATGGTACATATTCACCTTGTGCAGCAGTTACAATATCTAATGCCATTTTATTTTGGAGAAGGGCTTCATAAATGAATTGTTTCAGTGTTTAATAATGTAATGCTATTTTGAGAGTCACTCAAAGCCTTAATTGTGGAACAGGTGGTGTTAGCCATCATATATAGACTGTTTTGTTTGGCAAGCAATCAGATAATTAATAAGAGACACTTTCATGGAAACAAAAGAAAAATATAGGTTAGTGGTTGGAGCAGATTACAAACCCAGTGTCTGAGTCTCCAGTACTGCCAGTGAGAAGATTTTCAGATGTCAGGTTTAAAGCATCCTCAGACAGACTGGGATCAGGTAGTGGGAATCAGATGAATTTTTCTGGTTTGTAATTTAAATGTCTCTGGTGATCTTTTTGAATGGCCCATAGTGCAACAGGCACATAGGTTGTCTATACATGAGTTTTGTGGCAATTTCTTTGAAGCTACCCTCTCAGTTGTCCAGCATTAGTTTTCAGGGCTTTAGGAACAAGAGCAGTTTTAATTAAGAGAATGGAAGAAGATTGGAGGTCTTGGTATTTGCTGATAGAATAAAAAAAGACTATTGTTTTTTGTGTATTTGTCTTATATCCATCAACTTTATAAAATCCTCATATTAATTTCAGTAGTTTTTTACCATTATCTCTTGGATTTTTCTAGTTCTACAATTATATCACCTGCTCCAGTACCCCTGAAAAAGAGTTCATCTATTTTTTCCAGTGTTTATATTTGTTATTTTCTTGTCTTGTTCATATCCTTTTAAATTCATTTGAACTGAGACTGTGTTAAATAATAATAATGACATTGAATATCCACATCCGCTTCCTGATTTTAATTGAAATTATTGGTGTTTTGCCACTTGGGATTATATTTGATGTTTTTGGTAAATATTTTTAATTAATTGTTTTAATTAATTAATTAATTGTTTTACTTCTATTCCAATTTTACCTAAATGTTTTTTATGAAATGCTTTTGGATTTTGTTAAATGCCTCTCAGCATCTATCAATATAATAGTATTTTTTTCCCCTTTAACCAACTGGTAAAATAGATTAGTATTATTAAATTTCCTGACACTGAAGCATCTTTGGTCTCATGGAATAAGCCCTACGTCATTTACGTTTTAAATATATCGTTTCCTGCATGGTTATATTTTATTTATAAATTTGGTACATGTATATTAATAAGTGAGATTGGTTTATAAATTCTTCATTAGGGGGCACTAATTTTATCAGAGTTTCGCATTAAAATTCAGTGAATATAAATACTCTTTATTTTATTTTATTTTATTTATTTTAAAGATTTTATTTATTTGACAGAGAGAGACACAGCTAGAGAGGGAACACAAGCAGGGGGAGTGGGAGAGGGAGAAGGAGGCTTTCCGCCGAGCAGGGATGCCAGTGCAGGGCTCGATCCCAGGACCCTGAGATCATGACCTGAGCCGAAGGTAGACACTTAACAACTGAGCCACCCAGGTGCCGCATAAATACTCTTATTTTTAAATATTTCCTCTATATATGGCTAGGCCTGGTTTCTGATTTTTAATCTTGTCTATTTTTGTTTTATCTTTTATTATTTATCAAGCTTGCAAAGCCTTTGTTTTTTAGTCTTTTCAAAGAACTAAACTTCGTATTTCTCATGTTTTTTTTTTCTCTTTTTTTCCATTGGGCCTCAGTTGGATCACTCATAATCCTTGGTTCATGACATATATGTACTGGCTGGTACTTCATACCTAATCGTGAATAGAAGAGTAATAGTGGGCATCCTTGTCTCATTCGCAGTTTTACAAAAATATACTGCAGAATAACTTTGGAGTTTAAGCAGAAATTAAAATAAGTGTAAAATATCTAAAGAATAACATTAAAAACACTATATATCAAAACTTATGGGACACAGCCCAAGAGCCCAAGGGCCAGTGACTACAGATAAAGAGTAAAAAAATAAAATAAAATAAAACTGGATGTTGTTAACAACCTTACACCAACAACGTTGAAATCTTAAATGAAAGAGACATACTATTACAAAAATTTATCTTACCAAGACTTACTCAAAGCAATTAAATGGTCCTATAACTATTAAAGAAATTGGAGCAATATCTTCTCACAGAGAAAAGACCAAATTTTTTTGCAAGTAAGCTCTACCAACTTTTAAGGAACAAAAGATCTTAATTTTATACAGTACTTTCTAAACAACTGAAAACTGGGGACTATTTCCCAACTCAGTCTACAAGGGCAAGGCAGTGCAAAATCAGACAAAGATACTAAAAGGAAGGAATATTACAGGCCTATTTATATTATGAATGTCAGTGTGACAATTTCAACTGTATGATATTTCTAAAAATATTTTGAATCACCTAAATGTATTTCCTATTTATAAAATTAAATAAAGTTAAATAAACTTAGAAAAAAGTTAAACTCTGAATGCCATGCTACTTATTTTAGACTTAAAAGAAGAGGACAAGTTTAAGATACATTTGCTAAAATATGCATTTCACACTTATAAAATAATTTTCTTCAAAATGCAAGGTTTCGGGGCACATGGATGACATAATTGGTTTAGCATCTGACTCTTGGTTTTAGCTGAGATCATGATTTCAGGGTTGTGAGATTGAGCCCTTCACTGGGCTCTGTGCTTAGTGTGGGGTCTGTTTGAGATTCTCTCTGTCTCCCTTCACCCCTGCCCTTGTTCCCCACACTGCCCCACCTTTCTCTAAAAAAAAAAAAGCAAGTTAGCCTTCAAAACAAAGATTATCATTCTTGCCTCTCTTTTATTTCACCCTTTTAATCTGGCTTGGAAAGTAAGCAGTTTCTTTGAATATTATAATTTCTTAGAAGAACAGTAAAACATTAGAAAATGTGATATCTTATATTCTTTTAAGAAACTATAATGTATATAAATTACCTGATCCCCCTACCTTCTCCTCTGGTTCTGAATATTGCTTGATCTTGGAATTAATTCTTATTGCTTCTGTTGCTTGGTGTCAATTGTTCTTGGGTCAGATCTTGGGGAAAATATATTTTAAAAATAGTCTGAAAAGTAAGAACCATGTTTGCCCACCTAGCCCTAGCAAATTTAGAATATGTTATTATAGGAGTGTGTTGCAGTTTTAAAAAAGAGCAATGTATATTTTTAGAACAGAATAGCAAATTCAGAAGGTGAATCAGATTTTAAGGTAAGGATCATTATTAACAAATGGGGCAAAGCAAAATTGTGTGGTAAGTGGTATATAGGGATAACTAAAACAAAATAAATCAAATACTCCAAATCAACCTCAAATTAAGTAAGAAAAAAATAACAGGAAAAACTAGCACCGAAAAAAGGATACAGAACTTATCCAAATCATGGAGGGATAAAGCAACACTTTAAAAATTTAAAACACTTTAAAACACTTTAGAAATTTACAAAGGGTAAGATAGACAGATTTTACCTTTAAAAAATATAAAATCTCTGAATTTCAAAACTGCTGAACCACCTAAAAATAGAAGATGGACAAAAAAATGTGTGTATCATATATGGTATGCAAAGAGTTACTATCCATACCATATAAAGAATTTATTTAATTATGTGTGAAAACTCCCAAGACCCCAAGCAGGCAAATGGCTGAAAAACAGAAACAAACACAGGAAATATAATAAGCACAAAATGCTTGATCACTAATAATTAAATAAACAAAAAAATTAACGTTTTTAAAAATTAGTACAGAGACTTCAATGATAAAGTTTCCCTTCATTTGATGACAAAAATTATGTATTTTTATAACCCACAGAAATGTTTGTGATCAAGTAATCTCCATGAGAATCTATGCTTGGGAAATAGCAGAAAAGGAAAAATTATTTATATGTAAAGATCATATTTTTAATAGTGAATGATTAGAAATACTTTATCTGCAACATTAATGAAATGGGTAATAAATTGTCATATACCATCACCTAGAACATTATTCAGACATTTAAAATCACAATATGAACACGGGGTATCAACATGGGAAATACTACAATTGTAATATTACATGGTAAAAGAACTCACAAAATTGTATGTACCTTACAATTATGTCAAAATACATATATTTATTAATAGAAACCAGAAGGCAACATGAAAACATTATTTTTATAAATTTTAGGGTAATAAAATATAAGTGATTTTTTCCCCTCTTTTAAATTTTTTCTCAAGTTATTTTAATAAACTTTCTTCAAAAAAGAAAAAAAACTTTATACATCTTTTAAGATTTAACTCACATTCCACTTCCTACATTAAAAAACCTCACCAAAACATTGTAGTACTAATTAGTCACGGTTTTTATACTCATTAAGACCTCACCTTCATTTAAGTACAGCTATATTCAAATCAAAAGTACAGCTGGAGACTCTGATCTATTCAATACTGTATGTATAGGTTGTATAGTTATGGATGCAATGTAAACTCGTCTAAAGGACAGTGTAATTGCAGAGCAAAGTGGCACATAATTTCAAGACTAAATTAGGGTTTCATTTCTGTTGCTGCTGCTGAATAGTTTCACTCCACGGTAACACCCAAACTATGTTAACAGAGAGAGAAAGCATTTTAAAAGGCTGTTACATATCTTTTGGTCGAAACTATTTAAAATTGGCAAGTCAGAGTGGATAGGATCATTAAAGCTGGAGATGACATTAGTGATCTCAACTAGTGATGATAAATAGCACTTCCTATGCACCTACCTATGAAGGGCACTGGGTTTGGGGGATTTTGTTTTGTTTATTCATTTGTTTGTTTTTACCCCCCCAATCTTCTGCCCATGTTAGAAATTGTCAGAACATTTAGAAAAATGTTCATAAATGTACCTCTTGATTTATCCACAAATAGCCTTCTGATGAACTGATTGTACCAAAGTATCCTTTCTTTCTAATTCATTTTTCCAATATGGTTACAATGGTTTAGGAAAACTATTTAAGTGCAGGAGAGACAGCAAAGTTTCTTTCTCAGATCTTAGCAAATCTGGTAAACTTTCTGGGGGATTTTCTCAGGTGCTCTCACCTCCAGGGATCCAAAACTGCCCTACTGCTTTCCTCCTCTTACTATTTTCTATTTCTGAGCATCTAATTTTATTTCTGCCCACTAACCATGAACCTAGTCATTAGCGTCTTCCCACACCACATCTCTTGTCCCTGGGCTGACCATGCCTCTGAGTTTAACTTCATTTTTTCGACAAGTATTTATTGGACATTGACCACATGTGACCAACTGGCCTCATCTTTGCTTTGACTTCTGGCGTGTAGGTATTCTCTAGCTCTTCATGGGTCTTCACAGGATTTCTGACTTCCTAACTCCACACTGGTTGTATGTGCTGGTACTCTTTAACTTCAGCCATTCTTGACAGATATTTTTCTCTTCTATATTAAGAATAGTCTACAAATTTCCTTAGCTCCAATTTTGTTGTCATTCAGATTATTTTTAGTTGTGCTTTTTCTGCCATCACATGGCATTTACTTTCATAATTTTCATGAACTTTAACACTCTTACTTTTTATTCTTCTTTCTTTTAAAAGCATGCTTAATTTTTCTCTTACTAACCAATTAATGTCTTTAAGATTTTCTACTATCTCGACAATCATCATCTATAGCTTTTCCAACTTATTAATGTCTCTTCAGAAATCATGTCAGCCATTTGAGAAGAGGAAAAACCAGCATATCACAGTGAATATCTTCTCCCCCGATAAATGACTGGATTAACATAATGGGCATAGCATTTTAGATTTTCTTTGGGCAAGTTAAAATAAAGGCAGATTGATATATCACTCATCTCATAACTCTTTCTGTGTCTTATTTTTAAGAAATATAATAATTTGTTCAAAGAATACAATAGATAGTATTTAAATTCATTTTTTATTATTGCTATAAATGGTGTATTATCATGTATAATCTTAAATCCAATTCTAAGCATTTGCATGGTTTATACTCCTTCCTATGAATCATTTTACTGGGCCTCCATTGTTGCGGAACTAGCTTTAAATGATAAGCATCACAGTAAGTCTTTCTAGTACTAGTTGAACAACTTCCCCTCTGTTTTCCTTGCCGAATTCCCTGCTCCACCTTCTGCCTTCCATTATTTCCTTCAGAGTGTTCATTCAAGCCCTATACTATATATTCTCCCTTGTCCTTTAATCCAGTTGTTATTATCCATTCTCTTAATTGTTTCTTATTCTCTCTTGGATTCTCTGTCTCAGTAAATGAGCTAACATGTTATACAGTTAACCTTTGAACAACAGGTTTGAACTGCACGGGTCCACTTATATGCAGATTTTTTTCAGCAAATATATTGGAAACATTTTTGGAGGTTTGGTGCAATATGAAAAAACTCAGATAAACTGTATAGCCTAGAAATATTGCAAAACATAAGAAAAAGTCAGGTATGTCATGAATGTATAATAGATATAGATATACATATGTAGATACTAGTCTTTTATCATTTACTACCATAAAATATACACAAATCTATTATAAAAAGATAAAAGTTATCAAAATTACACATACAAACACAGACCATATATTATCTTTTCATTTTTGATGTCTCGTGTAAGTAACACATATGACATCTACAGTCTTTTGTAACTATAAGAAAATATTGAGGTGGGTACTGACAGATGACCATTTTGTAAACAAAAAATGGAAATTTATGGTATCAGTAAATACAAGTACACTACTGTAAATGTAGTTTCTCTTCCTTATGATGTTCTTAATATTTTTTCTTGCTTCACTGTAAGAATGTAGTATATAATGCATGCAACATATAAGATATTTGTTAGTTGCCTGTTTATGTTATTGGTAAGGCTTCCGTTCAGCAATAGACTATTAGCAGTTAAGCTTGGGTGGAGTCAAAAGTTACATGCAGATTTTCAACTGAGCAGGGCGTCAGTGCTTCTAGCCCTCATGTTGTTCAAGGTCAATGTACTTTTTTGACTGACTAAACATATACATGTATTTGAATATGTTTTAGATTCCACACATAAGTGAGATCATACATTATTTGTCTTTCTCTCTCTGACTTACTTCACTTAGCATTATGCCCCCAAGGTCCATCCCTGGCAAGATTTCATTCTTTTTTTATGACTGAGTAATGCCACATTGTATATATTACCACATTTTCTTTATGCACTCACCCAGGAATGGGTACATAGGTTGCTTCCATATCTTAGCTATTATAAATAATGATGCAATGAACATTGGGGTGCATATATTTTTTGTTAGTGTTTTTATTTCTTTGGATAAATCCCTAAAAGTGGAATTGCTGGACTGCATGGTAGTTCTATGCTAAAATGTTTCAGGATGTCCATGCTGTTTTCCATAGTAGCAATACCACTTTCCAGTCCCATTGATAGTGCACAAGTGTTCCCCCTTTTCTCCACAGTCTTACCAACACTTGTTACCTCTTGTCTTTTTGACAATAACCACTTTAACAGGTGTGAAGTGATAGCTCAGTGTGGTTTTATTTGTATTTCCCTAATGATTAGTGATGTTGAGCGCCTTTTCATGTTCCTGTTGACCATCTGTATATCTTCTTTGGAAAAATGGCTATTCAGATACTCTGCCCATTTTTTAATATGATTGTTTTATGGCTATTGAGTTGTATGAGTTCTTTATGTGTTTTGGATATTAATATCTTATCAAATATATGATTTGCAAATGTTTTCTCCCATTTGGTACATTGCCTTTAAATTTTGTTGATGGTTTCCTTTGCTGTGCTGAAGCTTTTTAGTTTGTTTTATTCCTACTTGTTGATTGTTTGCTTTTATTGCCTTTGCTTTGGGAGTCAAATCTAAAGCATCATTGCCAAAACCGATATCAAGGAGGTTACCACCCATGTTTCCTTCTAGGAGTGTTATGACTGCAGGTCTTATATTCTGGTGTTTAATCCATTTTGAGTTAATTTTTGTGTATGGTGTAAGGTAGTGGTCCAGTTTCATTCTTTCGCATGTAGCTATCCAGTTTACCCAGCACCATTTGTTGAAGAGAGTGTCTTCTCTTTATCATATATTCTTGGCTCTTTTGTTGTAAATTAATTGTCCATAGATGTGTGGGTTTATTTCTGTGTTCTCAATTCTGTCCCATTGATCTGTATGTTTGTCTTTATGCCAATATGACATGGTTTTGATTACCATAGCTTTATAAGAAAGTTTGAAATCAGCATGATGCTTTGCTATTCTTCTCAAGATTGTTTTAGCTTATTCAGAATCATTTGTGGTTCTATACAAATTTTAGGCTGATTTGTTCTATTTCTGTGAAAAACGTTGCTGGAATTTTAACAGGGATTGCACTGATGCAGTTTTTTGGGGGTAATATGGGTATTTTAACAATATTAATTCCTCCAATCCATGAACACAGAATATCTTTTCATTTATTTGTGTCTCCTTCAGTTTCTTCCATTAATGTCTGATAGTTTTCAGGGGTCAGGTCTTTTACCTCCTTGGTTATATTTATTCCAGATATTTTATTCTTTTTGATGCAACTGCAAATGAGATCGTCTTCCTAACTTCTCTTTCTGATAGTTTGTTATTAGTGAGAAACACAACAGATTATTTCTTATTGACTTTGTATCCTGAAACAGCTATTAGTTCTTAAAGTTTTTGGTTTAGTCTTTAGGGTTTCCATTATACATAATATTATGTCATCTGCATATAATGACTTCTTCCTTTCTTTATCTTGCCTAATTTCTCTGGTTAGGATTTCTAATACTGTGTTGGATAAAGTAGCAAGAGTGGGCATCCTTGTCTTACTCCTGTATCTTAGAGAAAAAGCTTTCAGTATTTCATCATTGAGTGTGATATTAGTTGTGGGCTTGTCATATATGGTTTTACTATGTTGAAGTACTTTTCCCCTATCCCTACTTTATTGAGAATTTTTATCATAAATAGATGTTGAATTTTATCAAATGCTCTTTCTGTATCTATTTAGATCATCATATTATTTTTATTCTTCATTTTGTTAATGTAGTGTATCATATTGATTTATTTGTGGATGTTGAACCATCTTTGCGTCCTTGGACTAAATCCCACTTGATTAGGGTGTGTGATCCTTTTTAATGTATTGTTGAGTTTGGTTTGCAGGTATTTCATTGAGGATTTTTGCATCTATGTTTATCAGAGATATTGGCCTGTAAGTTTCTTTTCTTATTGTGTCCCTGTCTAGTTGATATCAGGGTAATGAGGGCCTAGTAAAAGGAGTTTGGAGAACTATTATACTTGCAATTTTAGACTTATGCTCACTACTGTATCATTATTGTGTTCTCTTAAAAATACATTTTAAAAATCATTCTAATATTTTATATTACCAATTCTCTTACTTTTAGAATTCACCTTTGGATAAACTTATCTTTCTCCATTTTAAACTATATAACTAGGGCGCCTGGGTGGCTCAGTAGGTTAAAGCCTCTGCCTTCGGCTCAGGTCATGATCTCAGGGTCCTGGGATCGAGGCCCACATCGGGCTCTCCGCTCAGTGGAAAGCCTGCTTTCCCCTCTCTCTCTCTCTGCCTGCCTCTCTGCCTATTTGTGATCTCTATCTCTGTGTCAAATAAATAAATAAAATCTTTAAAAAAAGTAAAAAAAATAAACTATATAACTATCTCTCTGTCGGTCCACCTACCCCTCACCCAACATCTCCCACTAATGTGGTATTAAGTGAAAGCACATTAGGCCAAGAATCGGAAGATGATGACTGGGCATTATCCAGGTGACTCTGACATGCCATTTCTCCCCGAGGAGCAAGTGTCCACATCTAGGCAGTGGATGGGTTGGGCTAAGGCCTTGGAGGCCCCTGTGGGCCATAATGTGCTGTAATATGATTTTAACTCTGATGCCATTTGCTTGTTTCCAAAATTAAATAATGTTCTTATTTTTACATTTTTATTTTTTTCTTTTAAATCACCATTAAACGATTTCAACTTTGATTCAGGTTTAGAATTTTTATGATCATTATTTTTCTACACAAATATTTTTAACCTTGTTTTTTCTACATTTCCCTTTATTTATCTTTTAAAATATAGACATTCAAAAATTTAAATCCAAGTGATAACTCTGGTCCATATAGTTTAATAGTGGTTTAAGTGTAAATAATAAGCTATTAATAGCAGCTTAATTCTTTTTTTAAGATTATTTATTTATTTGAGAGAGATACAAAGATAGCAACAGCGAGCACGATCATAACTAGTGAACATGAATGGGGAGGAGAGGGGGAAGCCCAATGTGGGGCTTGATCCCAGGTCCCTGAGATCATGACCTGAGCCAAAGACAGATGCTTAACTGACTGAGCCGCTCAGATGCCCTATAGCAGCCTAATTCTTAATGCCAAAATTTAATCTGTTTCACAGGAAAGTAAACATATAAAATTTTGAAGACTATATTCTTGTTTTTTTTAAAGATTTATTTACTTAAGTTTTGTAGTTTTATGTTTAGCTTACACTAATATAACCTCCAAAATGCACAATTTATCTAAATTGATAATACTCCTCTCAGAGGTCATTGTGACCCACAAATCAGTCCACTTAAATGATTTTCCTTTCACCTGGCAGAATAAAATGTCCTTTACTTTTTGTCAGTAGTCACAAATATTGGAAGATTGAGTTCAGATAAATCATTTCAGCATTATCGTCTTTCCTAAAATTTATTTGACCAAATTCCAAATTTATTCCAAGTGAAAAAACTTAAGTTTTTTTCAGTGAGATTTTTGGTATAATAAATAACACACAAATACTTTAATAAATTTATTTTGCAAATATTTTAATATCTTCATTGCATTTGTAAAAATAGCCTTATCAAGAAATAATTTAAATATTAAATTAAATATTAAATTAAATATTAAATATTAAATTAAATATTAACCATAAAATTCACCCATTTTAGGTGTACAGTTAATAGTTTTTAGGATCATTATGGAAGTATATGACCACCATCAAAATCTAGAGCCTTTCTGTCACCCCAAAAAGAAACGTCATGGTCTTTAATAGTCACTACCCTTACCTTTCTGCCCGTCCCTCAGCAATCATTAATCCACTTTCTGTCTCCATAGATTTACCTGTTATGGACATTTCATGTAAATAGAACCATACAATATGTAATCTTTCATATCTGACTTACTTGACTTAGCATAATATCTGTTGTAGCATGTGTAAGTACTATATTCTTTAATTAGTAGCTTCTCTATTAAAGTGAAAATAATCATAATGAGCAATGTGGCTCAGTTGAAAAAATAGTGATCCAGCAGTCAAATACTTCTTTCTGGCTCTGTTTATGCCTTTTACAGGCCTTTGGGCAAGCTATTAATTTCTTTGACTCAGTTACTTCATCGTTGAAATGGAAATATGATAGTGTTTCTAACCCATCTTAGAGCATTAAGAGAATTAACAAAATAAAATATAGGAGCCCTAAAGAACTACACAAATATAGAATATTAAACTGCATTTTAAGTTGGTTTTCCTGGCCTAATAGCCAATCAAATTATTATACTTGGGCTAAAGTATTAAAATTAAAAAAGTATTCCTTTAATAATAAAGGAAAACTATGAATTTTAATTCCTGTTTGCCCAAAGGTCCATTTGCCTCCACTAATTTATATTCTAGTCAGTCTTGGTTAGCTTTAAGAATACTAGTCACTCTTTAACTCATGGACTCACCCAGGCAGACTACCTGCTGCTCATAGACATTTACAGATTATCCACTTTCTGGGCCAATACCATGAGTAATAGCACCCTGTCTGAATGAGAAATGAATGACCACCCCACATGCCCTGTGTCCAATGTCTTACCTCTTCCTGGCATCTCTCTCTTCCTTGCTAATCACTGATACTATCCTTATATCATTAAAAAACAAAAATCATTCCTGAGAGTTCAGGTAGCTTTCCTACAACAGTCTAAATAATAGCTAACATTCACAAATTACTAACCACATGCCATGCACAATATAGTCACAGCGTACTCATTTATCATTACCCTCCTGCCCTCCCAGATTAATCACTTTTATTATCTCCAGTTTGCAGATGAGATTACCAAGGTTTAGAGGAATAAAGTGATTTGCCAAAAGCCACACAGTTACTAATGAGCACAATTGGAATCTGACTCTAGAACTGTGCTGCCAAAACTTGGGCTCTTAACCCTTAAATTCCACCACCTGGGAGCATTAAAACATGTATCTTGTTATTAATTTATGCTTCAGGAGAGCTACTGTACCAGACCACTTCCGCTACTGGTGATAAGCTCAAGTTTCCATAAGGGGAAGGCAGAAGAGGTCTGGAGGACAGTAGACACCTGATGATAGGTTATGGGAACTCCTGATGGGTTATATAATTGGTGATGAGATGGGGATGGGAATAGGTATGTTTTAGGCTACTTTAATATGATTCTTTTGTTTTCTGTTACCCAAATAAGCCATATGCACTGTTGATTGGGAAATCTCAACATTCACAGGGACTTCTAAACATTTGATGCATATCCTCCTAGACTCTCTGTTTTGAATATATTTTTTATAAGAATGGAATAATAGAGTTTAATAATCTCCAATCCCCCATTTCCTCTTTTATGAAAAATTTTCATGTCAAAAGTATTCTTGGTATTTTGATTTAGGGTAAATCATAATTCATTTAATTGTATCCTAGTTTTGGACAGTTTTTTTCACTTTTTTCTGTTAAAATGATATGGTGATACATAACCTCATAGTAAATCTTTTCACATATCTGAGTGTTGCCTTATGATCTCTTCTGTTAGTGTTGCCTTATGATCTCCTTTGTCTTCAAATTATAAACTGTTTTTTTTGACACTTTTAAATTATGTAATTGTGTGGCAGAATTTGTTTAATGCAATTAGCACAAAGTATGAAAGCAATCTTTTGAAGAAATTCTTGTCCTTTCCCTCTTTTCCTGCCATCCCAGCACACCAAGGGGAAAAGGGGGTAACAAGAATCAGAGCCCTGTGTGGCTGACCATGTACTTCATCTCCTTCACAGTCTTGCATAAAATTGTCCTGCATACAGAAATCTCTGTAAGCATTCCGATTGTAAAACACATCGATTCATTAAAGAAGCTGATGTTTATATGATTATGTGACTCTATTTGAAAACGTCTTAAATATTAGATCTAAACTTCTCTATCTTCCATGTATTTACTTCCTTTATTATTAACCCTAAGTATTTTTCTTTTTATCCCATAAATATTTTTAGCTAATACTGTGTTCATAGTATGTCCCTGTCCATATCCATTACTAGTATTTTCCAGTCTTGAAAAAAATCTCATTATAATATATATGTATGATTTGTGAATTTACTTATATCTACAAATTTGTCAGAAAACAGAGTACTGTTCTAAAATATTCAGAAGTTTCTAAACCCATCAGGATTATTCCTATGAGATAAATGATGTATTATCTTCGTTTGCCAGTTGAGAGTAGTTTTAATCAGAGTAAAAACATTAGAATTTAAGGCTCCTCCTATTTTAGCCATCCGTAACTTGTAATATTTCATAAGTCCCCCAATAAGTTAGAGTCATTTTCATGTTATATTGGATTGGTTTAATGTTCAGAATAAACTACAATGAAGGTTTAGAAGCACTTTTTTTGCATTCTGAAGTAAATTTTTGATTCTTAATATTAGAATATAATTCACTTCCAAATTTCAAATATCTGATTATCTCCTCAGCATGATTTAATGCATATTCCTACTCTCTCCTACCCATACACACATAGCTAAATAATTTTCTGGTTTTAATATAACTACATCTGGACTGAATTGCAACTTTTTAGCTATATATCCACACCTGTTCTAGCATCTGATGTATTAAAATCTCCAAATTTTATTTCAGTCCTTTCTGGCATTATGTGGAAAATGTTAATGTACTTCAAGTATACTTGTTGCAAAATAGATGTGAATCAAACCTCTGAAACATAAACCCTAAAATGAAATGAATTTTCCAAGTGGCTATCTCACCATCTGAGCTTTGTAAAATGTTTGCTAAAGTTAAAATATGTTAATTTGCAATTGATACAGTTGAATACTCATTATAGAACTTTCTTCTATTACTGGTATATGTTCTTACATCTGCCAAGGTTTCCTCTGTTAATGCTCATTTAAAAAAAATTTAAGTGAGACATTACTTTTGTAAAAGTTGAAGCTCATTAAACTATGCTGTAATAATATATACATATAAATAGCCTCTAAATGTAATATACTGATTATATTCTTCACATCAGTTATATCTGATCAAAAATCCCACAATTTCAACCATATAATTAACCATCTAACTAAATAAAGTCATTTAAAATGTTGGAAGAATAAAACAGGTTTAGGTTTAAAGGAGTTATTGATTTGTTACCTAAAACATAATTCATCATCTTGAAGGCAAAATGAGCCACTTGATTATAATTTCTCTAATGACAAGGGAATATATCTTATTGCTATTTATGGACTGAATCCAATTTGCGTGGACCCTACCTATAACAGAATAGATACTCAATGAGTGTCTAGTGAAGTAAAATAACCTATTTATAAGAAAGTTTGCATTTTAATGCCAAGATACATGTTAGATATAGTTGATGAAAACTGCACAACTCTTTCTGTTCCATTCTTTTTTAACTCTAAATACATAAATACATAAGCATTTAATTGTAGGCATTCTTATTTCTTCAATCTACATTTCATTTATTCAACATTTTATTTATTCAGCAATTATTTTTTGAATACCTCCCATGTCTCAAATACTATGAATATAACAGATAAGGTTTCTGCTCTCGTGGAACTTACATTCTAGTGACTTTATATTGTGAAGATTATATTAGTGTAATGCATGTAGAATGTAGTGCCTTGTAGAGTAAGTACTCAGCACTTAGTTGGGATGATGATGGAAGGCAACTTTAAATATATTATTCAAAGCCATGAGACTAGATGAGATCCACTAGAGACAAAATGCAGGTAGAGAAAGGGGCTACAAACTGAACCCTGGAGTGTTCTAAGAATAAGGATCCTCAACAGAGACTGAGAAACAATTAACCAATGAGGTGGGAAGAAACTAGAGAGTATAGTGTAATGAGACAAGAGGAGTGTTTCAAAGAGGAAGTAAACAGTTGTGTCAAATGCTGCTAAAAGGTTGAATTATATAAGAACAGAGAACTGAATTTTGGAATTGCCAGGATAGCATGTCGTTCATAACTTTAAAAAGAGCTATTTCAGATGAACGTAGGGGAAGGGAAGGAAAAATAAAGTAAGATTAAAAGCAAAGAGCAAGGCAAACCTTAGGGGACTCTTAACCATAGGAAACAAACTGAGGGTTGCTGGAGGGGAGGTCGGTGCAAGGATGGAGTAACTAGGTGATGGCCATTAAGGAGGGCACGTGATGTAATGAGCACTGGGTATTATATGCAACTGATGACTCACTAAATTCTACCCCTGAAACTAATAATGCATTATATATTAACTAACTAGAATTTAAATAAAATCATTAAAAAAGAAAAAATCTGTATCTGTGAAAAAAGCTATATCTGTGGTGGAGTGAAGAAGAAAGCTCGACCGGAGTAGATAGAAAAGAGACTGGGGGTAAAAAGGAAAATCATGAAAAGAGAGACAGGAATGACTCAGAAGTGTAAAATGAGATGATCACCTTCAATAGTGAGCAGAGAACTGCAGATTAAACCAACAATGAGACACTATTTTGCACGCTGTGGATTGGCCAAAAAAAAAAAAAAAAGAAAGAAAGAAAGAAAAAAAGAAAAAATTGAATAGCTCTTCCTGATAAGTATTAGGAAAGTAGGGGCCTTCATTTAGTGAAGTGGAAATGCACACTGGAGCCTCCATCCTGGGAACCATTTGGCATTAGTTAAGTGTGTGTATGCCTATGACCTCATAAGTTTGTTTTGGGGACATGCTGCAGAAAAACTCCCCTATAAGTACACAAGAAGATAAGTAAAAAGCTTTTGTCACAGGATTATTTGTGGTGACACAAAGTTGCAAGCAACCTGGCCTAGATCACTATAGGCCTAGATCAGTAAAATGTGACATGTACACACATTAGATATTACATGACAGTCCGAAAGAAATGAATCATATTTATATATGGCTACATGGGTAGGTCTCAAAATAACGTATAGTGAAGACAAGTAAGAATTAAAATGAGATGCATGGCTTAACACCACTTGCGTAGTTTTTAAAAACACCTGCAAAAAGTACTATTTTTTTCCACACATAAGCAAATTAGGAAGTGTACATCAAATTCACAAACACTCTAGAATGGTTCCCTCTAGAATGGATCATTCCCAAATCCAAATAATATATCCCAATGTCTTAAAAATTAAGTTAACAAACTTCCTGGTTATTATATACCCCTCTAGCTAGCTATTCACAGAATCGAATGCGTTTTCTTTAAAGTTTCAACCTCACTTCCACATCAAGTTCTCTAACCCTCGTTTTCTTTTGTACCTTGACCACACAGAACTGAGTTGATTAGACTCCTTAGTACAGAGCATACTATCGTCCTTGACTGTGCAAGCAAGACCCCTCTCCAAACAATATTTCTATAAAATATGTCAAATACAGAAAAATACAGAGATTAGTATAACAAATGTGGGTGAATCCATCACCCATACTTAACAAGTTTTAACGTGGCCATTGTTACTCTGTATATTGTTAAAGAAAAATGCTCAATGAAACCCTTCATTTTTACCCTTCCCGTACAAGGATAACCACAGGTGACACCTGGCCCAACTGCAGGAACAAGGTCCTCAAGATGAAAAACGATGAGATTCAGAGAGGAAGTGAGGGTGGGAGCCAGGTGGCCTCACTAGCGCCAGAGCTGGCAGAAGGTACTCACTATGTGCCTGCCATTGTTCTCTTTACATATATTAAATCTCTTAATTCTCAGTCCTATGCTGTAGTCACCCTTTTATAGATAAGAAAACTAATGCACCTAAAGTCACACAGCTCATAGAAGCAGAGCCAGGATTTGAAAATAGGCAGTCTGGCTTTAGAGATCATGCACTACACCTTTATGTTACCCTGTCATAGGAGTGTATTAGGAATGGTGAACTTCGGATTTTCCTCTTCCTCAATTATCTCTACCATTTAAGAAAGTATAGAACCTTCAATTTCTCAGTAAAAACAAACAAACAAACAAAAAAACCTGCCCTGATTGGGATCTCTGGAGGCTGATTCTGCTTGCTTATTCTTTCATTCTGCTTCTTGAACCTATAATCAGTTTCCTCCACTTTGAACCAGATTTTTTTTTCTTGGTGTTTATCCAGAAAGCTTTAAACTTGAAATATCTTTCCACTATAAAGGTGCTATATATTGTTTTCTCAAATGTCATACTAAATATACTCTCCAAGTGACTGTAATGTTTTATATCCTTCTATAAAATAGCTAACTATGAATACCTTTTGTATCTGTAGTTTCTAGAAACCTTTTGGAATAACAGCGTTCTCTTAAAAGACTAATTACCCCAAATCTGATGCCTGTGTAATGCTATCCAGCGAGCAGCTGGCTTCGTATGAAGAGAGGCAAAGAGCTCTTTTTTGTCTTGTTCATTTAAAATCATTTGCTTCTTATTTAATATCTGTAAAGAACGCAGTCACATCATAGTAGAATTTGCTGTTGTAAATTTTGGATTGTTTCCATGGGTTCCGCCTTACATCTGCATGGTGTTTAAAGCCAATGCTTCCTTTCTTTTTGTAGGCAGTTAGGGCCTTTTGCCTCATAATCCAATGTCATGCTGAATGACAGAAAATTGAAGTTGAATTTATTTAACTATACAGAAGGACTGCACAGAACAATACACTTATTTAGGAACTCCTTGCCTCAGGAACTGAAGGAGCTGTCTTGTGCAGGTGGCTTAATCTCTCTGGTGCTTATCCTAACTGTGCTCCTTTATTAAGGACAGAAACTGGGCACTCTGCTTCCAAAAACAAAACAACCCTGCTAGTCTACCAGAACCAATAAACCAATAGCACGCTTACTCCTCATTCAGAACAGTAAAGAAAGTTCTGTGTATTTTTAAAATAATTCTTAGCACTTCTTTTTTAGAGAAAATGTAACCCAAAGTAAAAACACCAACAGCAAAAAAAGAGACAGCCATGAAAATATATTAACTCTTAATTATATACTGCTGGTCAATTTACATTATGGATTGTTTTTCATGAATCTTTTTTCCCCTCAATTCTCTATGGTATCTTCTCTGTTTACATAAAGTGATTTCTTTGTTGACATTACTTGTATTTTCTGTTTCTAGTTACTTCACATGGCAGCCTTCAGTGGTTTCTGTGTTGGGGAGTAAAACATTTATTCCCTTTCCCTATTTCGACTCAGAGTTGCTGTAAATACATAGTAAATTTTCTGAATGAAGTGACTTCTTTACTCACTGGGCACTGTGAATTAGACTAAGCTATCTACGCTTATCTTGAACCAGGGAGAAAGGGAGATTTGGGTGGGTATACAGAGAAAATAATACCAGAAAGTACAGTAGCTTTTCCTTTCTTGAGTGGGTCATGACTGTGTAGTTTATTTTCCTTTAAACCTAGTAAATTCTGGAACTATGATGCACACGTATATTAAAATGTGAGCTAAGAATACTTTCCAAAGCAAGGCTCCTGGGTGGCTCAGTCGATTAAGCCTCTCACTCTTGATTTGGGCTCAGGTCATGATCTCAGGGTTGTGAGATCGAGCCCTGCATTGAGCCCCACTTCAGGTTCATTGCTCAGTAGGGAGACGACTTGAGGTTCTCTCTTTTGTCTCCCTCTGTTCCTCACCCCTGCGCTCTCTCATGCTCTCTCATGTGCTCGCTCTCTCTCTCTCTCTCTCTCTCTCTCAAAAAAACAGAAACAAAAACAAAAAGAAGAATACTTTCCAATGCTATAAAAATAGGGGTTTAGTTAGCTGCCATTTTTACTATCTACTATTGTAATTATTGGGTGATTGAGAATTAGTTGCATAAAATTCACATATCAAGTACCAATTATTTGGAATTTGTTTTCAAGATAATCAGTTCTTCCTCTTAACAATAGCTGTGTTTAGAAGTGATAACATGAAATTTATTACATGGGCTCAGACCCATACTTCATCTAGTTTAAGATTGACAAAAGCACCAAGGGACATTAATAAGAAGGCATAATTGTTCTATCTAAAGTCAATCTCATAAAGTTGGTCACAATGATACTGTATTAGTCTTAATATCTTTCATTAATTATATTTTTAAAACTTTCAGAAATTAAATCTAAACCCTCTTGGAGTTAGATACTCTGCTAATTTACTACATATTTTATGTAAAATACTTTTCACTCATCTTAAGTATACCCCTTTAATGATTCTTAGATATGTTAAACTGATCTACAGGTACACTAACCACACTTTCATGGGCAAATATCATATCCCCTCATAGCTTTTATATTTTGAGAGCCCATGTAGGAGAGTTAGATAGATAAGAACTTCGGGATGAGTCTAATCTGAGTGAATCACGGGAGCACTTCTAAGTAGCTATGTCACCTTTGATAAGTTAGTTAATTACTCAGATCCTTAGAGTCTTCACTAGTAAATATATGTCTCTGTTTTTTATGGTAGTTGTGACTATAAATGAAATGATATGGGAGAAGGCATTTTGCACAGTGCCACAGAGTGCACCATCAACAAACACCAACCTCCTTCCTTCCTCATTCTTCAGAGGATGGGTTGAAATCTTTTGGCTATGACTGTGTGAATAGAACCCCTCCACGAGTCCGCATGAACTTAATGACAAAGCAATCTATTGTGCAACATTCATAAGAGATTGCTTTGTTTCAGAAAATTGCACTCAAAAATAAATTATATGTATGTGGTCTTTTCCCTCATATAATGATATCACTCGATAACTGGGGAAACTGTACCCCACAAATATTATCTATCAGTTAAGTCCTTATTGACATTTACTATGAGGGGCCATTCTTTCAAACTGATCCCTTCAGCTGAGTTAAAAACATTCAGTCAGTTTAACTGTTGGCTAATGCATTAATTCATTGTAAGATATTAGGCAAGGGGTGGCTGGGTGGCTCAGTTGGTTAAGCAATGGACTCTTGATTTCTGCTCACATCATGATCTCAAGGTCATGAGATCGAGTCCTCCTTTAGGTTCCACACTATGCAGGAAGACTGCTTAAGATTCCCTCTCTCTCTGCTCCCCCTCAAAAAGCATATAAATAAATAAAAATAAAAAGCATATCTTAATATACCAGGCAAGAGAGTCAGAGTATCCCCATTTTTTTCCTTGTCTGAAGAATAGGACTATTTGCACCTAGATAGAAGTTTGAGGGATAAAATTAAATGATATATGTGTAAGTCCTGGATAAACATGAAGATTTATACTAATGTCTGGCAAATTCTAATTAAAACATTCACTTAGAGTGAATTTGTTTTCTGATTTTTGTTTTGTTTTCTGATTTAAAGGAACTGGCTCTTCTTTATAAAACAAAGCTAAGTAGGTGGATTGATGATATATATAGAAATGTTATGTATTTGTATGGATCAATAAAGATTTTAAAGTTTACTATTAAAACTATGTTATTAAAGCATATCTGAGCAGGTGTAACATAGACATTTTATAGTTCCAGTGTGTTAAATTATTTTCTACATAAAAACCTGTTAGTCCATCTAAGTTTGTTTTCTACCTTTCTCTCAAAAAAGAGTGCCAACAAGGGCTGTCATTGCAGTGGGGGTTCAGATCATAGTTCCCATACACAGGCTAAAGGCAGGAACCACTTCATTCAAGCTATTTGTTCTTTCTGCTTTAGTTTCAGTTCTGCATCCACACACGTTAGACACGGCTGCTTGAATAATCTTTCTCAAATACTACTTGAATTCCCCAGACCATGGAAGCCAATTTCCTGCTTGCATTTTCCTGGCTTTGACCGTCATTAAAATTCCTCTTAGATGCTACCCAGAGTTAACAAATTCTTTACCGGGAACCTCGCACACGGTTTGTCTATTTCAGTTCTATCAGGAGGCCTCAGTGATCCTTCTCAGTTCCAGGCCACAAGAGCCAGCTCAGGTAGTCAGGTGTTTCAGAGGTGAGCAACATGATTAGAAATACATGTGTGTGTCAGCAACATAAATTTCCTTTAAAAACATTAGTAAAAGTTAGCCTATTCGCTGTTTGAAAATTAGCAAGATGTTGGGGGCAGAAAGAGGCCAATAAATTGGATCTGTCAAAAAGCATTAATTCTGTGGGGTTTCCAGAGAGATGAGCTGCGTATCTTGGCAAAGTGGAGTAAACAGCTTTAGTATGCTGTAGGAACGGAGTGGCAGTTCTCAAAGAATATGGTTTATACTCTGAAACTATCTGGACATTTTGAATGTACTAATAAGATGAATACATTGTGTCATTTCAGATTTACAAGGTCAAGTAGAGGCCCTTGGGCTAAACCTTCAGAAGGCAATGACCAAGATTGACAACTATAAAGAAAAGCTCATGTAAGACGGTAAACATTGAACAACCTGTAGATTTTAGAAAGACCTCCCCCGCCCCTACCATCTGTTCTCTGTGACTCTTTTGGCAGTGATTTCATTGTGTGAGTGTGGTCTGCTTTTCTCAGGCACTTTTCTGGCCAGTCTTGTATATTAAAGGACACATAAATATTTTTAAATACATGAAATAAGAATTTCACTCAATAAGAAAGTTAACCTAGGCATGTATTAAAGCTTTCCCTGGTTGTTCAAGTGTAACTCAATGTGAAATATTCTGATTTTTTTCCCCTCTTAACATGTCTCTTTATTATCCTGAAGAAGGGATCCAGAAGAATAAACAACTTTAAAGAAGAAGAAGTTTAACAACTTTATGTAGAAACAGAAGAAACAACTTTAAAGTTGTTTCTTAAAATTACCAATTTTAAGTTCAAAAAGAGAGTATCTTTGAAGAAGTATCTTTGAGTATCTTTGAAATGCTGGAGTACTTATACTTTATATAAGTGAGAAAGAAAATATTGGAAAACAGATGACAAGAAAATGCCCTTGTAAAATATCCAGAGCACTATTGCTTTTAGAAATTGATTTACTTCAGAAGTTTCAAAAATTATGGTATAAATATCGTACATTATAATTATAACACTAAAATAGAATTTATGTAATCTTTGAAAAATAATTTTTTTTTGTTGTTCTTTTACTTTGTGATGTGTTATCTGGTAGCTCTGTTTTCAGTTCCTATATTTTGGAAGAATGAACCTCATAAGAAATACAAATATTTAGAATGCTTAGCAACCAAATGTTGTGTTGACTGTGGACTACTCCTAAGGCCAATGTGTTTAATAAAATTCTTAACAACACAAGGAAGAACGAATTCTAAAAATGCCCTACCAAATTAAAGTATACTTGAATTATTTGTAGTACAATAATTTGTCTTTGAGAAACAAAAGAAAACAAATATTCAAGCTTTACAGCACTGTGGTTAATGGTACAATAATAGAAATTCAACCCTTGTGATTACAAGATGGTACCACATCCAAATATAACCACCCAGAGACAGAAAGGGCCTGTTTTTCTGGTGTCTCCTTAGAAATGAGGGGAAAAAATGTCCTAGAGCCCCTCTCTTTACATTTCTTTGACTGGAACACTTTGCATACCCTCTCCTAAATGAATCACTGGCAAGGGGAACAAGGCTATCACAATTAGTTTAGATCAAGCAGGATTATGATAATGGGGCTCTGATGACCAGAAAGAAAGCTGTGGTGCATGTCTAGAAGGTAACCAGTAATGCTTGCCAATATGGTAGAGCATTCATGATGGTTTCAAAAGTTATGACCTGAGGAAGGCCAGCTAAACCTGATGACCAAGTTCAAGACACGAGGAAAGCCAGTTGTAGTGGACAGAATAATGGTACCCAAAGATTTTCATGTCCTAATCCCTGGAATCTGTGATATTACTCTGTATGACAAAAGGAATTTTGCACATATGATTAAGTATCTTGAGAGAGGGAAATTATCCTGGATTATTCAGGCAGGCCCAATGTAATTGCAGAGATACTTATAAGAGGAAAACAAGAGGGTCAAAGTCACAAAAGTAGTTGTGAAGGTGGAAGCAATGTTTGGAATGTTGATATTTTAAATTAGAAGAAGGGAGCACAAGCCAAGGAATGCCTGTGGTCTCTAGAAGGTCTCTGGAAAAGGCAAGGAAATAGATTTTCTCCTGGAACCACCAGAAGGAACACAGCCCTTGTGATATCTTGATTTTAAGACTTCTTACCTTGGAACTGTAAGATAATAAGTTTGTGTTGTTTTAAACCACTAAGGTCATAGTAATTTGCTATAGCAGCAATAAGATATTAACACACCAGTGTGTTCAGAGCCTAGTGAGGATTCTGGACTTATGTGGAAGGCAATGGGAAACCATTGGAGGATGTTTGACAAGAGAGTGAACTGATCTGATTTGTTTTAAAGTGTCAGCATGGCAGCTACCTGGAGAATGGACTGGAGTTGGAGTACAAGAGAAATTGGGGGGACCAGGTGGGAGGGCATGAGTTCATGCAAGTGAGAAGTGACTGGTTAAGTGAAAGGCTGTATATAGTGTGGAGATGAAGAGAAATATGTGTCAGTTCAGTCTGACAGGATTTATGGGTGGAGTGGATGTGACTAGGGAGCAAGAGGACTGGAAAGGAAAGAATAAAGGATGGGATTTGGGGATTTTCAGCATCATGGTAGACAGTTGAGAGGCACTAGAGTAGGGTGACTGTGAGCCTGGACTCTAGATCCAGACTGCTTCCAGCACTGCTGTTTAGTAGTAATGCCACCTCAGGCATGGTACTAATCTCTCTAGACTCTGTTTTCTCAACGTAAGAAGGAAATAAGGGCTGCCTTGTCATTATTGTGCTGGTGTCATTGATTGAAGTGGGAAGATTATAGAAAAGGTAGATATAGGGTGAGGGAAGTAAAAAACCATGCTTTTGATGTATTCTATTTGGAATGCCTTTTGGACAGCCAAATGGAAGTATCAAGGAGACAGTTTAAAAATGGTTATTTCATATGAAGCAATGGAATGGTATAGAAACTTACCTTTTTAAAAAGATTTATTTATTTATTTATTTATTTATTTATTTATTTATTTATTTATTTAAGAGAGAGTGAGAGAGAGAGAGCACAAGCAGGGGAAGAGGCAGAGGAAGAAGCAGACTTCACACTGAGCAGGGAGCCTGATGCCAGGCTCAATCCCAGGACTCTGGGGTCATGACAGAGCCAAAGCAGATACTTAATGGAATGAGGCAGCCCAACACTTGCCTTTCAAATCAGAAAAATATCCAATTATTTCACCTTATTTCCTTTATGTTAATTAGCGGGGGCCTTTCTGAAGGCTTATTCCACGCAGTTGAAGAGAAAAGATTGACACTATTTGCTGAAAGTAAGGAAGGAATGCAGTGTTGAAAGAGATACAGGCTTTCATTCTATTCCCTCCAGTTCCCCCTCTCCCCATTCTAATGAAGATGAAGATAGCAATTGTGTCATGAAGGGTAAACCATAGAAAGAGTGGCTTAAAGGGCATGGGGTGGGAGCTGACCATAGTGAGGGGACTCCTTGGGATGGTAGGCTCTCTAGATTAATTGTCCATATAGTTAGCAAAATAATCACTGAAAGAAGTTCTACTGTCCCTGCCTGTAGATTTGAAAAGTGGTTTGTGAGTCTGAACATAGAGTGAATGTCATGGTGGGGATGCTGTACCTCAGAGCATTTTTCAAAGTTTTATTTTAGTTCCAGTTAGTTAATTTACAGTGTTATATTAGTTTCACATGTATGATATAGTGATTCAACAATTCTATATATCACCTTGTGCTCAAAGCATTTTTTTTTTTTAGAGAGTGTGACAGAGAAAGTGTGCAAGTGGGGTGGGGATGAGGGGCAGAAGGAAAGAGAGAGAGAATCTTAAGCACACTGAATGCAGAGCCTGATGCAGGGCTCAATCTCACAACCCTGAGATTATGACCCCAGCCAAAATCAAGAGTCAGATGCTTAACTAAACCATCCAAGCACCTGAAAGCATTTTTTTAAAGTAAAAAAAAAATTTTTTTTTATTTCAAAGCAAACAAATAAAACTTGGAAAATACAGGAATATGCAAGAAAGAACATCATAGTTGTATTTTGGTAAATCCTTATAGTTCTTTTTCTAAGAAATTTTTCTTAAAAAGAAAAAAAAGAACTTTTTTCTTAAAGTCTTCTTTTTCTAAACATATATTTTTTAGTATGTTTTCACTTAGTGATATAATGTATCATTTTCATTTAGTGATAGATATATGACATGTTCCCCAAAAATGACATTTTCCATGTCATTACATGATACATTTATAGATAACTATTAAATGACTATATAGTATTTCAATGTGTAGATGAATCATAACTATTTACTAAGCTTTTGTTTTTTTAGAATTTCTAAATTTTTCACTTTTATAAGTAAGGTACTTTGAAATTCATATGGATAAATCTGCTCACACACAAGTATTTCCTTTGGATAATTTTTGCTAGCATCAAACTTAAATAATTTTAATGCTTTTAATACATAATGATTCATTGCCTTCTAATAAGATTATACTGATTTATAATCTTAGCAGTATTTGTAAATATCCATTTCTCCACTTCCTAGCTAATAGTGGGTAGAATAACTAAAAAAAAAAATACTAGTTTGGTTGATGAAACATTGTACTCCTGCATATTTGACTCTGAATTCTTTCTTTTGTGACTCACCTGAACATAATCTTTGCCCACTTTTCTAATGGTATGTCAAACTTTTCCTTACTCCTTCTTTTCTAATGCTTTATTCAGAAATAACTTAAAACTTACAAAAAGTTGTAAACATAATGATAATACAAAGAGCATCAAGGGCGCCTGGGTGGCTCAGTGGGTTAAAGCTGCTGCCTTCGGCTCAGGTCATGATCCCAGGGTCCTGGGATGGAGGCCCACATCGGGCTCTCTGCTCAGCGGGGAGCCTACTTCCTCCTCTCTCTGTCTGCCTCTCTGCCTACTTGTGATCTCTCTCTCTGTGTCAAATGAATAAATAAAATCTTAAAAAAAAAAAAACAACCAAAGAGCATGAAAATAACCTTCACCCAGATTAACATTTTAACCCATTCCCTTCTTCCTCCTCCTTTCCTTGGCCCTCTCCTTCTCCCTCTCTCTCCCTCTCTCTCTCTCTCTACACACACACACACACACAGACACACACACACACACACACTTTTCTTTCCTGAATCATTTGAGGATAAGTTACATACAGCATGACCCTTTACCTCTAAATACTTTAGCTTGCCTTTCCTCAGGATGGTGATACATTACGTAAGCACTGCATGGAGCACTGTGTGTTGTACGCAAACAGTGAATCATGGGACACTACATCAAAAACGAATGATGTACTGTATGGTGACTAAGATAACACAATAAAAAAAAGACATAGTAATCTGTGTCATAAATTTACATACAGTCCTTTAATCTACCATCCATATTCTAATTTTGTTAGTTGGCCTTTATAGCATTTTCTCCTCTAGTATTGGACGAGCAGAGTCAGCCTGTTTGGCATATCTTTTTAGCCCCCTAATTCTGGAATATTTCCAGTTTATCTTTTTTTTATGACATTGACATTTTTTGAAAAAATGCAGAACCCCTCAAACTATTTAAATAAAAATTTTCATTTTATAGTGGTCTGATATTTCCTTTTGATTGGATTAAGGGCATGTACTCTTAGCCAGGAAACCATATAAGTGAAGATGTGTCCTTCTCAGGGTATGACCATCTGCCTGCCTTCACTTGGTGATGTTAATTTTGATCACCTGATGAAGCTATTGCTCCATTTTTTCCACTCCCTTATTCCTGGGTTTGTTGTTGTTGTTGTTCCTTTTCAACTAGTAAGCAGTCTATAAGAGACACTTTAAATATACTTTAAATGCTCTCCTCCTCATCAAAATTTATCCCTCAATATAGCATCCATTAATGATTTTTACCTTATCTAAACTTTACCACAGTGGTTACTAAATGATGATTTTTCTGATTCCAGCCCTCTCTCCCCATTTATTAGCCCTCAACATCCTACTTTAAGCAAGAGCCTCCACTTCTTCTCATTATTTATTTATTTATTATTGGTATGAACTGGTGAACTCTTATTTTTTCAATGGTTTATAATTGGTTACTGTACTGAATTATTTTGATACATGAATTATGTAGGCTTAGCCAGTAGGAGCCCCTTCAAGCTGCCTCCGGTGACATTGGAACATGGCTTCTTCATCTTTTATAAGCACTTCCTCACCTTCTGATGGAACAGGATATCCTCAATAGACTTACTCTGGCTTCGTCTTGGAATCAGCCTTTTCTGAGTACTCTTGGTTCCTTTGAATAGGAACAGCATTAGAGACCAAGATCTAGGCTCTGAGTATGCTCAGGTACTGGTTGATTCATGGGTTTATATATATGGCAGAGATATCAAAGTATATATGTACTTCATTGTATGTCAACATGATACCTTAGTCTATTTTATAAAAAGTGGATGATAAAAGAAAATAACATGTTTTAAAAAGACATTTTCTGCAAAAGAAAAAGTTAAACCAAAATATAGTGTTCAAAAATAAAACCTGAGTAATAAAACGCTAAAGAAAATCAAACTGATTACCATAAAATTCATGAAAATTTTTATTTTAGGGAGGAGGGAGTTGGCTGTGACTAGGACCAGGGACATGAAGATTCTAGGATAGCTGGTCAGGTTTTATGTTTTTACCTGGATAGTAGTTATAAGAGTTTTCTCCTTATAATAATTCACTATATAATTGTTTTACGCAATTTTCCTATAGCTTACAATTTTATCATATTTTACAATAAAATGGTTTTAAAAATAAATGAATGTTCATGATACAAATAAATTGCTTATTAGAAATTAAAGTCATTCTACAAGTAGGGCAAACTCATTGGCAATCTGACATGTAGTCCATTGTAAAGCTTATAAGCTATTTTAAGGTACTTTCAGATGATGACTTATTAATAAGCATCCTATACAAACTTAAACTGGAATATTACTCTTTCTTAATATATTAACTTTTTGAGTTTTGTTACAAAACCCAATTACATAAAATCAAGATGTATGTTTATTTCAGTTTTGGAATCTCCATTTGGTTCATTTGAATGGTTTATTTTTCTGCTGAGATTTATCATCTTTTCACTAATTAGAGTGGATTTTTTTTATGTCTTTGAGCAGAGTTATAACTGCTCTTTGAAAAATCCTTGTCTGCAAATTTCAGTATCTAGGTCATCTCAGAGGCAGTCCTTATTAACTGTCATTTCTCTTGAGAATAGGTCGTGCTTTTCTGTTCTTGCTTGTATTGAGTAATTTTTATTCTGGGATTGTAAATGTTATATTATGGAAATTCTGGATTCTGTTATATTTCTCCAAATAATGTTGTTGGTGGGGGTGAAGGTGTTGCTGCTTTAAGCAAATAGTTAATTTTTGGTGGGACTCAGTCTGTAAACTCTGTCTCTAGGGCAACAGCTCAGATCTCTGTTTAATTCTTTTATCTTTAGCCTGGTTGGAGTCTGTCTTGTGCATGTAGAGTTCAGGGCTCAGCTAGATGTGTGTGTAGGGTCTATGTGCAGTATTGGGACTCCGTCTCTTTGTCTCTTGTATTTTGAGTCACTCTTCACTTTTTAGCACTATGGTTGACCTAAACACTGTGCTCTAGTTCTTTAAGCCAAACTATGTTTTCTATCAGAATGTTAGTTCCCCTGCATGGTGCAGACTGGACCCTCAGGTTTGAAATCATTAAAAATAAATAAATAATTAATTTTTAAAAAACCACAACAAAAAACCTGACCCCATGCTGTCACCTCATTCTAAGTGTCAACTTCCCTCCAGAATCTTCTTGTTTTTGTTCACTTTCCAGTGCCTTCAAATAGGGGTTTTTCTTTTCTTTTCTTCTCTCATTTTTTTAAAAGATTTTATTTATTTATTTGGCAGAGAGATAGAGAGCACAAGTAGGCAGAGCGGCAGGGAGAGGGAGAAGCAGGCTCTCCGCCGAGCAGGGAGCCGGATGTGGGACTCGATCCCAGGACCCTGGGATCATGACCTGAGCTGAAAGCAGTGGCTTAACCGACTGAGGCACCCAGGGGCACCAGGGGTTTTTCTTTTTTAATGTCCTCCGAAGTTGAGACTTTTTATTTATATGCACATCAGCCTGATAGGAGCCTACTTAGCTATATAGAAGTGACCTGGATGTTTATTTCTTTAAAGAAATAATAATATAAAGATGCTAAGAAATTTCTCCTAAGGATGAATAAAATAATGATACAGAAAAATACATTGTTGGACTAACAGATCAGGTAATTTTTTGGCAGAGAAAAACCCCTCGGCTTTATATTTCTTTTTTTTTCTTTTTTTAAAGATTTTTTTAAAAGAATTTATTTATTTATTTGACAGAGAGAGAGAGATCTCAAGTAGGCAGAGAGGTAAGCAGAGGGAGAGTGGGAAGCAGGCTCTGCACTGAGCAGAGAGCCCGATGTGGGGCTCGATCCCAGGACCCTGAGATCATGACCTGAGCTGAAGGTAGAGGCTTTAACCCAATGAAAGTGGTTAACCCACCAGGCTTAACCCACCAGGCACCCCTATATTTCTAATTTCAAGGAAGTATGCATATATAATCACAAATAGAATATAAAGATAAGAAAAGTAATAAAGGAAAAACATGTTTTTATAAAAAGAAAACATTTATACTTGAACTATTTTGAAATAAAATATTTGAACCTCTTGTTTTAGGAATAAATCTAATGAAGCTGCTGACTGTCAAAGAGAACTTAGAAAACTGAAGTTTGAATCCATTATTTCTGAGTCACGGTATACATTGCAAATTTTTAAATTAATATTTGTTGTCATTGAATTTAAAACCATACTTTAAGTAACATTTTATTTGAGAGGTACTTAATTTTTCTTATTGCGTTATTTATACATATAATACCTAACTCATGTTTATAGTATCTTGAAGTTGTTCATTGATTTTGCCTCTCCCTGGATGGGAAAGTTTTAATATCACAGAACTATCCATTTTCTTAGTATTTTTAAAATTTTTTCTTTAAAGTTAAAATTATAGTCCTTAGTTTCAAATGAGATTTTCATATATCTTTGATAAACATGAAAATATAGTGTCTAATATGTATTGGTGAGCTTTTTTTTTTATCCTGTTCCATTTTAGGCATACCAGATTGCTTAAAGAGAAAGAGGATTCTTTAATGGCCTGTCAACAAATATATAAAACTTTACAGGAAGAACTGATTGCAAAAGAAAGGCAAGAAGAAGACATAAAAAGAAGAATTAACCTTGCAGAAAACGAACTACAGATAACCAAAACTCTTCTGACTCAGACAAAGGAAGAGGTTGTAACACTGAAAAATGAAAGGTACAGTCCACAATAATTTCTTCCAAAAATATTTTGTATAAATCAGTATTCCCTATATATTTGAAATATCAAGGTCTTACATATATTAATGACAGGGAAATCATGACATTAAAGACATATTTCACAGGAAAGGTCATCAGATCCCACCACCTCATTAGACGAAGATCAAACTGAAATCCACATTGGTTCAATGACATCCTTAAAGTCATATAATTAGTTAGTGAAAATAGAGATGAAATCCACATTGCATTTGGTGTTAGATTTTTATTGAGAAGTATCAGAAAGACCATGTGTGATCTCATATTACCACACTTCACCTGGGCCAATAATTGGTGGATTCTGTCATTGTCCAACACAAAACCATCTCCTTGTATCATTTTTTCCTTTTATTAGCTCCTCCTTTTCTTCTCTGTCACTTCTCAGCACCTCTTCTTGAGGACTCTCCACAGATACCTCAGTGCATTCAGGTAATAAAGGGAAACTAAAAAAGCGTGTTCATTTAGCCTTCTTAGATATTGTTGCTCAGTTAATTTGTCTTTAAATTAACCTTATTTGTACTTACTATCTCAACCGTGCTTTCTTTCTTTTTGTTTTCATTTGCCTGATATGTCTTTACTCATTCTTTTCAAGTTCTTTAGTCTTAAACGCATGTCTGATATATAACACACATTTTAGGCTTTTATTTTATTAGTTTTTATCATATCTGGAAGTCTTCAATGGCGATATTATCCCATTACATTTATTGATATAACTATTATATTCCAGAAGAACACAAGTTCCACAAGGGCAAGAATTTTTGTCTTATATTACTCTCTGTGCACAGAATGCAAAAATTGGCTATTTGTTTTTCATTCTCCCTAGAATTTATTAGTTTATTTTTTATTTTTTTAATTTCATTTTATAAGTATTAGACCATTTTCTAACTTAAAAGATTTATAAACTTTTTTTAGTTCTTTGCAAAGACAGCTATTTGCTCCCAGAGGAAAAGTCTGGAAGTGGGAAGCAAGCAGCTTAGAATTAAGTTAATTGTCTTAGAACTTTCTCATCAACATTTTTGCCCTGGGTTATATCTGTCTCTAACTCCAGGCTAGAAGGAGTTCTGTTCAGTTCACAGGGGAACAAGTCTTATCTCTGGTCCATCCTGGGATAAGATGAACAATTGCAATGCTGATTGCTACCCACCATTTCTTCCTGACTCAGCCATACCTACAACCTGCCTCTTGCAAAGATGGTATACCTTATGGTTACATTACTCTTCATTCTACCCCACCACCTCTGCCATTTCACAATTACACAGTCACTCAGCCCATAGCATACTAGAAGCAGCAATTTCATAAGCAGGGTATTTGCAAGGGCCAAGCTTACTAATAACACGAAGGAATGGCAACTGAAAGATTAGTCCTGCATAAGAAGAAAAAAAACCCTGTAAATCCAAACAAAAACTTGAAAAGCATTGCAATTTGACCCAATATGCAATAGAGACAGCCCAATATACATCAATAACTTAGAATGTTCCTATATTTATAATATAGGTTAATAACTGGTGGCCATCATCATGACCCTGAGTGAGAAAAATAAAAATCAGCTTTATACTCTACGTAAAAAGTACAGAATCATATGTCCTAGGATACCATGAAATAAATTTTTTAAAATCTTCTGTTTATAACTGTGGTTATCTGAGTAATTTTCTTATATTCCTATATTTCCTGTAGTACCCCACTTCTAATGATGTCAGATTAATTAGATTTACTTGTTTATCAGAATGAATGCCATCTTTTTTTTAATTTATTTTTTAATTACTATTATTTGCCCCAGGGGTACAGGTCTGTGAATCATCAGGCTTACACCTTTCACAGCACTCACCATAGCACAAACCCTCCNCCCCCCCCCCCCCCCCCCCCAGTGAATGCCATCTTCTTTACAGTGGTCATTGAAAAGATCCTGTCTTTGCTCAAACATTTCTGGACATCTTTTCTGAGGATTGACTTAAGTGCATATGTTTTGGAATATTCTCTGTTTGATGAATCTTTGCCCTTTAGGAATGAATTTGGTTTTAAAAACCATCTCAGTAGGATCAGTGAAAGCAAGTCAATGAATATGGTAGGAAGTCAATCTGGGAAATACTATGTGGGATAAAAAATAAATTGTATTTTTCCTCTATGCTTAGTAAATTATCTCTTGTTGCAATTTGAAGAAAGGAGTCTTGTGAGTGTTTTGAGGATTGATGGCATCATTAGAATAAATATAGAACTTTCCTAGAGGATTGCTTTGAAATACACCTGGTTGATTATGTTTTGCCACATTTTAAAGACATTTAGTATGGTTCTAATCTTACCTTCTGTTGTAAGTGTTGAATGAGAAAGATAATTTCTTTAAATTTCAGAGAATAGAGACATCACTAACTACCACCTTCTCTTCGTCCCCCCTTTTTTCTTTCATATACTTGCCCTGTTTCCTTCTTTGCTCTTTGCACTTTAGTCTATCCAAAAGTAGGCATGGTATTACCTAGTCATTTGGTGACACTAAGTTTACTGTCTGCCATATAACAAATAAAAATGTGCTTATGTATTATACTATCATAGGATTATTCCGAGACATAACCCGTTGTCCTTTTTCTTTGCCCTAGGCCACCTTCAAATTTTGTCTGTCTTGTCCTCTATTGTATCCTCAAAGTCTAGCATGTATCCACTCAACAAGCATCTGTTGAGGGAATGAATGACTTGCTTTGGGTAATTTAGTCAGTCAACGATTATCTGTTGAGCATTTACTATATCCCAGGTACTATGTACCCTGGGGATATAAATGTGAATCTGAAACATCCCTGTCCTCAAGAAGCTCACATTCTAATGAGACACAATCTAAAAAAAAGTGAAGAGCTAAGCAGAATAATTATAGATTGTGATAACAGATATAAAATAAGTAAAAGGATACCGTAGCAGAGACTGATAGAAAGGGGACCTGATTTGGAAAAAGCACTCATAAAAGTGACTTCCAAGATGGTACCTAAAGGAAGACAAGTAAAAGTAACAGAGCCAAAAGCCAGGAAGAGCTTGACAAGCAAGAGAACAAGCTCGGTGAGTTCTCAGAAATGTCAGCATGAGTGTAGGCCTAGCAAGTGTGAGTGAGAGAGGCGAGGACCAAACCATGCAGGGTTTCCCAGGCATTTGGGAGTTGGGTATTATATACAGTGTAAAGAAAAGAAACCAGTGAAGGGATTTAAGCAGAGGAGTGACACTGTGGAAAGATCATTCTGATGCTGAGTGGAGAAGGTATGGCGATGGGCAGTGGAAAACAACTCAGGTCATTTACTGTTTTGATATTAATGAAAGGGCTTTATGTATGGTTAAGCCTAACAGACATGAGAAAAATGTAAATCTTCAGCTCCCACCCCTTGCCAGCTTGTGCTGGGCTATTTAAATGTCTAGACCAAGTGGATAGTGGCAAAAGAGCCAGAGTTTACTCCATTTTGAGCCAAAAGGGATATATGAAAGCCAAGTTAGGGACACCTGGATGGCTCAGGACGTTAAGCATTCAACTCTTGATTTTAGCTCAGGTCATAATCTTGGAGTCCTGGGATGGAGCCCCACATTGCATGAGGCTCTGTGCTCAGCAGGGAGTCGTCTTCTCTCCCTCTCCTTCTGCCCTCTCCCTATGCACTCTCTCTCTCAAATAAAAAAATAAACAAATCTTAAAAAAAAAAAGAAAAGAAAGCCAAGTTAAAAAGATATCTTGAAAAATAATGACCTTTTGGAAGCTTTTGACACTTCTGTCCAAACCTACCTTGAAACTTCCATTGATAAGCCAATCAAAGAACCCTCTTTCTCTTTAAGCAATCTAGTACGCCTAAAATGGAAGAGGATTTAAAAAAAAAAAAACAATCACATTAGACACTATATTTTATGTTTATCAATGTTTTGTGAAAATATCATTTGAAACTAAAGTCTGTAATTTTAACTTTAAAGAAAAATTTTAAAAATACTAAGAAAGTAGATAGATCTGTGATATTAAAACTTCCCCATGTAGGGAGAAGCAAAATCAATGAACAACTTCAAGATATTTTAACATGAATTAGGTATTATACATGTAAATAATACACGTCTTCCTTTGCTGGGGCAACCTGTTAACCTGCCCCCCTCCTGTCTCTGGTTCTTTTCCATCCCTCCTGACCGCAGACATTCCTTAAGGTTCATGCATGCTCTTGTCTTTCCTCTCTCCGCTTTCTTCCCTTTAGTAGTAAACTATCTCTCAACTGAGCAAGGTTCTCTGTAAAGATTTGCTTTGAAGTGCCAATGGGACCTCTAAACAGAGGTGTCCCTAAAGCAGTTGGAGATGTGAAAAGTCCCTTCAAAGAAGAGGTGATAGAGCTACTCATTATACTCACAGAGATTCTTGTTCAGTAGCACGGGGTGGTGCCTGGAAATCTGCCACACAGCAACGTCCCAAACCACCGTCATAGGAGGACTTGCAACCAACCAGGCTGCCAGATGTGCTCTCCAAAGGCCAAAGCCCAGGTTGCTCTAGGTGACGATGTGAGCTTCCATAAGCTCAGGCAATCTCATGCACAACACCACCCCTCCCTCAGCTCTCCTGATACAGAACCCCTGCCAAAGCTCCGCTGGGACCTTTATGAGAAAGGTGCAATTCAGATGCTGTGTAGCTCCAGAAGAGGAGAAAAGGAAGACATAAAAAGCCAAACTGTCCCTAGGAAAAAACTGGTAGAACTGAGTTTGGGGCAGGAAGGGAATTGGTAACTAGGAAATAGTTGAAGGATTAGGACAAATCTACTCAATTATGCATTGCTGTCTTCCCCACACTCAGGAAGTTCTATTAGGAGAAGAGGCTCCACTGCAAGGAGGAAAAGTAGGTTCTTCAAGATCACGGATGTTGGGGGTGGAGGTCTGGCCAGCTTGGTCACAGACATGCTGAGGCTGGAGAGAGAGATCTCCTTGGTGGATGAGGAAGGAGGCCACAAGGCACAGAGGACAGCACCAGAGAAAAGGGCAGCTGTTTTCTCAGTTCTGTACAAAGAGCTCTCTGCTCTCATGCTTCTGGGCTATAAGGCCTCATCAGCCAGAGCCAGAACTATGCCCAGACTGTGAATTTGTGACAGCACTTTAGACCTATAGTGGATTAAATGGGGTTCCATGGGCTGGCCTGCAGGCCTAATTCCATTTTTATAGAAAATGATTTCTGTGGTAAAATGTGTTTGGAATTCCCTATAACCAACTTACAAATAACGTTTTATAAGGCCATATGTGTTTAAGCTTGGAAACTGCCCACATGTAACACTTAGAGAAATTTATGCTCTAACATGTGGGCTACGATCATACTGCTGAAACCTGCAGCTGTCTGTAACAGTTCTCATACTCTCTGCATTCCCAAAAGCTGTATTAGCACCATCTTGGTAAATTCCAAGAAGAACTATAGAAAAATACTTACTCAACTGTCCTGCCAATAACAGGATGGGATTGGTGAAGAGCATTTGTTGGAGGAAAAGCTTAGTTGTAACCAAAGTTATGTGCAAGTTGGTTAGGTGTAATTTTTTCTGTGAAATAATATACATCTGTATCTCTTTGTCTAATTCTATTTTTTTTAAGATTTATTTATTTGAGAGAGAAAGAGAGAGAGAGAGAACACAAGTGCATGAGAGCACAAGAGGGTGCACACACTGGGAAGAGGCAGAGAGGGAGGGAGAAGCAGACTCCCGAGTGAGCAAGTAGCCCAATGCAGGGCTAACCGACTGAGCCACCCATGTGCCCCCCTTTATCTATTTTAAATGAAGTTTACTTAAGTTCTTCCTGTCCCTCCAGAAGAGTATCTTTTAGGCTATCATGAAGGGTTTTATTCACCCTCCCCCCAGAAATGTAACCCTAACTTCTTTTCAGTTTCCAGGTCCTCTCCTTTCTATCTTTGTCTTTCGTTTTTGTTTGTTCATTTGTTTTTATTTGTTTTTATTTTTTTTATTTTTTAAGATTTTTTATTTATTCATTTGACACAGAGAGATTACAAGTAGGCAGAGAGGCAGGCAGAGAGAGAGGAGAGAGGAGGAAGCAGGCTCCCTGCTGAGCAGAGAGCCCGATGTGGGCCTCGATCCCAGGACCCTGGGATCATGACCTGAGCCGAAGGCAGCGGCTTTAACCCACTGAGCCACCCAGGCGCCCTGTTCATTTGTTTTTAATTGGAAGCTACTAACCCTCACCCCAGAAGAATATATACAAAATCTAGCAATTTTTTTTCAGGAGGATCAGAGTTTCCTGCCTTTCTATATATGACATGACCCCATAATTAAACATGTGTGCTTCCTAATGCTCTTTCTCCCCTCTCTCCCTTTCCCCTTACCCCGCCTTCCTCTTTCTCCCTCTCAAACTCTCTCACACACAATGCATAGGTATCACAGTTATGGGGAGCCCTCTAAGGGCTTCTGGGATCATATCCTGAGTGAGATGCATCTTTATGTAGCACTCAGCGGAAGGAGTAAGGGATCTGCAAACCAATCAAGACTCTGCTGTCCTCGCCACATACCACAGGGGGAGCTTAGTTTTCTTGCATAAGTATGTCATTCCCTTCTCCCCTTACCAAGCCTTCTGACCCCACCCAGAGGGAATATCATTTCTAATTTACCAACCTAGAGGGGAAGTTATTTCCAAATTTGCCCAAAGGTGCTGGTTAACAGAGCTGGGAACCTTCACCTGTGAAGAAGGTCATTTTCCACATCTTCTACATAAGGAAAGAAGTTAAGCAAGGCTAAGTGTCTCACTCAGGGTCACATAATTAGCAAAGACAGAAATCAAGCTCTATTGTATCTAACCTAATTACCCATGTTCCCTCCACTACAGTTCACATAGTTCCCTCAGCATCTGTCTCGAAGGGCTGTTTTGTCAGCTCCTCTCTGTGTGACTTCTTTCTCAACCATGCTGTAACACTGAGCCTTCAGGAGACTCCCAGCCCTGAGGAAAGCAAGAGAACTCCCAGTGCTCCCTTCATGTCTCCTTTCCCCACCCTCTTGCTTTCTTACCCCACCTCTCTACTCTTTCAGGATTCTTCCATTCACTCAATAAATATAAGATGGTGAGTTTTGTCTTCTACTCTCTGGTGTCTTGGCAAAATCAGAAATGGAGCTACATCTTCAGAATGAAAATAGAATAATAACATTTCACAACACATTCTAGAAGAAGAGAAGCTTAGTGTTTAGTTCCTTTAATGAGGTTTGTCATATTTTCATGAAGGTTAAAAAAATGAGAAAAATGTAGATGCCTGCCTGGGTGGCTCAGTCAGTTGGGCATCTGCCTTTGGCTCAGGTCATGATCCCAGGGTCCTGGGATCAAGTCCCGTATGGAGCTCCCTGCTTGGCAGGGAGCCTGGTTCTCCCTCTGCCTGCTGCCTTCCTTGCTTGTGCTTGCTTTCTTTCTCTCTCTCTCTCTCTCTCTCTCTCTCTGTCTGTGACAAACAAATAAATAAAATCTTAAAAAAAAAGTTGCTTTGAATCTGAAAAGACTCAGAAGCAGTATATAAAGGGTCTGTTACTTCCTGATTCTGTGGTTTAAGTATAAAAAAACAGACTTTAGAGTTAGGCAAATATGTTTAACTCTCAACCTGACCAGTATCAAATTTGAACAACTCAGCCACTTTAAGGCTCATTTTCCTTATCTGTAAAATGGGGATGCTAATAATAGCTATCTTCTCATGAGACTAAAGCATCTAGTATTGTGCTGGGTAGGTTGTAAGTGCTCGGTAAATATATTCCCCCTCTTTCATCTTTTCTTAGGTTGCTAACGCCTTAAAGAATCATATCTTATTAATGTTTATACCCTACACTGGTGATGTAGCTATTTATTAAATGTCTATTGAATTCAATATTGTCTGCTTTACTCTTCAAGTTGTAAAGATTAGTCCATAGAGTGATTCAATTTGGATGCTATCCTATTAGTTGAAAGCATTATGAAACAAAATGTTTCAAGTAACATCATTCTAAAATAACAAACGTTATCATCCCCCCCCCAAGACTCACCCCTTTCTGTGATTACCTATCTATCAACAACTCTCAGAACAAGGGGTTTACCAAACTTCTTATGATACCACAGAGTTAACTGCTTTTAACTAAGACAAGAGTTGTGGCAAAATCAAAATTATCTCTATGATTGACAATGTGAAGACATCTCTAAAAGAACAACTTGTGAAATAGAATTTAAAGCTGTCGTTTGGCATTATGGTTTGACATTTGTTTGCAGTTATGTTTTTAACTACAATTAAGGGAATCTAGATTTTTGCATGTATGTAAGGAATTAGATTCTCATTTTCTTTCGGGTCTAAGAATTTAAAAGTTAAAAATTTTAAAATAAATACTCTTAATTGAGAGAGATCCTAATTTGCCTATTGTGCCAACTCCAGAAATGTTATTTTTAAACAATATTTCATGAAACTGCAGGGTAGAGTGCTGCAGATAACCACACCTCTCTCTCAAATATAAAAAGCAAAGACAGCATACCACTGCCGAGAGCTCAAGGCTGGTATGAGCTTGAACCAGTATTGCTGATAAATTGTGTCACTTTAGATGGTCATTTACTACTTCAAGATCTTGTTTCTTCTAAAACTTAGGCAATTGCCTTAGGAGTATTACCAAAAAATGGTGAGAAAGAACCACTATATCCCCAGAGACTAAAACAATGCCTGACACATAATGGGCATGCAATAAATATCTGCCAGATAGATGGATGTATGGATGAGAATTAATTTAACCTCTATGAAACCTCTGAGTGCATGGTTTAAAATTTGAAAGCTCCCAATGTTTCTCTCTCAGGTCCAGAGAGCTTCTGATTTGTCAAAAATCAGAGGTGGGAATACAGTACAAGCTCCTGGATTCTAGTGTTAATCTTCTTTATTAGATTCTTAGTAAAATCCAAATTTAGGACCTAAATCTGTATTGTTTCATGTAACTCCAAGGCATCTTCATCTCCAGAACTGGTTCTGAAGAGGAAATTAGATGTCTGTATGATATTCAAAAATGGCTACACATTTTCAGCTTTTATAGCATGGAAAAATATGGAATATGAATCTAACAATGTTTTATTTCTTATCATTCCTCTAGATTTCTAGCAGAAAGGCTCACAAGAGTCAAAATTAATTCCTTTTAGTTTCTTTCAACACAAGCTTTTTTTTCAACATCAGTGTCTTAAAATGCTTTTGTATTCCTCAGCAATGTGTAAGCTCTTCCATGGATATAGTGTGTAAGTGTGATTTTTGTTTTTGGAATCGGGATTATCTTTTTCACACATACAATCATCTCTGTTTATATTACTCAATGGCCATTTCATGCTAATCAAGGGCAGTAAGTATTTGTACAATCACATGTAATTATTCTTTCTGCCTTGTCCCACTAAAGAATCACACAAGAGTCTTAGAGTCTGGGTCAGAAGCTCAACAGGAGTCAAAGAGATCTGAAAGTCCTTCTCATTTCTAGAGCCATAAATATCAAGCAAACTTCAGATCTTAAGTTCACAATTTTTAAAAAAGTTCGTTCAAAACACCTTATACCTTGTGGAAGTGTCATAGGGAACTTCATAACTCTGAAAATTCAGTGAATAATTATCATTTCAATAACATTGTTTAAACCTTGGTTGACTCTATTTTAACATCTATAATCTACTAGACTTTCAGTTTTGTTCTAAAAGGAAACATTTAACAGCAGTGGTGTTTCGTACTCAGTCCATCAGAAGAATGTATATAGAGTGAATTGTACTTTTGATTGTATCTAAATTATATTTGTCTCCAGAGAGACTGAAATTTGAACATCTCAAATACTCAGCACCACCCATTTTACAATAAAGGTAACTTCTAGTGTACTGACAGGCACCCATCTGAAAATTCTTTTGAAATTTTCTAATCAGTAAGACTTCTTTTCAAATAGGACACCAGGCTTAAGAAATAAAATGGACCAAATTGCCAAGACTGTGCTGTCTGCTACTTCTAACAAGCTCATGGCCAGCCACATCCATTCTGTGTACTGGCATTTTAAAAACCACGTCAAGTGCCACTTCAGTTTCCATCGACTGCTGTTCCTTTTTTGATTAAGCTTACTATTATAAGATTCTAATCTCATCCTAAAGTTGTATAATATCACTTGAAGATAGACTATGGCATTAGTTTTCTATTGCTGCTATAACAAATTGCCCACAATTTAGTGGCTTAAAATATTAGAAATTTATTATCTTATAGTTTTGCAGGTCAGAAGTCTAAATGAGTGTTAAGGGACTAAAATCAAGGTGTCACTAGGTCAGGTTCTTTCTGGAAGTTCCAGGGGAAAGCCCATTCCTTGCTTCTTCTAGCTTTAAGAGGCTGCTGGCATTCTTTGCATCCTAGCTGCATGAATCCAGTCTCAGCTTCCTTTGTCACATCATCACCTTCCCCTACATTAATGCTCTCACCTCTTTCTTGTAAAGGCCTTGGTAATTACATTTAGGGCACAACCAAATAACCCAAGATAATCTTCCCATCTCAAGACTCTTAACTTAATCACATCTGCAAAGTCCCTTTTGCCATATAAAATAACATACAGACTCTGAAGATTAGGACATGGATATCTTTGAAGGCAATTACTCAGTCTCCTACATCTGTGATAAGTTAAAGATGGCCCTTATTAATCCTATAGCAAATAATAAAATAAAACTAAACAAAAGATTTATAGCTAAACAGCCAAAAAAGTATATAAAATTGAATCATAAGACGTATGCAAAATCAAAAAGAAGGCAGAAAAAAGAAGGAAAAGGACACAACAGGTGAGACACATAGGGGACAAATAGCAAGATGATAGACTTAAGGCTAACTATATCAACAATTGAATTAAATGTAAATTGTCTAAACATTCCGATTTAAAGATGAAGATTATCAGATTGTATTAAAAAAGTAATTCAGCTATAAACTGCCTATAGGAAATTTATTTTAAACGTAATGACACAAGTAATTTAAAAGTAAAACAATGAAAAAAATACACCAAGCTGTCGCTAATCAAAAGAAAGCTGAAATACTATTGATATCATATAAAGTAGATTTTAGAACAAAGAATATTACCAGAAATAAACAAATTCATTTCATAATGATAAGTGGATCGGGGCACTTAGGTGGCTCAGTCAATTAAGGATCAGACTCTTGATTTAGTCTCAGGTCATAATCTCAGGGTCATGAGATGGAGCCCCATGTCAGGCTCCATGTTCAGCTCTCCCTCTTCCTCTGCCCCTCTTCTCTCTCTCTCTCTCTCTCTCTCTCTCTCTCTCTCTCTCTCTCTCTCTTTCTCTCTCTGTATCTTAAAAAAGAAGAAGAAGAAGAAGAAGAAGATTCAGTGCAATCACAAAATTCCAACAGAACTTTTTGTAGAAATTAACAAGTTAATTCTAAAATTTACATGGAAATACAAAGGACCTAGAATAAGCAAAACAACTTTAGAAAGAAACCTAAATAGTCAAAAGATCAAAGTCAATACCTAACTTCAAGACTTCTTGTAAAGCTACATATTTAATAGTGTGATACTAGTCTCAAGAAAGACAACTAGATCAGTGGAACAGAATAGAGAATCTGGAAATATGCACACGTATATGGTTAATCGATTTTCTACATGGGTACTAAAACAATTCATTGGAGAAAAGATAGTATTTTGAAACCATTGGTATTGGAATAATTGTATATACATGTGTGGAAAATAAACTTTGATTCATACTATAAAGTATATATAAATTCAAAATAGAGATCTAAATATAAAATCTAAAATCATAAACTTCTAAAAGAAGACATGGAAGACCAACATTTATAATCTTGAGTTGGGCAAAGATTTCTTGGATTCAACACCAAAAGAACACTCCATAAAAGAAAAAAATAACCCTGATAAATTGGACTTCATTAAAATTAAGACTTCTGTTTCTTAAAAGACAGTTTAGAGAATGAAAAGACAAACAGTATACTGGAATAATATATTTGCAAAATATACATCTCATAAAGGACTTGTTTCCAGAATATATAAAGAACTTTAGAAACTCCATCATATGACTGTAAACAACCTAATAAAAAATGAAAGATTTGAACAGACACTTCACCAATGAAGATATACAGGTGGTCAGTAAGTACACAAAAAAGATGTTTAACATCATTAGTTATTAGGGAAATGCAAATTAAAGCCACGGTGAGATACTACCACAAACTTTCATAATGTCTAGAATTAAAAAGTCTGAGCATAACTTAGTGTTGACAAGGATGTGGTGAAGCTAATTCTCATACCCAGCTGGTTGAAATATAAAACAGTACAACCTCTTTGGGAAACAATTTGGAAGTTTCTTAAAAAGTTAAGCATTACACTTACCTTGCTACCCTGGTGTTTTACTCACAGAAATTAAAGGGATTATCTATATAAAAATTTGTACAGAGGTATTGATAGCAGCTTTATTTGTAATAGTCCAAACCTGTGAAACAACCTATATGTCTATCAACAGCTGAATTGATCAAATAAACTGTGGTATAGCCATGCAATGAAATACTACTCAGCAATACAAATGAGCCACAATGTAAGCAAGGAATATCCACTACCTCCAGGGTAGAGATCCTCACAGTGGGTTCCAGGGGAATTTCAGAATTTCGATGTGCTCCACCGGGTACCAGGTGCACACCTCCCAGTGAGAGAACTATTCTGTCCATGCCTGACTGTGATCAGACTTGGCCACTTGACTTGTTCTTGCCACTGAAATATGAGAGAATGCACCAATTCTGAGTAGAAGCTTTAATATATCCAGTGTTTTGGAGATTTTTCTTTTCCATCTGCCACCAAAGTAGGATTCCTGGGTAAGAGTTGCTCCTTGAGCTACCCTGGAACAAAACATGGGGAGCAAAGCAGCAGTTGACACATAACATGAGCAAAAAATAAACTCTAGTACTTTGAGCCTCTGGGATTATATGTTAAGTTTGGGATGTCTCTGAAATATAAAAGTAGAGCAGTCAGATGGTGAGTTGGATTAATGAGTCAGATACTCAGAGAATACAGAGACTAGATCTGAGCCAGAGATAAAGGTTGGGAGTTGTCAGCATCTAGATTGCATTTCAAGCATAGAAGTGGATAAGATCACCTAGAGGAAGAGTAGACAGCAAAAAATGCTGAGGAATACAAACATTTAAATGACAAGTACAGAAAGAGGAGTCTGCAAGGGAGACAGTAATGGCCGAATATTTGGAGGAAAGCCACAAATGAGGTTTCTAATGCAATTTTGCTGTCCTCATTCTTTACTACTTCTGCTTCACTTCCTTTTCTTCAGCCTAGAGACTGCTAAGCAAGCATCAGAGCCTGCTGGGTGCACCTCACACTCAGCAAGATAAATTTTTCTTTTGCATTACTGGATTTTGAGCACCATTTGGACAGGGATCCTGCCTTCCTAATTCACCTCTGTGCCTTCAGGGCCCAATGACACTGCCTTGTCCCTAGTGTGCATAGCTGACAGTAAACTCTACCCTACTAGTCACCTGCCCAGTCCATCACCTTAGTCTTTCTCTTGATTCCTTTTCTTCCACATACATGTGCTCAGGCTTTAATCACTAATTATTTTTAAATAAATATTGAATAGATATATAGAAGGTGAACATAGGTGTAAAGTATAAAGAAGTGCAATACAATGAACATCTATGAGTCAACCACTCAGTTTAGGAAAAAGAACATTACCATTAGCTTTGAAGTCCCTTTGTGCTTCTCCTCATTTCCAACACAGTGCCTCATTCCGCAGAGGAAACCACCAACTTGCATTTTGTGGTTCTCAGCAAACTAGGAATAGAAGAGAACTTCCTCAAACAGATAAAGAACATCTATAAAAACCTATAGATAACACCTGATGTTTCTTTGCCTCACTATGATTTTACCAAGTTGTTTACATTCCTTAAAAAAGTTAGATTTTGCTTCTTCACAGAAATAAAATCATACTATAAGTATTACCCAGTGTTTTTTTTTCTTTGTAATCAAGATTATGTTTCTGGGATTTTTCCATTATGATGCATGTAGCTGAAAAGCCTTCATTTCTTTATCTGTATTACATTCTAAACTATACCACAATTGATTTATCCATTCTGCTTTAACTGTTTTCTGTAAGTTTTGATATGTGGCAATTTCATTATTGTTCAGTTCTAAGTATTTTTAAATGTCAGTTATGATTTTTCACTTGACCCATGACTTACTCAGAAATACATTTTTTAAATTTCCAAATACATGGAGATATTTTATGTATCTTTCGTTACAGGCGTTTGTTTTCTGAGGATATGGACTCTTTTTTTTTTTTAAGATTTTATTTATTCATTTGACACAGAGAGAGAGATTACAAGTAGGCAGAGAGGCAGGCAGAGAGAGAGGAGAGAGGAGGAAGCAGGCTCCCCGCTGAGCAGAGAGCCCGATGTGGGCCTCGATCCCAGGACCCTGGGATCATGACCTGAGCTGAAGGCAGTGGCTTTAACCCACTGAGCCACCCAGGCGCCTGAGGATATGGACTCTTAACAGTGCTATTCAATAGTATAATGTGAACCACATATATAATTTAAAATTTTTCGATTGTCACATTAAAAGAGAAAAATAAGTAAAATGTATATTGTAGTTCACTTAACTTCATATATACAAATTATCATTTAAATATGTAATGATCTTTAAAAATTATCACAAACATTTTAGATTTTTGGGAGGTACTCAGTTTTCAAATCTGGTGTGCATTTTAAATTTAGGCACATCCTAATTTGAACCAGTTACACTTTAAGTGTTTGGAAGTTACATATGGTTAGTGGATACCATATTGGACTATATAGGTTAATCAGACAACAGTTGTTTGAAATTTACTTTCTGGCCTAGGATGTCCGTTTCATGTGAACTGGAAAATAATTGTGTATTTTTCTACTAATTTGCTACAGAGTTCTATACATGAACCTTAAATCAGTCTTATTTGCATTGTTAAAATCCTCTGTATTTTTACTGAATTATTTGTCTTTTTGACCTTGGGTTACTGCATTGCACATTACAGGAAGGCCTCTGACATTAGCCTGGAGTTGTGCAATATACATTTCCATGGCCTTATATGGTGATCCCAGAGACTGACTGAACATAATTGAGAGAACTGTGTTGAAATCTAACTATAGTAAAGATTTTACAGTTTCTCCTTACAGTTCTATGAAGTTTTGCTTTATATATTTGGAAGCAATTTTAAAAGGTGCATATAAATTTAGACTACTTATGGTGAATTAACCTGTTATCACTATAAGCCTAGAATAACGACTTCTGTCTTAAAGTTTACTTTGTCTAATATTAGTATAGTTTCATGCTTCTTTTTCTTTAATATTTCCCTGTTACATCTTTTCCAAAAAAAAAAAAAAAGGAAATCTTTCCATGTCCTTGTGTTTTAAGAATGGCTCTTATAAAGAACATATATGTTCTTTATGCTCGGGTGTGTTTGTTTATCAAGACTGTTTCTCTATTTTAACTTATGAGTTTAATGTATTTACCATCATTGTGATTGCTACCTTAAGCTTTATATTTTTTTCCTCTTTTTCTGCAGTGTTTCTACGTTTTGGGTTTTTGGGTGGAGGGGTATTGTTGGAGTTTTATTTATTTTCTTTGTGCTTTTTCCTCTAATGGTGTATTCTCTTTGTATTTTTTTAGTGGTTACTTTTGAAATTTTTCCATGCATACTTAGTGAATTCTAAAATTAATATCTCAAAGTCCCCTTGAATCATTCAAGGACCAAAGAACATTTGAGCTCAAAACTATATTTTATACAGATATTTGTTTATAATTACCTGTATGCATGGCTGGCTACATAATTTTCAGGGCGCAGTACAAACTGAAAATGTGGGCCTCCTTGTTCAAAAAGCTACAAAGGAGCTTTTTTCCCCTGCCTTCACAGTATCTATTTCAATCTGACATGGTGTTTTCTTGGTTACTATTGAATGTTGTATTCCCTTGAGCATGGGGAAATTGTGGAATGGATACAGGCTTTCATAAGCACCCAGTATTCTTCCCTGTGATTCAGAGCAGGGGGAGTACACGTGCCCAACCCTCACCCTCCCCATGCAGGTACCTGCACCTGAGCCCACACCCAAAGCAGAGGAAGGCAGCAGATGCTGGGCAAGGGCTGAGGATCAGGGGCTGGAGAACCATCCTAGAGAGGCAGGGAGGTGGTAGGAGGTAGGACTGTATGTGAACCAAGGCTCCAAGCTAAGCCCCTGGTACATGCTCTGTTGTCCCATCAGACCTCACATAAAACACAAATTTAAAGATAAAATTATTAAGAATTTCTTGATGGTGACCATAATGCATTAATTCTAAAGCTCAGGATCCCCTTCTGAGCATGGGCCTTGTACAACTGTCCTGATCATATGCCCAAGAAGTCCTCCCTGCATTTGTGTTTGCCAGTTTCTTTGCTTACATTTCTTCTTGCATGCTTGACCTTCCTTCTGAGATCTTACCCCTTCCTACAAGGCATATTCTTTAAAATGTTCTTTAGTAAGGGTCCTTTAACTGGTAGTAAACACTCTGATTTTATTTATATGAGCATATTTTATTTCAGTCTCATTCTGAAAGGTAGTTTTGCTGGGTACCCAACTTTAGTTGGTGGTTATTTTCTCATAAAATTTTGAACATATTATTTTGCTGTCTGACTTCCTTTGTGTTAAATAATAAGCTTTCAGTATGTTTGGGTTCCTTTGAAAATATTGGATTTTTTCTCTCCAGCTTCTTTTAAGATCTCTTTAACTTTGATGTTCTTCATGTTCACTATCAGATGTTCAGATGGGAGATTTATTTTTATTTATCTTGCTTGGAATCCATTTGGCTTCCTAGATTTGTGAGTTAGTGTTTTTCATCAATCTGGAATAGTCACCTCAGATATTGCTTCCTCTCTCTTTTCTCTCCTCTCCTTCTGAAATAGTGAATAGATATATATTAGATCTTTTCACTCTCTCCTCTGTATATCAACTTGGCTTTTATATTTTCCATATTTTTCACTTCCTATACTTCATTCTGTATAATTTCTTTAAATCTCCCTTCCAGTTTATTATTTCATTTTTTTAGGTGTGAATAATCTGCTACAGGACCACCCACTGTTTTTCATTTTGATTATTATATTTTTAATTTCCTGCAAGTTTGATTTGATTCTTTTTCATATTACATTAGTTATTTAAATCACTCTTTTATTTCATTGAACATCCTGATTTTATATTCTGTATCTGAAAACTCGACACTTTAGAAAGTATGAGTTTGATTATGCTTTCATTTGTGTCTGTTTATTCTTTCTCTTACTGGCTTTTTTTTTTTTCTTTTATAGTTTTGTGATTTTTAAAAAATCAGCATCTCATAGGTCTTGACTTTTTATCTGTAGAAAACCTTTGAGTCCCAGATTGAAGATAGGTTGCTCCCCAAAATATTGATGTTTTTTCCTACCAGGTATCTGGAGATAAAGTTAACCTATTAACCTTCAACATGAAGCTCTTTGAACCACTCAGGTTGTATGAATTCATGTTAAAAACCTGCATTAGGGTTAGTTTGTGTTTACAAATTCCTGTGAGAGATTTATATTTTTCCCTGTATCTAGCACCACAATTCAAAACCTGTAATTTTCGGGGCACCTGGGTGGCTCAGTGGGTTAAAGCCTCTGCCTTCGGCTCAGGTCATGATCACAGGGTCCTGGGATCGAGGCCCACATCGGGCTCTCTGCTCAGGGGGGAGCCTGCTTTCTCCTCTCTCTCTGCCTGCCTCTCTGCCTACTTGTGATCTCTCTGTCAAATAAATAAACAAAATCTTTAAAACAAAACAAAACAAAAAACCAGTAATTTTCTTTTGTACCGTGAGAGATGTTATTTGAATTTCACACATACTAGGTGTGAATTTCGCACACATACTGCACGTGCAGCTCTTTGAGATGCAGCTTCATGCAGGTGAGTTTCCTTTTAGACTCTTTCTCTCCCAAGCACTTCATGGCTATGAAATTTAAAACTCAAGTTCAGCAACTTTGGAAGGTACCTTCAAGGTGAGAATTGGTTTCAACACTCTACCTATTGTTGGGGGCTCTTCCTTTTACTTCACTTTTTTTTTTTTAAAGATATAGTTTGAAATAATTACAGAAGAGTTACAAAGACAGTACAGAGAGAGTGTATGTTTCTTTTTGGCCCATTTTTAATAACAATGACACATCTGCAAAAACTGAGAAATTAACATTGGTATAATACAATTAACTAAACTACAGACCTTACTCAAATTTCAATAGTTTTCCACTCATATCCTTTTTCTGTTTCTTTCACTTGGGTTTTGTTGTCTGCATCCTTCCCACTTTTTGTCCAGCTCACTGATGAATTTTAAGATTTTTTTATAAGTTAAAAAAATGTTTACTTATTTTCAGTAGGAAAGTTGTCAAAGTATCCAGTCCAACACACTTCTGGAAAGAGAAGTCTGGGGAGTTTTAATATTTTTTAAACAGTCCCTCAAATGATATTCGTAATCCTGGTTACCAAGTTCAAAATGTCTTCTTATGCTTGTGTCCTTAAGATTTTCTAGCCCAGAAATGTTGGCATTATTTTTATTATGGTAAAAAATATTTAATAATATTATAAGAGTGAGACTGGAAAAGAAATTAAGAGAGATTGAGAGTCTATTATAATACTACAGGTGGGAGAAAAAGTCAAGAGCCTTAACAAGGCACAAGGCTGTTGGTAGTGGGAAAGGAAGAGAGGGAATAGTTTGGGGTTCACTCAGGAAGCAAAATATAGAATTTGGTATTGGATGGATGTGGTACAACAAGGAGAAGAAAGAGAGAAAACTCAGGGATTTCAAACCAAAGATTTTGACTCTCGAAGATTTTCAGAAGTCAAAAGTAAAAGCAAGATTGTAGGAGATGATAGTAAATTTGTTTTTTAATGGATCTGGTATTAATGGTTCATTAGGGTGGAGATGTCCAACAGGCAGTTATAATTGATAGTCACAATATTGAGAAAGGAGTCAGAGCTAAAAGGAACAGGGCTGTGATATAAAACAAAGAGATTAGAAAGAGGAATAAGCAGTGGAGAAGAATCACCTACATAGAAACTAAGGAGGGACCTGATGATTACAGAAGAGGGAAGGAGTCCTGATTAACAAGTGTGCTTTTGCCACTATTTGTGATATTCAAAGGCTTAATTTCAGTGCCCTGTGAAATGCTCTTATGAATCTTCTGCACTTACCTCCACCCAGAGGATTACAAACTAAACTTTAAGATCCATTTATGTGGATTAAAATATTAAAATGTTCTTTGTGTTTTCTTTTCAATTTTCTAATATGTTTTGTACTATATCATATCTCAGACATTACCTTCTGCTTAATTTGGTTTGTTCCTATCAGTACTTAAGACAAATAAAAGAAAAATAAATCTAGCAAGAACTGCAAACGTGTTGATTTTATAGCATATCCCAACATATTTTCTTTTTTTTTTTTTTAGGAAACAAAATACTGTCTAGTGTTAGAATTTAGTCATAAACTTTGGAACCATAATGTGCAATGTTTCGTGATATTTATGACTCCACATATGTTGTTACTATTTTATGCGAAAGTAATAACATAACTTATTAAACAAAAACTAAGCCTGGGAAAATACTTACCTTGTATGTAGTGTTTGTAAATTGCTGTTAATGGTAAAGTAGTATCTAGTGGCAGTATATATATTGCTAAAGAGAAGAAGCAGACGAAGTTGTGAAACACTATTCTCTGAGCCAGGAACTGCAATTTAGGAAGAGTGTCAGGGTCTTGACTCATTTGTTGGGTTTATGGTTTTAGGGAATTAATGCTGATTTCACATCAGAAAAGCATCGAACAGCTGCAGGAAACCCTTAGACAGAAGCTGCTGAATGATGATAACTGGAGAGAGAAGGTAATGATAATGTAGCTTTCATCAGCATGTGTCTTATTTGCTTTTTAAAAATTCTGCCTGTTTGGGCCACCTGGGTGGCTCATTTGATTAAGTGTCTGCCTTCAGCTCAGGTCATGATCTCAGGGTCCTGGGATCAAGCCCCACATCAGGCTTCCTGCTCAGTGGGGAGTCTGCTTCTCCCTCTTCCACTGCCTGCCACTCTCCCTTCTTGTGCTTACTCTCTCTCTCTCTCTCTGTGTCAAATAAATAAATAAAATCTTTTTTAAAAATTATGTTGCCAGAAGACTACTCCAGATATCTTGGCTTCTATGCATATTTTGATTCCTTCTGGAATTTTCTAGACCAAACATGCTTATAATGTGTGTCTTTTCCAAAATATTAGACAACATAATGGGAAATAAAAAGGTAAGAACAGAATTTAAAATCTTGTAAAGTCAAGATAGTCCTTGGTACTCATGTAAAAGTGTGATTTTTATTTTTAAGTATTTACCTTTTTCCTGTAAAGGGACAGAATCTGCATTTGTCTACATCCTTAAAAGCAGGAGAATATTAATTTATTCTCACAATTTCTCTGCTTTTTAGAAGATACTATAAGAGAATGGAAAATGACAAAATTAGTTATGAACTTTTGGTAAAGTAAAATGAATAAATATTTAGCTCACTATTTACAAAGAAAATATTTTCTCTTACAGTACTGAAAAATGCATTAATTTCTGTGTTTAGATTTTCCTAAATTTTTCAGTTTCAGTAATATGTAATACTTGCATAATTTTAAAGGATACAAATAATATTCTAAAAATCACTGGTCCCTGCCTTCTCGAGCCTCGTGCAGCTCTAGTCATTGAGGCTACAGCCATCATCTCCCTGTCATAAACTTCTGATACTCCTTGATTGATCCCTGGACCTTATCCTGAAGAATGCCCTGAAGCCTTTCCAGCCTTTTCTCTTCCCCAGCTGATGTCTGCCCTAGCATTATCCTTCATCCTTGGTTTTCTGATAACATTGTAAATTTGCACCTAGAGGTAGAGTTGGCTACTGAAATTCAGATTGCTTGACTAAAGTCCTGACAACCTGTTTGGTTATTATCAGATTCTTCTCTGTGATCACTAGACCCTATAACTTGTAACCTCAAGCAACAAGCAATGGCCACTTCAAACTAACATCTCTACCTGGACTCTTCCACTGTACCATCCACCAAATTGAACCCTTTAGATATTGTTGCTGGCTTAGGTCAGTTCTAAATTTTTCACTTTCTTTTCCATTCTTTACTCAATTGGCCATACTCAGGCATTACTGGCCCTCTATAACTCAGTCCCACTTTCCTTGTCCCTCAGGGATAGCACACTCAGGCTAGAAGAGAAATGAACACTATAACAACAGTTCCATGGAGGCAACAATTAAAAGTTGAGAATACAACTAAAGTTGCTCTAAGTGGCTCATTCTTATTTTGTTTTATTTGAAGTATGGACTTTTTCTTTTCCTTCTTCTCTAAAGCCCACATTTCTTTAATTCTTTCTAATTTTTATTAGATTTGGGTTACTCAGTTGGCTAGCCTATTCTTTTTTTTTTTTAAACAAATATTTGGATTTTTAAAAAAGATTTTATTTATTTATTTGACACAGAGAGAGATCAGATCACAAGTAGGCAGAGAGGCAGGCAGAGAGAGGAGCAAGCAGGCTCCCCGCTGAGCAGAGAGCCCAAAGTGGGCCTCAATCCCAGGACCCTGTGATTGTGACCTGAGCCGAAGGCAGAGGCTTTAACCCACTGAGCCACCCAGGTGCCCTGGCTAGCCTATTCTTATTTACTTCCTCCATCCTTACCAATCCATGTTTGAAAATACAAAAAAAGATGACCAACCTAACCAGCAATCCAAAAAGTGCAAATTAAAACAATGAGATTATATATTTTTAACCCATCCAATTAACAGAGTGAGTGGTTTTGGCATTGTGGTAAGGTCTTGTGAGATAATCTTTCATACTTACTCTGTAAAGGGCTGAAAGTTACAACAACCCTTTGGAGAGCAATTTGGAAGCATGTAGGAAGAGATATTGTAAACATCTCATCTTTTGATGCAAAAATTTCACTGATGGAATTAATGTGAATAGAGATTCACAGATTCTTCTCTTCCTTCAAATACCTGAGCTCCTCTTAAACTGGTAGAGTGAACTTTCCCAGTTTGCTTTGTAGAAGTTCCTTATCTTCATGGTCACACCCCATGAAGGACTTTCAGATACAATCTACTGGAGAAATCTCTGCATTTACAATCTCTCTATTACTGCTGCTTACTGTACCCTGTCTGTGAGGTGCTAACACAGCAAGTGGACCAAGTTAATGTTAGCATTTGATCATATAAAAGCATTATAGTCTTGCTTCATGCTGTTAATCTGATGATGAAAATAAACCTATGTAAGATTTTCTAAGTTCTTGCTAAGACCATGATATCATTCTAATAAATTAATTATATCATAGATGTATTTTGGCATGTATAATTTTCTGTGATATAAATGGGCATTTCATTTTGTTGAGAGGACATGACTTCTTTTTAATAAATCTTATAATATAGCTTAGCAGTAAATCAAGATCCAGACCAGTAAAGCCAAGGAATGATAATTATGTCTTGGCTGTGCTCATTATTGAGACTATGAATAAAAAGTTCCCTAAAAGTCTTCTCATGAGAAAGGAAAATCACTAATATGACATTGTCATCTGTTTCTTGGGTCACTGTGCCTTTGTGTAGAAATGAAGTGTTCCCTTTATAAATATATAATACACATATTGGAATAAACTTCATAACTTAAATCCTTTTAACTTGCAGAAAAAGTAGATAGCAATTTGTGCCTGTACTTAATTATTTTAGAGTATGTAAAAAGCACATAATAGAATCAATAGTTGCTATGCAACAAGGATGGCACATTTTAAAATAAACTGCATATTTACTAATTGCCATAGATTTTTGTTTATTTCAAGTATTCCTTTGATGGAAAAAAATAAATTAATATGCACACTGAACATTTAAAATTGTTTCCTAATGCACAGTGTTGTTACTTTTCAGTTAACATTTTTGTAATTAAAAAATTTCCTATAGCCAGACTGCTGACATTAAGTGATAGTCATGTGTTGACTATTATTTTGTAGTATGATAAACAAATTCTAACCAAATATTTTGTTAGATTATTATTAATATATCATCACATTTAGGAACATTTTAGAAATTGTACTACTATTGACCTCATTTTAAATATTACATAGAGCTTTTAAAAACCAATAGCTCAAACAAACAAACAGAATCTTACTTCCTGGCTGAGGAACTGGATTAATAGTGAAAATGGGGGGGGGGAATGGAGTTTACCTCAAGAAATAGTCAATTTCAGCACCAAAGGGAAGCAAACAGAAAATCTCAAATTCTTCTTCAAAACAGAAAAGCCAAATGGCTGAATAATTCCTAATGTGTTTAAATGTACTATTAATGGAATTTAAAAGGATAACTTATAAAATAACAGAATTTGACAGGGATGAACTTGTCATAAAATATCAATTTTCATTTATGCATAATTGAATGGCTAAAAAGAATATTGAGAATACACTTTAATTTATAAAATTATAATGTAATTTTCAAAATTGAACTAATAAAATCACAAAATTTTATATCTAGAATAGCCTGCAAATATCATCTGATTTAAACCCTTAATCAAGATAATAAGAATAGTTTCCATTATTAGAGTGTTTATTATATGCCAGGCCTTGTGCTTAATGCTTTCCATAAATGTAATTTTAATTATTATAAAATTATTATTCCCATTTGCACATGGAAAGAAATAAGGCTCTGAGAAGTTAGGTAAGTTGCCAAAGTTATTTAGCCAGGAAACAACAACTGATCCAAACCTGGAAAAAAAAAATTAAAGCTAACTACAAAATCCAACACTTCTGTATTTGGCCTAGATGGACTAATGGGAGCCAGATTTACCCTCCCTTCTAACTAACTAAACCACTGGAGAAAATGTAGAAAACAGTGGTTTCAAGACACTAGATATCAGACAATGAAAGACAATTGATTCTTAAAGATAGGAGACAAATGAGATAAGCTCTGTGATTGCCCAAACTTAGTTCCTTGAAATAAATTTAAGGCCACAGTGCAGGAAGTGTGAATCTAGGTAGTTTGGTAGGTTCTTTGAGTTAAGGAAACCAGAGAGATCAAGATAGCTACAGTTCACTGGATAGTGTTCTCTGGGGAGAGCTGCACACAGAAAGAATACTGGAGAGCTACAAAAAGTCCACATTGAGTATATGTATGCTTAGTGCATATATGTGGAAACTCCCAAAGGCAGAGAAAGACCTATCTGAAAAGACTAGAGAGGAGTACCAAATGCTCACACAAGGCCAGACTGGAAGACCTATAATTTGCAGGGCACTGGTAGACTTTTCAGAAGGGTCTTGCATCAGTAGTAGGAAAAAATTAGCCCTAGACTAAATGCTGAGCTGATTCAGTCTAACAAATTTTAAAAGGAAGATCTATAAAAATCAAGCTGATTCAAATGCATTCCAGAATGGAGTTCAATAATACTCATAGGAGTATAAAAATATCCAGTATCTAACAAGGTAAAATTTATAATGCCTGGCATTCAATCAAAAATTGCCATCCAAAAGGAAAGGGATAACACGGCTCATAATGAGAGAAAAATCAATGAATAAAAACTGATGCAGAAAGGCACAGGTATTAGAATTAGAAGACAAGGACATTTAAACAGTTGCAATAACCATATTTCATTTGCCCAAAAACTAGAGAAAAAAGTGACCGTGTTAAGTAGAGATATGAAAGACATAAAAAAGATCTAAAGTGAACTTCTAGAGATGAGAAGTACAATATCTAAGATAAAAAGTACACTGGATGGGATTAATGACAGATTAGACATTCCAGAAGAAAAGTTTAGTGAACTTGAAGACACACAATTGAAACAATCCAAATGAAACAAAAATAGAAGACTCAAAACAAACAAGAACATCAGCTATGAGACAAATTCAAGTGGACTAATACATGCATAACTGGAATTCCCAAAGGACAGAAGAGAGAAGAAGGACAGAAAAAATATTTGAAGAAATAATAGCTGAAAAAAATTAAGATTTAATGAAAATTATAGACCACACATTCAAGAAGCTCAACAAACCTCAAATACACCAAGGAACATTCTAATCTAATTGCTCAAAAATAGTGATAGAAAGAAAATCTTAAAAGCAACCAGAAAATAAAAGACATACTATATAGAGAAGAATAAAGATAAGAATGACAATGGATTTTTCACCAAAGACAGTATAAGTGGTTGCACCTGGGTGGCTCAGTTCAGTGTCTAACTCTTGACTTCGGCTCAGGTCATGATTTCAGGGTTGTGAGATTAAACTCTGCATTGGGCTCCATGCTGGGTGTGGAGCCTGCATAAGATCCTCTCTCTTTCCCTTTGCCCCTCCCACCTCTCTATCTCTCTAGGGGGGGGAAAAAAACAGACAATATAAGCACAAGAAGGTGGGAATAAAAGTACTAAAAGAATGAAAGGCCCGGGAGTGTAAGCTGCTGATCTAGAAATCCATATAAAGTGAAAATATCTTTCAAATATAAGGGTGAAAGTCTTTTTCAGATATGAAAAAGCTGAGCAAATATATCACCAGCACATCCACACTGTGAGAAATGTTAAAGGAAGTCCTTTAGTCAGAAGAAAAATTATACCACATGAAAATATGGATCTATACAAAGGACATTAGAAATGGTAAAAATGTGGATAAACAAAAATGTGGATAAATAAATGATAAAGATATTATTTAATTATTTGAATTTCTTTAAAATATAGTAACTATTGAAAGAAAAGTATTAACAACTAATATGAGATTTATAACATGTAGAAGCAAAATGTATTACAACGATAGCACAGTGTCTAGGGGAAAAATGGAAGTATACTATTGTGAGATTCCTATACATGAAATGGTCTATCACAGATAGACTGCATTACATTAAGATGTAGTCTATAAATTCTAAAGCAACCACAAAAATAGAAAAGAATTATAGCTATCAAACCAGCAATGGAAATAAAATTGAATTAAAAAAAAAAAAAACCTTAACTCAGAAGAAGACAAAAAAATAAGAGGAAGAGGAAAAAAGATGAGATGGGCCCACTAGAAGACATATAGCAAGATAGATTTAAAGTTAATCGTATCAATAAATTAAATGTAAATCATCTAAACCAGGGGTCAGCATACTTTTTCTATAAAGGACCAATTGGTAAATATTTTTGCTTTGTGGGGACATTAAGTCTCTGTTGCAACCACTCAACTCTGCCCATCTTAGCTTAAAAGCAGCCATAGACAATAAGCAAATGAATGGGCGTGGCTAAATTTAGTCTGTGGGCCCTAGTTTGCCAAGCCCTGGCCTAAATATCCCCATTAAATGACAGAGGTTGTCATGCTGGATAAAAATGCAAGATTCTACTATATGTTCCCTACAAAAAAATACACTTTAATATAAAGAAATATTTTAACAAATAGGTTAAAAATACAGGATGCATAACACAAAGTATATGCTAACACAAATCAACAGAAAGAAGAACTAGTTACTATCAGAAAAGTAAATTTGGGGGCACTTTGATGGCTAAGTTGGTTGGGCAGCTAACTCTTGATTTCCACTCAGGTCATGGTCTCAGGGTCCTGGGATCGAGCCACGTGTCAGGCTCCGCTCAGCACAGAGTCTGCTGGAGGATTTTCAGTCTCTTTCCCTCTGATCCTCCCTCCAGCGCTTTCTCTCTCTCTCTCTCAAATAAATGAATAAATATTTTTAAAAAAAGAAAAGTAAATTTCAAAGCAAAGATATCAGAATATTTAGAATATTAGCAAGGATAATAAACATCATTTCATAATGTTTAAAGGATCAGTCCACCAAGAGAACATAATAATCCTAAATGTTTATTCACTTAATAACAGTGTTTTCAGATTAAGCAAAAATTGATAGAACAACAAGGAGAAATAGACAAATACATACTTAGAGTAAAAGATGTCAATAATAGCCCTTTCTCAATAATAATTGATAGAAAAATACCTGGAAAATTAGTGGAGATATATTCTATGGAAAATAATATAATAATTTTTAGAACAACTTATTTTTAAGAAATACATTGGCCAACACTATTAACTAGCATGACCTAATTGATATTTATAAAATTCTCCATTTAACAGCAGAATAAACATTCTTCTCAAGTGCACATGGGACATTTACTAAAATAGATCATATTCTGGAGCATAAATCTCAATAAATTTAAAAGGATTCAAGACATACAAAGTATTTTTTCTGACCACAGTGAAATTAAAATAGAATTTGTTAAAAAGTTATCTGGAAAAATCCCCAAATATTTTGAAACTAGATAAATACCAAGTCCATGCCCTTAATCACCATGCTATGTAGATGTGTGGGGAGACAGGCTACATGGAAAAATGAAACATGCTGATTCATGGAATCTACCAGAAACGTCTAAGTGTGCACACTCCCTCCATCTCATAGTACCTCTGTGATCTTGGTGAAGGTACTTAACCTCTCTGAGCCTATTTCATAATCCAGTGTGAATAATAATTACTTATTATTATTATTACTATTATATGTTGTAAGAAATAAATGAATTAATACATAAAATGTGTTCTGTAGCATGCCACCCTACCTTGTATTGGTACCAACTGAATATTCTCTCTTGAGTTTACACAGTTCTTGGCAGGACTTCAATACGTATTCTGATTCCTTAACATTGTTTTTTTACTGCAAAGTCTGTATATTTGAATAATCATCTACTTTTACAATATATTTATTCAGCAGTTAATTCATAAATAACCTGAAGTATTAGTTTTCAACCAGCATTATTTTTAACTTTTGGGAAACAGTAAAATAATTTCTTTTTAGGAGATGTATTTTTTTATACATACATCAAATATAAACAAATGACCTAATTACTACTTTGGCATCTGAAATTCCCTGGCTTTTATAGGAATTTTCAGTAATGAGTGATTATGTTACAACATGGCGTTTGGCTCCATAGACAGAAAATTATCACAGAATCAACCACAAATACCTCACTTGGAAAATAGTGAAAAGACAGAATTTTGCACATAAGTATTAGACACAGGTGTTATAAAATACTTATTATGCATTTCAACACAAATACAAAGAGAATTAAAAACAACATATTCAGAGTGCTCTAGAATCATCAGGAAGTCTTCACCAAGGTGGGGGATGGAGGTAACCGGGGATATGGGTAAATAAAAAGCAAAAAAATTAAAAACTGAAAAAAATGAAATCTGTACAAAGATAACAATTTATTTTACTTTGTATAACTCCTAAGCTCATATATTATTCATGCTTTGGTTTTAGAAATCAGAATTTCCCCATGACTATTAAAATTACTATTAGTTATTATATAAAGTGCTTATATTTTATATAAGCACCATAACCAAATTCATTAATTTTTCATAAACATAAGTTCTGCCATCTAAGATTTTTTTAAATCTATTTTATTTTTTTTTCAAGGTTTTATTTATTTCTTTAAGAGAGTGATCCAGCAAGAGAGAGCAGGAGCAGGGGGAGGGGGAGAGGAAGAGGGAGAAGCAGACCCCCTACTGAGCAGGGAGCCCAGCTCCATCCCAGGACCCCAGGATCATGACCTGAGCTGAAGCCAGATGCTTAATCAACTGAGCCACCCAGGCACCCCTATCTAAGATATTTTAAAGAGCTTATATCAACATCTAAAAAACATAAACACAATTAATTTGGCATGAATTCATCTCAATGACAATATACTGGCGTAAAAAAAGTCATTGTGTTTGTTTGCTCATCATTTTGTTCAAACTATTCAAATTATGAGGAACCAGTAGTATCATCTTTCTGTGCTAGCGTCAACACATTCAGATGGCCCTTGGCATGCATTCATTGCAGCTTTCTTAAATGTTTAGAAATCCCACCTGAAACTCGTTACTTTGCTTCTCTTTTTCTGCTTATACAAATTAAAAATCAACTCAGTAAATCACTCTTCTCTCTTCTATCTACTTGCTTTTTCTTTCCCACTTTCCTTCTATTCCTTTTTTTTTTTTTAAAGATTTTATTTACTTATTTGTCAGAAAGGGAGAAAGAGAGAGCACATATCCTCACAAGTAGGGGGAGCAGCAGGCAGAAGGAGAAGCAGACTCCCCACTGAGCAAGGAGCCCCACACAGGACTCTATCTAAGGAGATCCAAGGATCCTGGGATCATGACCTGAGCCAAAGGCAAACACTTAATTGACTGAGCCACCCAGGCACCCCTTCCTCCTATTCCTTCCTTTTTTCCTCTCTCTTTACCTGCAGTAGTTGGTTCCAAGGAATAGTTTAGGGGCAAGAAGGACTTGCTACCTGACTTGCTACTTGACTCCTTCAGTCCATCATCTACCTCCTTTTCTTCCTGAATACTTTCTGTGTTTCATCCCCTTTAGGGATTCTACTGATTTCCTAAATGGCCTCCTCCCCATAATAAATTAAAAATAAATGTTAAAGAGTCCTTCTAAAATCTTTCTGTCATCTAATTTATAGTTTGTCCTCTCCCATCTAGTCTGCATATATTCTTATTCTCTTAATTTGAGCAATCAGTCCATTTTTTGAAAGATGTCTTTTTGTCCTAAAATAACTATTTGGCTCTACCAACTAACCACACAAGGAATTTTTTTGAACACTTGATATTTTAGTACCTCAGCACACATTTTCCTTGAGCTTCTCAAAAAATGTTTTATTTGGTTGTGTTTTTTAATACTGTCATGGTACCTTGCGGGCTATCAACTCTTAAAGTTATACCTTGAAAGTTTTTCAAATGTTTTGCATTTGCTATCCTCCTTTCATGTGTTCTTATCTATTGCAGTGTGGTTGCAGCACTGTGTCAGAATCAGATGGGGAAAGTGAAAGTCAGGTGGGAGAAGTCCAGGGCTACAGGAGACAGAGTGCTTGCCTTGTGCCCAACACAGCTGTGCAGGCCAAGGGGGAGAAGGGAGCTGGAATCCAGCCAGTGCTCTGCCCACCAGGTGCCATGCTCGACATGAGCCTATGTTCATCTCAGGAAGGGGCGTTTTGTCAGTTCACACAGAAGTGTCACATGGGCTGGTGGTGGCCCAGTAAAAGATCATGTATAGGAATTTCGCTTTTATACTAACACACTGAAAAACCACTAAGAGGGAATAAAATAATCCAATTTATATCGTGTAAAGAACACCCGCTGTATGGATCATGGATTGGAGAGAAGCAGGAATAGAAGTAAAGAGACCAGTGAAGAGGTGATGGTGGCCAGAACTAGGGTGTTAGGAATGGAAATGAAAAGAAATGAATGGATTCAAGGCATCTTTTGGAGGCGAAGTGAATAGAACTTGTTGTTGGATTAAGTGTGAAGGGTAAAAATGATGCCCGGTTGCTGACCTGAATAACTAGATGGATTGTGGTTACTGTGTCTTGACTGGGGAAGGAACAGGTGGGGAGGGGATTCTATCTAGGTTTCTGGTTCAGACCATTTATCTGAGACACCTGTGGTATATCTCAATGGCTAGCAGGAGGCGGGTAGATAGAAGTACCTGGAATTCAGAAGAACATCTGTTTTTTATTCTTTGTTTTTTTCTGAGTGCCCCTGAGGCTTCCCTTGCCTTTAGGAGTCTGAGAACAACACTTTTGAGCAATGCTATCATGTTCCTAAATGGTCCTTAGCATCCTTTTTCTCAAACAATCCAGAAAGTTATTTTGAGAGAGTTAAAATAACTCCTTGCATTGAGTATAAACATAATTATTTTGCCTTGGAGGAAATGTTTAGTCCTATAACCGGTGCAATAAACTTGACTGACCCCAAACTGGGGCTAGTCTTTTATCTGTATTTTATTTAATTTAAAGGACTTTATGTAAACTTTCTTAGCAAATTTTCTGTTTCCTGGTACCCTGGTTTCAGTGTTTCCCTGAGAAATTCATGTTGACTTCTTTCCTCTTCTCATAGAGGTCTGAATCAGAATCACAGTAAGTCAAGTTTGACAGTTTTTCTCCCAAGTTATCTGGCATTTACTCCCTCTAAGAATTTATAATCATGGCACAATGTAAATCTAGAGCCAGCCTGTCACTGAGATTCTCTAATCTCACTAGATGAACGACCAGGCCTGAATGACTCCAGTACTCAGAGATTTGTTCTCTCTCTTGCTAGGCAGAGCCAACACCAATGGTTAAAAAACGCAGGGAGAGAGATGTTGGCTCAACTAAAGGAAAAACTGCCTAATGCTTAGTGCTGTCTGAAAATGGAAATGCTGGGAAAGAGTGAGTTATGGTTTCTAGAAGTGTTGAGGCACAGGGCGGACAATCGTTGGGTGCAGATTCTGTGGTAGAGACTGAAGAGTCAGAGCACAGAAGTAATCTCCACTGACTATTGAATCCCTGCTCACGCTAGAGCTTTATACAGATGTTTTGTCCCATTTATCCTCATAACAACTCCCAAGGGAGCTAGTTGTAACTCTACCAGGAGAGGTTACAGTCACAATTTAAGATTATATAGCTAGAATGTGGCAGAGCCAGCATTTAGAGCCAGGGTTTAAACTCAGCTTCATCTGAATCCAAAGCCCTTGCTTTTCTTTCCACAATTCACAGAAGCTTGAGAAATGGACCCAGGGGATTTCTAAGGTCCCTTCCAGTGCTGAGGTTCTGTATAACGACAACATGGAAACAGGCATCCCCGACTTGACTGTGTTTTGCTTAATCATCCTTCTGGCCTCAGTCACGTTAAAATGATAATTTGTGACTCCAAAACTTTCTGGGATCACCATCAAGACAAGGCCATTAAAAAAATCAGCATGTGTACTTTGTAACCCCTCTGAGCTTTCAGCAGAATGTAGTCTAAAGGCCTCAAAATCTTTTTTTATTTTTTTCTTATAGGGTTTCTGGGAAGAACTGAGTTTATAACACAAATACACAGAAGACTAAGCTTGTAATATTTCTGAAAACTGTCATAATATATTGTCCTAACTTCTCTACTCATTTTACAAGTCTTAGAAGGTCTTAGAAGATCTTGAAATATTTGACCCAAGGTCAATTTTTCTGGCCTAAGTTCTGAGTGAGATTATTTTTAAATATTAGGATTTAAGAATTAGATTCATTAAAAAATTAATGTTAGAATTAATTTTTTTTAATTAGAGTCTGAAATTAAACTTAATTTACTCATTTTAAGGTCAAATGCCTTTATATGTGTGTTAAATGCTGTTTTCTAGATTGAAGCTGAGCTGGCCAAGGAAAGAGCCCAACATTTAGTTGAATTTGAGGAGCAAGCTCTGCTTTTTAAGGAAGAAGCTAAACTGGAACTTGATATTGAAAAGGAAAAACACCAAGAAATAATCCAAAAGTATAAGAAAGAACAAGAGGAACTACAAACAAAGGTCTGTCATCATGATATTCATTGTTATTTAATGGGTTTGAAACTATAGATGTTGGTTATTTCCTTCTAAGAACACGGTACAGTATTTTTAACTCAAGGAGCTTTCCTCAGGTTCATTGTGCCTTGGTTTTAACTTCATAGGTAGAATGGTTTGGATAGTCAACAGAATGAATAGCTGAGATAAATCATAGAAACATACAGTAAAACTGTTTATGGAATTTTTTTCTGCTAAACTTTTTAAAGATCTTTTTTATTTGAGAGAGAGAAAGAGTGAGACAGAGAGAGAGAGAACAAGGATCAGGAATGTGGAGGTGGGGAGGAGATGCAGACTCCCCGATGAGCAGGGAGCCCAGTGCACTGGGGGCTGGTTTGCAGGACCCGGTGATCATGACCTGAGCCAGAAGTCAGACGCTTAACCTACTAAGACACTGTAAGGGCCCCAAAATAAATGTATTTTTAAACTAGCATAAATTAGGGGCATTTGGGTGGTTTGGTCATCTGACTTCGGCTCAGCTCATGATCCTGGGGTCCTGGGATCCAGCCCCAGGTTTGGCTCAGCTCTCAGTGTAGAGTCTGCTTCTCCCTCACCTTCTATGACTTCCCCCACTTCATGCTCCCTCTCTCTTTCAAATAAATAAAATCTTTAAAATAAATAAATAAAAATAAAAGAGCATAAATTCTATAACTAATAATTAGCATGGTTAGATATTCCAATACGTCAAATATCCAACATCAAATGATAATGAGGTATTTTACATAATTAGCATTTTATTAACAACTAAAGCCTTTCTCCTTTAATTGTGAATATTTCCAATTCTAGATATTTTTGAATGAAGGGAAATATTTTAAAAATATAATCCACCTCCATAATTTCTGAAACAGTATGTCCTAAGCATAGTTTTTTTAAAGATTTCATTTTAAAGTAATATGTACACCCAACATGGGGCTCAAACTTACAACCCTGAGATCAAGTCCCATGCTCTGCCAACTGAGGCATCCAGAGGCCCCCTAATCATAATCTAAGATTTTGTTTAGGATGCCCTGTTATTATAATACCTGAGTGTCATATATATGCATGTTTTTGTGTATATGTATATGTTTGTGTGTATGTGTATGTGTGTGTGTATTTACCAAGACCCAGTGGGGAAGTCATACTTTGAATAAACTCACTAACAGTCTGTAACTCCTCTGTAAATCAAGTATCAAATGAGACTTAATGGCCTCTACTTTGGTGTACAGAAGATATAAACCTTGCCTTGCCTTGCCTTGCCTTGTCTTGCCTTCCCTTTCCTTTTTTAAAATATTTTACTTATTTATTTGAGAGAGAGAGGAGAGAGCACAAGCAGGGGGAGCAGCAGAGGGAGAGGGAGAAGCAGGCTTCCCACTGAGCAGGGAGCCCGGCCCTGGGATCATGATCTGAGCTGAAGGTAGACACTTAGTTACTGAGCCACCCAGGTGCTCCTGGTACGCCTTTTCAATAGCACTGTGAACAATAAGCAGGGCCAGCTACGTGAGTACACGACAAGTACAATATCACAGGGCCTCACACTCAGAAAGACCTCATGCCACTTGGGTGTAATGCTTTGCAAATGTTGTCTTGGAATTCTTAATAATTCTATCTTTGAATTTGTGTTTTGTAAATAAAGTTCTATTGGGACAATGGTGCACTTGCTGGGAACTTGAAGTCTCCGCTCACCCAACTTCCTACCTCTCCTAGACTAGTTTTCTCTGAGAAGGGGCCTCTTAAGGCAGAGGTTGGCAGGGGTTATGGTTTTTCAAAAGAAGTCATAAATCCAGATATGTAAGTAAATTCTCTTGATTTTTAAATGCTGACTCCCTTTTTGAAGAAATCAAAACAGATTTGTGGCTCTGTGAGTCTCCTTTCCCGAGAATAACCTGGTCTAGTTCAGTGTCGACTCTCCTCTGGATGATGGAAACTACTCCTCAGACTTAGCAATGACCCTTTTCCTTCCTGTATTAATTGAATATAATGGAATATTAATTTAATTTTTGAAGTTACTGTGAACAGATTTCTTATAGAAGTTACTCTTAATGTAAATTTAACATTTGAAACAGATTTTAGATACATAACTCTTAAGTAATTGTTCACAAAATCCTTGGAACTTTGGCCTATGAATGTTTTCCAGATTCTTCATGGACTGGTTTCCTGTTGTACTAATATTTATAATATGATGATATCCATAGCATAAATAATAAGGATATGTTTCATCAGAAGGAGCTATGCTCTTCCTGGTTTATTTTCTGTTCTTTGTTTTTTAAGGAGAAGGAAAACAAGCAGCCCTTTCCCTTCTAAAGACTCCCATGACTCTCAGGAAAAGTTGCTCATCTTCTCTCTTTATCTCTCATTCTCTCATCTCTTTATCTAGAGGTATCACCTACAGAGACAGTATATTTTCAGTCTGTTCTGGTAGTCTCTAGAATTGCACAGTCTAATATGTTAGCCATGAGTGGCAACCTTAATTTCAATTAATTAAAATTAAATAAAATTTAAAATTCAGTCACATTAGCCACATTTTAAATGCTCACCAGTTAGTCTTGGCTAGCCGGAGCCTATTGAGTGCCTCTCTTCCCAACTCAGCAATTGGTGATGTCACCCTAGAATTGGCAGTGGTGAGAATATTTACACCATGGACACCAGATACAAATCTGGCTTTTGTGTGTATGTGAGTCAGTTGCTAAACATTTACTGACACACTACTGTCAGTAGGCACCTGTGGCTAGTGGCTACCATATTAGACATCACAGAATATCTCTATTATCGCAGAAAGTTCTACTGGGCAGTGCTGCTCTAGAAGATGTAGTGTCTGGGGTACCTCCAGTCATTGTGTATAAGAAAGAAAAATATATATCAAATGAAAACTTTATTGCTATGTTATGAGTAGAATGTAACTGTGGTGCTTCCCTATATGCATTCCCAAACATCAGGCATTTCTAGGTCCCAAAGCCACCCCAGACTGAATCCAGACCTACATCAAGACTTGAGCTGTCCTTGGTACCTCAATCCAGACACAGAGATTTATATATTTCCAAAGATGCCCAAGTGCTTAATATGCAATTCCATTTAAGGTGGTAAAAATACATTTTAGTCCTAACTTTAAAAAGAAAATCTTGAAGGCCTACATAATGTCATAGGATTTGTTTTCATTTGATCAGACGAGTACACTGATTATTTAGAATAAATCTCTTTGAACTTTAAGAACTCTGTGGCTACCTAGAGACATTGTGTACAAACTAATATAAGATATTATCTTACAGATATCTGACTTAATCGCAGGCGCTACCAGAGATCTAAGGCTGGAAGTGGCCACTCTTGAAGAAAAACTCCGTGAATCTTGTATCCGGTACACTGAAGATTCCAAGTCAAAGGAGAAAGAAATCGAAAACCTTAAAAATGTGGTTGCAGAATTTGAATCCCGCTTGAAGAAGGAAATTGCTAGTAATGATTCTGTTTCGGAGGACTTGAGGAAGGAAATGAAGCAGAAGTCCGATGAGCTAGAAAGAATAATGCTGGAGCAGACACAACTGATACGGGAGTTTAACCAGTCCCGGGAACAGGTAGGGAGCAGAGGATGGTGGCATCGCCGTTAGCAGAAGAGCACACACTCTCCAAAAACTAGACAAGCAGACAAAAACATTAAAAAGTAGCTTGGTGTCCTGCAAAGAGTCGGGGACTATTAGTTAGGGACTTGGAACTACATCCTGGTTGTGTTCTTAACTAGGCAGTCAGTTAACACTTCTGCACCTGCTTTCCTTTGCTATAAAATGAATTCACTGGACTACATAATCTCTCTGGTTTCCTGGCACCCAGTTCTACTCTGTTGTAAATGACCATTTAAAACTTCTGAGACTAGAAATCTTTGTGTATTTATGTCTTATTTGTTTGGACATTAAATTTTTGCCATAGAAACTTTCAGGGCACTCGCTGCTTAAGTTCAGAAATTAATTTGGATAATGAATTTTATTTTACTTTTTAAGATATTTATTAATTTTGGAGAGAGAGAGATAGCATGAGTGGGGGGAGGGAAGTAGGAGGGGCAGAGAGACAGGCAGACTCCCCGCTGAGCAGAGAGCCCAGATGTGGGACTCTATCCCAGGACCGTTGACCTGAGCCGAAGGCAGATGCTTAACTGGCTGAGCCACCTAGGAACCCCAGGACAATATATTTTAAAAGTAATTTCTCTTTAGGGCTTTATCTTTCCGTCACCCTAAACTATAAGGTAATTTACGTGTGTTGGTCTTCTTTCTTATGTATGCATGATTATTTCAGCAATGTTTTTATTTAAACTGGAATAGATTTATTTTTAGTTGAATTATTTTTTCTAATAAAGTCTTATTTCTGAACTTATAAGCAGTTTAGGTCACATAGCATGGAGGAGCCAAGATTCCTATTTGAATTTCCATGATACGATGTTTCCTATTTCAAAAAACCTGAATTCTAGTGATTCTGCTTCTAAATTTCAAAGTGACCCTCAGGCTTAGCACTCAACATCTCCAGTCTTCATTTCCTTCCTTCCTTCCTTCCTTCCTTTTAAAATAACACTAAGCACACTACTTACCTCTCCAGATGTTTAGGGGGTCAGCTGAGTGTCGCCTGCTGGCACACAGCAGCACAGCCTCCCTGATAAAGGGATCTACTTCACAGGCCAGGCAGGAGGGGGAAGGGAGAGCACACATGCACTCAGTTCCATTGAAGAAACTCTAAGGAGAGAGGCGATGCAGGTTTGCTTCAAGTGACACAGTAGTGGTGAAGCTCTAGAGAAGGGACGGCAGGTTAAGGGAAAGAAAGGTCAAGGCAATTAGACCAGCAGGTTTTCTAACTCTTAAGTCACCAAAGAAATGGCAATATGGAAAGTAAGGAGTAACCTATAAACTAGGATAAGCAGAAGAAATAGAAGGGTTGAATCCAGTAAGTATATACTGAGCCTCTATGTAGGGGCCAGGTGTTGTGCTAGGCTCAATCTGTGCAATTATGAACAAGACTGACAACTGCCATTTCATGCTCTCAAAAGAATAATTTAATAAAGACAATATTATATGAGTAATTAAATTGACATTCATGGGCGCCTGGGTAGCTCAGTCGGTTAAGCATCTAACTCTTGATTTCAGCTTAGGTCATGATCTCAGGGTCATGGGACCGAGCCCCACATCAGGCTCTGTATTGAGTGTGGAGCTTGCTTAAGATACTGTCTTTCCCTCTCCCTCTCCTTCTGCCTCTCCCTCTCTTCCTCTCAAAAAACAAAAAAAACAAAACAAAAAATTTAAATTGACATCCAGAGGAAAGAATAACCTAAACAAAAACTTAACATATAAAAAACATAGACTAACATCTTAAAAATTGGCCTTAAGGACCTGCATTGGTTATCCCTTGCTGCACAATAAATTATTCTTGTATTCAGTAATTTCAAATAACAAACACTTACTGTCTCATAGTTTCTGTGGGTCAGGATCTGAATGTGGCTTAGCTGGATACCTCTGACTTAAAACCTATCTTGATGTGGGTGTCAGGGGATTAGGGGTACAGTTTTGTCTAAAGGCTCAACTAGCAGAGGATTTGTTTTTGTGCTCACTTTTCGGTTGTTAGCAGTGTTCATTTTATTATGGCTGTTGGGCTGAAAGCCTTAGCACCTTGCTGGCCATTGGTCAAAGGACTCCCTTCCATTCCTTGCAGTAAGGACCTCTCCATAGAACAACTTACACATGGAACTTTCTTCCCCCAGAGCAAGCAAGTTAGCAAGACTGAGAATGCAAAAGAGGGTGTCTAAGATAGAAGCCACTGTCTTTAACCTAACCTCAGAAGTGATATCCCAATACTTCTGCTAAATTCTATTCATTATAAATGAGTCAGTAAGTCCAGCCCTCATTCAAAGCAAAGGGATTGCACAAGGGGGTGAATAAGCAAGAGGGCGGGGATAATTGGGGGCCATTCTTGGGGCTGCCAATCTCAGTGCCACTGGAAGTAACTTTAGCAAGAAAAACTAGATTGAAAGTGAACAGTGTATTTCTTTTTCAGACCAAAGGAGCTAGATGTGAAGTTCTTCCTGCTCATTAGTTGTAAAAGGAAGCTCCTTAGAGATGGAGTTTATTTCTTTTTTTTAACGTACACTTTTGAAATATGCAAAACACTGGTTTGCACATAAATAATCATTGATCATCACTGGGGAATAGAAAGGGATCATTCCAAAAGTAGTTACCTAAGGACATGCCTAGGGACAGACTTCCTTTAGCTAGGGTGGGAGGAAGGGAGGTAGATTAGATTTTCCATTAGAAGTTAAATAATTACCATTGAACTGTAAGAGTAAACAAGTAAGGCTGGTTCTCTGGTTAAGCATGCCAAAGTCCAGAATATTCTTATAAAAAGAGGAAATGAGACAATAAAAGTGATAGGATTTATGTGCCAGAAAGAATAGAGGTGGTAGCATGTAAAGTGAAAAACACTATTATTTTGATCATATATTCCAGACACTTGAAATTTCTCAGATTTTAGAGAAATAAAGCCACATTTAAGTGAAGAACAAATTCTCATTAGAATGAAGATAAATTAATGGTCTAATAAGGAAGCTAATTAAGGGCAGGAAAGCCCTGTTCTCTTTCAAGGGGTCAGACAATGGGTGGACTTTGCTTTTAATTGTTTGAAGAATGTTCTCAAGGATAGGAGGAAATCCAGTGCCTCTAATGGGGAAATGGACATTCCTGCATGGAGCAGGGATTATTGGAGAGCGTCCACAGAGACAATGAGGGTCAAGAAGGTGAAGTAATAAGAGGTGCAGGTGAATAAGAGGAGAAAACAGAACGTAAAACTGAATGGGAAGTATGAATGAGAAAAGAGGGCCCATGAAAATTTTTCATAGGGAGAAGGCACACATAAAAAATTGGAATATGTTATTTTTAAGATTTTATTTATTATTTGACAGAGAGAGAGAGCGCGCAAGCAGGGGGGACAGAGGGAGAGGAAGAAGCAGGCTCCCCACTGAGCAGGGAGCCAGATGCAGGGCTTGATCCTAGGACCCTGGGATCATGACCTGAGCTGAAGACAGAGGCTTAACTAACTGAGCCACCCAGGTGTCCCTGAAATATTTTTTTAAAAGAAGAAAGAAGTCAGAAAAGAAACATAATATGTTAGAGAACAGAACATCATCATTTAAAACCAGGTTAAAATAGATCACATGCTTCTTGCTGCCAGTTTTCCTTCCTACTAGCTTCTTATGAGTCCTGTCAGGACAGTATGGCCTGACCCCACTGTCAGGGGTCTTGTTGTAATCCAGAGGAAGAATGTGGTAAATCCAAAAAAAAAAAAGTTCACATACAACTACCAAAAGAAAACCAGTACGGAATGTTCAATATTTTTGTTGTCTTAAGATTATCCATAAGGAAAACAAAGGGACAGAAGTTGTAAATTCTATCAGTTCCTCTAGCCATCTAATGAAACTCAAAGACATTCAAAGATAAAAAGGAATGTTCTTGGTTAAACGTGGAGAATTGAATACATATATTTATCTATTCTTCATCTCAAAACAGCACTAAAATGACAGTAAGTTAATAAAAAGTGAATACATCCATAAGGAAAAGAGAACAGGAGAGAGAGGAAGGGGTTGACACCAGATGAAAGAGACGTTGACCAAATTTTGGAAAATAATTCAGAAGTAACTAGTAGACTGTAGGATGTTGAAACCTAATGCCCGTGGGGATTGGGGAGTGGGGTGGAACCTTAAAGGAGCAAATCCAGTTATGTGACATAGCACTGGAAAGGGTCAGGAATTGGAGACACCAGATCCTTCTGAAAGAGAGAAGAATGGATCTGAAAATAGGATTGTATGAGTGATTGTAAAAGGAACAGATAGATCCTCAGATGTCCTCCCTAACCCCTAAGCAACCCTCACTCACCATTCTGGCAGGATACCAAAGACTGACATTCTGGAAAAACTGAATGTGAGAGGCTTTGGACCTGAGGATACAGAACAGCAGAATATGGGAGAAGGCTGGAATGAAAGTCTTTATCCTGAAGAGTAAGACCTCCTGGTCCACTTTACCCACTTACTTCCCAGAACACAGACAACTAGGTTTATATATCAACAGCTAGGAAATTGGAAGTGCCCTCTCTGGAGAAATGAGATGGCTCAAAAAGAAAAGACAGGACAAGGCAAGACAAGACCTATGGATCCTGATAATTGGGGTCTCCCAGTGAAATGCCGGTAGTCATGTCTACCCACTAAGAAGTATACTAAATCAATAAGCCCTCATGTAGGCACACAGAGCTTCCAGTAACATTTTGGAGACTGATTTTTAAACATGAACAGCCAAAAGATGACCAAACGTTTTAGGAATACCTCTAGGAGACAGAAACAAGGATCAAACAGATAAGCAAAAAAGAACTCAGAAGAAAAAGATACAAAATAATGCAGGGAGCAAATGTGAGCTTCAAAAAAGAGCATAATTAATATCCTCAGAGAGAAAAGATATTGCATCCATAGAACCTGAGCAGGAGGCTATGAATAAATACTAAGAATAAATATTAAGATATAAGAGCTGAAGTAAAAAATTCAATACTAGGGTTAGATGATAAAGGTGAATAAATCTCCCAGAAAGTAGAAGAAAAAAGCAGAAATGGAAAAAAGAAAATTAGAAAAAGAAATTAGAGGAGATTTGGAAAGAGAGAACAGAGAAAACGGAAGAAAGAAAGTTATCCAGAAACTAATCAAGATCATTTCCAAGTACTGAAGGACATACATTTCTGTAATGGATGGTAAAGCAACCATACCAAAGCACTTCATCATGAAATTGCAATACCTTAAGGATAAACGTGAGTACTTAGAAAGTTTCCAGGCTGGAGTCGGTAGGAGGGTGGGGGGAGGTGTAACTTAAAAAGGATCAGGAATCAAAATGACCTCAGCATTCTTAACAACAGCAGTAGAAACTAGAAGACAGTGGCTTCTACATTCTGAAGAAAAACTATTTTCAACCTAGAATTCTATAGCCTGCCAAATCAATCAAGCAAGTGTCAAATAAGGATATTCTCAGATATTGGAGTTCTCAAAAATGATACTTCTCTTTGCAGCTTTTCTTGGGAAGTTATCAGATGATATATGACACCACAATGAGGGAACAAAAGTAAGAAAGGAGGAGATACAGGAATCAGGAAGTAAGAGCTCCAACACAGGAGAGAAATGGAGAGAATCCCCAGGATGATGGTAGGGAGAAATCCAAGAATTACAGCAGCGCACCAGATTTAGAGAACAACCAGGCTGGGTTTGGCAGAACAGAGGGTTTTTTAGAAGGATGTTTCCAAGAACAAAGAGAAGCTGCTGGATTACATGGAGAATTTGAACATGTTGAAAGGATACTTACATTTCTATAAATCAGTTTGACGAAAAATTAGTAATCAACACCTAGAACCCTAAGCAGATAAATAGTGGGACAATAATAAACTCTGGAAGGAAGCTATGCAAGAAGGGAAATATAACCATAGTACACTGCTTGGCTCAGACATACATAATATTTATATACTATAATCACATAAAGTGTAAAATATAGATTTGACTAAAAATCATGATGGAGATTGGGAAGACTTTCCAATAAAATTATGATAGAAATTTCTCCCAGGGAAAGAGAAACATTTTTTTTTTCTGGGTGAAACATCTACAAGGAGTTAGAATAGGAAGCTAAATCTTTGTTTTCCTCTCTATGAAGCTGGTAGATAGTGACTTCAAAACTGAAAAACCATGAGATAACTACATAATATTATTATTTAGGAATATGGAAAGAAATATCACAAGAAACTCTTAAAAACCTGAAAATGGTTATTCCTGGGATATAGGACTTAGAAGTATGAAGGAGCGCTTTTTTTCCATTATACTATAGTACTATTTTAATTTTTAAATATGTGTGAGATATTATTTTAATTTTAAAAAATAATTTAAAACAATGGAAAAGGGTAACTTATAAAAAGGACCTAATAGAAAGGGTGGCAGAGGATAGGATAAAAAACAGTGTTTTAGAACATGTAAACAGGTTTTTAAAAAATAGATGCTGGGGCACCTGGACTCAGGCAGTTAAGCATCTGACTCTTGTTTTGGCTCAGGTCATGATCTCAGAGTCATGGCATCAAGCCCCGCTTCTGGCTCTGAGTTCAGCGCAGAGTCTTGCTTCAGATTCTTTCCCTTTCACTGTCCTTCCCCCTCTGCCCCTCTCCCAACTCATGTACATTCCTTCTCTCTCTCTCTCTCTCTCAAAATAAATAATAAAATCTTTAGAAAACAAAAATAAAAAATAGATGCTAAGAAGAAAAGTAGAGCAAAGGGATACTTTCTGAAAGAGAGGTCCTGTGGGAGATGGGGTTGTCAGAGGACTCTCTGAGGACGTTACATTCAAGCAGACCTGAAGTGAGGACAGGAACATTCCAGGCAAAGGAAATGTGAAGTGTAAAGGCCCTGCACCAAAGAACATCCTGGGAACCTTGGAGAAACCACAGGGAAGTCAGCAAATATTGCTGAAGCTTAGTGAGCAAGGACAACAGCAGTAGAAAGCACGGTTGGGACCAATTCATGTGGAGTCTGTAGGCTTGCAGCAAGGACTTTGGATTGTTCTCTTAGTATGATGGAAAGCCACCTGGAAATTATGAACAAGGCAGTAACATGATCTGATTTATTTCTAGAGGATAACTCTGCTGTGAAGAAAATAGGTCGAAGGGAGGCAAAAATGAAAGCAGGGTCACCAATTACAAAGCTCTTGAAAAGGTCTAGAAATGCATGGATGGTCATAGTGCTGAAGAAGGTGAGAGGTGGCCAGATTCAGGATATATTTTCAAGGTAGAGGCAGCAGAAATTGCTGATGGGTTGGATGATGTGAAAGCAGAAGAGGAATCAAGGATAACACCAAAGTTTGGAATGTCAGCAACTGAGTGAGTGAAAGTGCCATTTACCGAGATGGGAACACTAGGACAGGAATGCAACTGGGGAGGAATATCAAGAATTTGATTTAGCACATATTAATCAATGTGTCTATTAGATATCCAGATAGAGGTATTGAATGAGCACTATGTTCACGGGAAGGCTGATTAGAGATTGATTTTGAGACAACCACATGTAGCTGGTACTTAAGCCTTGGTACCTAATGAGAGCCCAGGAAACTGAGGTAATAGAGGATTGAGAACAGGCACTCCAACTTTTAGAGACTCTGTGGAGGAGAATCCAGCAATGGTGACAGAAAAGGAATGTCTAATAAGGTAGGAGGAAAACTGGAGAATACCAGCAAGGACTCTAAGGAGAAAAAGAATTTAAAGAAGGGAACATGCAACTTCTATGGGCCACAATCCCTTATACAAAATGTTGGTTTCAGATAGGTTTTGAGATTCAAATTATTTCATATTTTATTTTATTTTATTTTATTTTATTTTTTTTAAAGATTTTATTTATTTTATTTGACACAGAGAGAGAGATTACAAGTAGGCAGAGAGGCAGGCAGAGAGAGAGGAGAGAGGAGGAAGCAGGCTCCCTGCCGAGCAGAGAGCCCGATGTGGGCCTCGATCCCAGGACCCTGGGATCATGACCTGAGCCAAAGGCAGCGGCTTTAACCCACTGAGCCACCCAGGCGCCCAAATTATTTCATATTTTAGAAAATTAGTAAAGTACCTATTCCCCCAGAGATCTAGGGCAGGCCCTGTCATGCAATGACATCAGTATTTCTGCAGTGAGGCATAGGAATGGCCCCACTCAGTGAAAAAGATTATCAATCCAGTCAGATTTTATTGCCAAATATTATGAGTTACCCAAATTTTTCTTCTCAGAGCTTTGTGGATGTCAAAATTGTGGCTTATGGATTGTAGATGCGTACTTGCTTTCTTTTTTTTTTATTTTTTTAAAAGATTATTTATTTATTTATTTGACAGAGAGAGATCACAAGCAGGCAGAGAGGCAGGCAGAGAGAGAGGGGGAAGCAGGCTCCCCACTGAGCAGGGAGCCTGATGCGGGCCTCGATCCCAGGACCCTGAGATCATGACCTGAGCTGAAGGAAGAGGCTTTAGCCAACTGAGCCACCCAGGCGCCCCTGTACTTGCTTTCTTGACAATAGCTATTTTTGTTGGTTTTGTTCATCACCTGACCATCTCTTGTCATCCTGAATATGATTTTGTTTAGAAAACAAAAAAAGAGAGTGCATGAGTTTGCTCTGTAGGGTTACAGACACGGAGAGGTGATAGGAAAAAGTGAAGGAAGAATTTTCCCCACACTATCTACAGTGGTTACCTTTTGGGGGGTAGGAGGAGATGGCAGGAGTTTCACTTCTTATATTTTTCAAAAATTGGGGGATCATGGATGACTTTAAAATTTTGGGTATTTTTAAAATATTTTCCAAAGAGAATATCTATTAAAAAAGAAAACCCATTTATTTAGGAAAGTTTACTAATAAACCTGGCAACAATGGATTTATGTAAACTCAGAGATTAAATTTGAGGAATACATGGTGTTTGCAAACACAAATAGCTTTTTTTTGCAAGAGGGATTTGCTTAGTTTTAGGATGTGCATTTTCTATGTTTACATATTCAATTGATAAAGATAAAATGGCACACCTATCTCTGGTAATCCCATTTATGAGAAAACAAAGTACCAGTTAGCGTATCAACAAATGAGTAGTTCTCAACTTTGGGACCAAATAAAATTAGAACATCTGAATCTCTTCTCTAACCTCTGGCTGCCCAGGGAGCAGGGGGAGAACTGGGGAAGTTTTAGGGGTCAGGGGCTATTCCTAGGGTTGGTTGGCAGGGAGGCTGGGTGACAGCCTGAGAACCTTAATGGTGGGGCATGGGACAGACAGGAGTTGTGGAGCTCAGACTGAGAAGCTTCAGCAGGGGAGAGAGAGAGCTAAACAAGACTGCCTTTTACATGTCGGAGACGGTTTGTCCCGATGCAAAGTATAGGTGCCAGAAAATTGACAGAATGAGAAAAAAATTGTTTTTGTTGTACTGAATTAATACCAGTTAAATTCCTAGTAGATTATTGACCTAGAAAAGGAATCCTGAACTCTGTGCCTTCATGAGCTCTTTCTCCCCTTTCAGAAAATCTGCTCTTGAAGCATATTAGTCCAGGGACTATTTCCCTTTCTACATCAGTTTTGGTATATCAGCAGTAGTGATTTCACAGTACCCATTATGTTTGTGAGTATAGGAATACAACTTTAGAACAACCTGCCTAACATCCATCTATCTTACTTCTTTCCTGGAAGTGTATTCAGATTCTCATTCCTGTCTTACCAAAGGGCCGTTTTCACTGTTTTTCTGCAGTGTTTTGAGCTGATCAGATTAGCTGACCAGAAGCCTTAAATGGAAGGCTAGCTCCTACTCATAGTTCTGATTTCCACACCTTTCCCACAATTTCCCTTTGTCTCCGCTCCCTCCGTGGTCCCTCCCCTCCCCCGCCCCGAGTTGTTCAGCCATCCACTCACCCTGGGACATATCTAGCTTGGGTGGATGAAAACTACAATGTGATCATTCCATGACTGGTTCAGACCGCACTGGGTATAAAGCACAAAGAAAGATACCCATCTGTGCTTATTCTTCACTGAGGACTTCCTTTCCTCGCATGTTCCCACCAATTGCCAAATTCAGGTGGTTGCCATCACAAACCAGACTCTCACCTCCAGAGTGATTAAGTTAGCCAGCAAAGCCTTCTCTTGCTCCTTCCACTGTTTTTGGAATTGAAAGCAATCCAGCTGTCTCTAAGGATAAAAATGAAAACACACATAAAAATAAACCATATTTACATTGCAAAGAATGGGGGAAATTGGTCATTTTTTAATATTAGAAATTTCAAACAGATGGCGAGCTAATTTATATTTTCATTTTGACATTTACTTACCCAGTGGGAGTGCAATTAAGCCATATTTTAAACCCCCTCAAAAGGGCCTTCATCTGAAAATGTTAGAGACGCATCTACAGATAATGCTCTTCACCATCAACAGAGCTTAAGGACCCAGAAACAGTAGCTCTTTCATGCACAGCCCACTGTAATCAAGGGGCACATGGGATAGGAACCTCCTCTGTGAAAACGCGGGCCTCCTCCTATCCTCCCTGCCTCCCATCTTGCCCCACTTGGGGCCATTTTCCCTAGTGCTGGCAAAGAGATCTTCCCTTAACGCAAATTTGACCATGCCAGCCTCCTGCTGGCATGAACCTTTCAATGACTCCATATGGCCCTCAGAATTAAGTTAAAACTCTAGCATTATCATGTTACTAAAGTCATATTCAGTCTGACCCTGCTCTCTCTTCTCTGCCTCAGTCCTGGTCTCTCCTCCCCTTCTGCACTCTGCACCCAAGTCCTACTAAGTAAGCTAAGTGTCATCCCAAGATGTGCCTCTCCCTGTTACACTGCCAGGCATTTGTACTCCCTGCCCACTTTGCCTGGGAATACGCCACTGCCCCTTCTTACCTGGCTCATGCCTCCCTTTTCATTTTGACTTACAGTTTAGTTGCAATCCAGCGAAACCATTTTACCATGCTAAGATATGGCCAAAGATAATTTTACCTGGAACATTTATAATGGGATGGCTTCACTGATTGTTCTCAAGTTTGCCCAGGATTTTCAATCTTACTGCATTTCCATCTTACACATTTTCCTATGTTGTTCAGTGAAAACACACATTAAAATCCTGTAACAATACACCTTCAAAAACACAACCTCAAAAGAGACATCTTGCCTAAATCACTGAAAACAATCTAATCACAAGTGAATGATTCTTTTCCACACATGATGGAATATTCCACTAATGTGCCTTACTGACTCTGGCCCCATCCCCACGTGTGCTCTTGTCATGCCCTGTCACAGAGTCCACCCCTGAAATAGCAGTTCTCTCAACTTGATGTGTTCTATTTCCATTTTGTTACTCCATAGTTGGATAAATTATAACACCTGAATTGCCTATTATATAAAACTGAGTTGTAACCTCAATTTTAAAAGAGGATGGTAGCAGGGGAGCCTGGGTGGCTCAGTTGGTCAAGCTTCTGCCTCTTGATTTCAGCTCGGGCCATGATCTCAGGGTTGTGAGATCAAGCCCTGCTCTGGAACCTGCTTAGGATTCTCTCTCCCTCTCTCTCAGCATCCCCTATCAAAAAAAAAAAAAAAAAGAGGATGGTTGCAGAGGATATGCAGATATTGTGAGATTCACCTGAGATTTCACAGCGTTTGTGGCAAAGACAAAAATAGAAGTTCTAACTCGGCAGCCTGTTTTCAGTTCAGAGGTCCTTCTGGGTTGGATATAATAGAAGAAAGAAAAATAGTCCTTTGTACTGGAAGCTAATAGCCTTGAAGAAGGATGAGTTCCAGAGCAGTGGGCCCCAGACCAAGATGGTCAGTAGCCCTTCCAAAGTTCAGTCTGGAGTTGGCGGGCACTTTGCTCCCATTAGACTTGCTATGGGGACATCTTTGGGTTCACTCCACCTTTTCATTTCCTCCTTCAGTAGAGTGTCACTTACCTAAAATAGCTTTTAAGCGACTTGCTTTATGGATGTTTTCCATAGAACACTGCTCCCTTTCTTTCAGACTTCAATTTAATTTTAGCAAATGGATCAAATTTTATTTTTCTTTTAATGAGAGCTCTTGTCATCACATCACCCATCACATTATCCTTCCATATTGGTGGACCTATTATTCATGTCACCAATTTATTGACCTCATTAGTTAACTGCTATTCACTCTTTTCTTTTATATATTCAAATAAACTTAAGTCTTTCTTTCAGACTTCTCAATCAGTGATTTTTTTATACAAAGATATTGAAAACCCCTTATATCTAATCACTTCAACACATTTTGCCAGCTAACTCACTAGTAAAGGGGAAATAATGCATTGATGGTTGGGCCTTTTAAAATAAAGTTTAGATTATGTTTAGAAAACTTGGACAAAACCAAATAAAGTATCTTTTTTTATTATTATTATTGCTTCTGTGTCCTAGAACAAAATGGTCCCTGCATGCTTGATATAATTAATTAGAAAATTCATTTCAGCCTGGCAGCTTGGAGCAGGGCTCTGGAAGCAGGCAGGACCCTGCCACTTCAGAGCTGGTTTACTCTCAGCAAGTTACATAAGCAGTGGGGCTTCAGTGTCTTTCTTTGTCAAATATAGTTGTTGAGAGCAGGAAATGAGATGACACATAACGTAGCAACTGATTAATCTTCTCTAGTCCTCTATCCCTTACCTTTTCAACAAGTATTTCAGGTAGAGTTAATGAAAACCAGAAGAAAAAGCCAGAAACACCAACTTTGGTCTCCAATTCCTCAAAAACCAAAACAAACAAATAATAAAAAAAAAACCCAAAACAACAACAAGAAAACAAACAAATAAATAAATAAATAATAAAAACAAAAACAAAAAACCCCAACCTAACTGGAAGCAAATACTTAACCCTCATGATTTTTAAAAATATATGATTATATGGACACATATGTGTGCTAATAATATACATAAATGATGTGACTTTGTTTGACCCAGACATGCTGCTGATTATAGAGAAAATTATGGAGTAACTGTTAATCTGGAATTGTGCCATATTCTTCAATGCTGATTACCAAATTTGGAATTGAATAGAATTCTGATCATAATCACAAGAAACTCAAATACAGGAAGATGCTACTTTCTTGGATGCTTTGGTATTTAGTTCCACTGACAGCAGATTAGTCAGTAAAGCCTTAGAAGGATACTTTCCACTGAGAGTTAGATTTGGGAATGCCTTGGATAGTTTTACAAACTAACCTGATGGAAATTCATCTTGAGTTGAAGACTCCTATAATCATTTTAATTGTGAATTGCCTTGAATTGTTTACTTTTCAGCCTCTTTTTTGACATCATACAGACATGAATGTCAGGAGGTTAGAAAGATCCAAGACCCAATTCTTACCATGGGCCTTGAAGTAATTCGGATGAATTCCATAGACAAAAGATGAGTAACTCTTCAACTAAAACTGTAGAGTCTCAGAATTTGAAGAGGCCTTAGTGATCTCTAGTCACATATTTGAAGCTTAAATTTGTTCCAGTATATCCCAGTCACGTGAGCGTCAACCCTTCAGAGTATCCTCCGGACAGCTCTGGCTATTAAAAAGTTCTTCCTTATCTCCAACCCCATAGCTTTTACCCTTGGCTCCAAATTCTGTTAGAGACATAAAGAAATGGCTCTGCTGAAACTCACGAGGCTGCGGACTTCTTGAGAGCAGGCATTGTATCCACTGCAGCTTCTAGTGACTTGGTAAATGTTTGCTGAATGGAATTAAAAGCAAAAGATGTCGTTCTTTATTTTGATATACATCTTACAAAATAGCAAATGATCAGTATATTTAAGTTCTATTGAGAAAGCATCATATAAAGTAATTTTATATTATCATCATATAAAGTGATTTTATTGTTTAAATATTATAGCTGATATGTTCAATTCTTTCAGTTTTCTAATTCAAGCAATTTTATCTGTCTTATGTATTGCAGTTTACCTTCATTATAAAATAATATACATGTCCCTACTGATATTAACTATTAGACATCTCATGTGCCAACAAGCTGAAACCCCAATAAAGTAGGCATTAGAAGTTCTGGGTTCCAGCCCTAGCCCCCCACTACCCATCTGAATGGTCCTGGCTCTTGTTTCCTATTCTGCAAACTGCAAGGTTGAACCAAATGTCCACTTAAAGTTCTTTCCAGCTTCACAAATCATTCACATTTTTGACTTGTCTGTCCCTTATGGCAGAGTATCCACAAAGACAATCAAAGACAAGACTTCTGATTTCCGGTTCAATTCTCCATTTATATTGCCAATGACTTTCCATATGCACAGTTTAAAGTTAGGGATGCTTGGGCACCTGGGTGGCTCGGTGGGTTAAAGCCTCTGCCTTCCGCTCAGGTCATGATCTCAGGGTCCTGGGATCAAGGCCCGCATCGGGCTCCCTGCTCGGCAAGGAGCCTGCTCTCTCCTCTCTCTCTGCCTGCCTCTCTGCCTACTTGTGATCTCTCTCTCTCTCTGTCAAAAAATAAATAAAAAATCTTAAAGTTAGGGATGCTTCCCGTCTCTTTTCTCATTTCAGAACACTTTTCTTCAGGAAACAGTACGTAGGGAGTGCGAAGAACGCTTTGAACTGACAGAGGCTTTGAGTCAAGCCAGAGAACAGCTTCTGGAGCTCAGGAAGCTCAGTGGAAGTTCACCTTTGTCACCGTGTTCCCTTAACCAGGGCAACCTAACCTCCTCTGCTGCAGTTGTCAGTAATCAGGGAGAGAGAAGCCTTATAACACTGAACTCTGGAAAAGGAATCAAAATCCCCAGCCTGCACGGAGTGTCAAAACCCACCGCTTCCGCAACCCCGCCTCAGTCCAAGAGGCTCAGCAGCTCAGGTTTGCCCACTGTCCCCCAACCCCATCCTCCCAGGGGTCGAGTGTCTTCAGTAAATGAGACCAGACAAAGGCTGGCTGCCATTCTGCGGAGGAGACTGAGTCAGCAATCTGTCCCTTCGGGAGCAGCTCCACCCAGCACACCTGGTCGTCCCCAGCGGGCCAGAGATGCACGCTGACTGAGGATGACAAAGGTCACATCATTATCGCAGATCAAGAATGCATGTCTGTAGATATTTTTAATAGGATAATTGGAAAAACTAGGAATTGTGAAGCCACATTTTCTAAGATACCTTTGAAATTGCCACAGATAAGTTGTTGATATTCTAGAGGGCCCGTGTCTATATTTCTATATTGCATGTTTAGATGTGGTCTATGAATATGCCCTTTTAGAGATCATAGCTGAAAATTTTCACTCATGGCATCTTTGCTGTATTTTTTTTTTGCACAATTACAAGCAGATATATTTCCACAAAAAATAGATTGTATTGGTTCTGTCGGTGTTTGTTCCATTGTTTGTTGAGCTGAATGCATTAAATAGATGTAATTCATATTCCAAATAGAAAATGGAAGTACTTTAGTCCTAAATTTGATAATTTCCAAAATATTTAGTTCAAGTATTCACAGAATTCACCATCATCATAGAAACCTTCTCTTTTTCACCTCACAATCTAATTGGTTAATCCAATTTCTTTTTAGGCCAAAATTGATGTTAGGTACCCTTCAAGAAGGCAGTTTTCCCTGTGAATCTGGGACCTTCTAGGAAAAAGAACAGCAACGTCAATTCAAGGAAAAGGTTTACTTTTCAGACTATAGAGATTATTTAAACAACAACAACAAAGAGCCTGACTGACCATGAAAATATTACTTGGTAGAGATTTTCTACATTGAATGCTTTTTGGTAGTAACAGTCAGATTTTTATTTGAACTTATATTCTTCAACCATTGGGAAAAGAACTAATTCAAGACTACTCTATAGAAGCACGTAGTACTAATTTGGGCTTCACATTTTATTACTGCCCAAGATGGGCAACTGGTTAACATATTTTCTAGTTCCAAAGTGAAAAATTAAAACCAGCAACCAAACCAGCTATTTTAATTTATAAAACCTCAGTCCCCTCCTGCTTCTTAAAACCCAACTCTTTACCTTAAGCTAATGTTTGTCTATCTTTTTCCCCTTGAAACTGAAATGTATTTTTCTTTCAAGGCTGACTTTACTTAAATCCTTCATGTGACTCTATCAGGGACATCCAGGCTTCTTACTCCTGAATGAGGGTATAGTAACACATGTGAAATATGGCAAATAAAACTCTCCTCTGTTTGGCTATTGTATTGATGAGAGAATCCAAAGGTACTTGGAATCCTTCCCATCTGAAAAACAACAACAAAAAAAGTAAAGCTACTAAGTAAATTCATATTTATGTCTAATCTTTCAAAGGATTAATCTAATCTACCAGTAGAGTATTTTAACCCCCCCCCCAAAAAAATTCCACATCAGGTCTGCTGATTTCCCTGACTAGTTTAAGTGAGTACATCTTGTGTTAAGGCTTAGAATTGCTGAGTGTTGCTTTATGGAGATCAGTACTCCTTATAATGACATTTGAAAAGAGAATAAAACACCATAGAATGGTGACCCCCAACCATCTCTTTCCAAATAATGAATAGATGCCCAAAGAGGTCTGACTTGGCTAAAGCAGCATAGCTAAGTAGTGACAGAGCTTAAACCAGACCACAGTTAACTGACCCCAACTTTCCACCTTGCTTTTCCACTCATCGGATTCCCCAGCCACCATCATGACAGAAGCCCTACATAGTATTTACCTAATATGTTCTTTAAATGCACTCACTTTTTAAATTTAAAGTTATATAAAAAGAAAACTTGACCCAAGAAAGAATAACTATAGTGTAATGAGTTTGATTTGCTAGGTATATTTTTTCTCATACTTTAAAATAAATGTGTATCTATGAAAATATAAAATGTTAATTGGTGTACCCCTAAAATCACCTTGTATAGTGATGGTACTCTGGGAACCTCAATGTTTCTGGTCTGCTATTTGCATGTTTATTCCAAGTACCAGTGACATAAGGTAGATGGCAAAAGCTAGTAAAAACTTTATTAAGCCTACAGGAGTATTTGGGGCAGCAGTCTTTGTCATCAGATGATACATGTTTTTCCAAGTCTCACAATTTCAGCTGTCTTCAGGAGCCATGGGGATATATTTTTCCCAAAATATGAAAAGATTTAAATTTTAAAGAAAGTCACACATAAGCTTTTCTAAAGCAATGTAAAGACCATCAGCGCGAAACCTGGTTTCTTGGTTTGCTGTTTGTTACACTCTTGCTTTATAATGAGTAATGATATAAATAATCTTTCTGAGGATAGAATCAGGATGTGCAGTAAGTCTGTGTTTATATTCCACAAGTTTATTAGAAAGGTAATTCCATGGATAAACAGAGAGACAATATTTACATTTGTTTCAAACTAGACCACTTGCATGGTGCCATCTAAGCTATGTGCTGGTACCTTTTAAAGAAAGACAAAGAAAAGAGATTCACACAAGAGCAGAGAACACAAAGAACACAAGCTTTCCTAGATTTTCTCACTGATGAGCTAACTTCTACCATGAAACGGTATCAGGAATGTTAAGGAGGTAGTGAATACTATAGCAAATTGAAGCTCTCAAATGCATATAATGGATATTAATTTAAGTCTATTAGTTTTCATTTCTCTCTCTATATATATGTTTTCCATGACCTCAGTGGAAGGATTGATAGGTGCAAAAAGAAAAGAATATCACAGAAAATTTTCTTCGCAGAATTATACCCTATTTGTTTTTTCTTCTTTAACTACTATTGGTAGACAAAGATGGGAGAATTCTTCTATAGTTAACAGATTTCTCGAGTAATTTTTGAAAGTCTTATTGAACTAAATTACCATATTTATACTTAGTCAGAATTACTTAAAAGTTATATTCCTGGCAATGGAAGTGACTAGAAGAGGCATTAATGTTGAACATTATGTAAAATTAAAATTTTTTGACGTTCTGTTAGTCTGAAAAGTTTTGGTAATATTACAGATCAATTATAGCTAATTTCTTTGATTATGGAACAAGTTTTCTCAAGCTTCATATTGTAAGGTTCTTATGGTTATTCTAATATTGCACTAATAGAGCAACCTAGTCACCTAAAAGGGTTAATGCACTGGAGATGAAAATTCCTGACCATCATGTTGTATTTAATGGAGCACAGAAAAGCAGTTTAATATGTGCCCAAAGTTCACAAATCCTACAATGGTTATAGATTTTTTTTTTTACTTTTTCACTTTCATATTTTAAGAAAGTAATGTATGTCCACTGTACCTTGCACAGGACACCTTTTATGGTTCCCCAAGACATGGTAGACAATAATGGCAACATTCCTAAGGTGGTGTCTATGGTATCTTCAGGGAGAAATTTTACTTTTCCTTTTGAAAATATTAACCCTATATATAGTGATAAATTGTGAAGCCAATATAATTAGGTTACATCTTTAGAATCTTAAATGTAAATTATGTCATCTTGGTTTATTTTTAATTCACACATAAAACTTTCTTGACAACACAGTACTCAAATCTGAAACACACATGTCCTATGACAATATTTTTTTTTTTTAAAGATTTTATTTATTTATTTGACAGAAAGAGACACAGAGAGGGAACACAAGCAGGGGGAGTGGGAGAAAGAGAAGCAGGCTTCCTGATGAGCAGAGAGCCTGATGCGGGGTTCGATCCCAGAACCCTGGGATCATGACCTGAGCCGAAGGCAGACGTTTAACGACTGAGCCACCCAGGGCCCCTCCTATGACAATATTTACCATGATCCAGAAAGTCAAAAGATTTCCTTCTTCTCCAGCATTCATATTGCATAATGCTTTATATCCATTAAATGAGTAAAAAAATTTACTAGACATCCCTTTCGCCACCCCAAAATATATAAGAGAATACTGTGTCACAGAGATTAAGTACTTTATCCAAAAGAAATACTAAGACCAAGGAATAATTTTAAAACTTGTACAGTTTCTGAACATCTTGATCTGTAGAACAATAGTGAAGCTATACCATATATTCACTCAATTCTTCAACCGATACAGAGAATTGAAAAAGCACTGTGAGAGGTACAATAATGAAAATAGACTACAGATTCCCAAGAATTGTATAGTAGAGAGTGGGAGGAAGCATGCACAAAAACTGTAACGTAGGGCAGTAGATGTTGAGAAGAGAGTCAAAAGCAAGGTATTACATGAATTCAACTTCTTGCTGGAAAAATCAAGGAATGTTTTTAGCAAGAATTGATATTTATCATAGGTTTTTAAAAATTGGTATTATTTATAGAAGAAGGTATACCACATAGAGGACATGTATAAAGAAGTACAGATATGAGAAGTGTAGAAAATACTTGGTGAAGGGAAGTAATAGGAACCTGACCACCTAGCATGAAGGAGTTGAATAAAGGCGTTTGCAACATTTTGACTAGAAGAGGCATGCCCTTTGTTGGAATCTGGCAGGGCTTTATAGGAATAATTATGGAGTTGAAAGACTGGAGATGGAACACAAGTTGGTAGATTAGTACAGTAGTTCAGACAAGAGTTACATGAAGTTCTGAATAAAGATGTTGATAATGGAAATAAACAGGAAGGAGCTGACTCCAATTCTATTCAGAGAAGGGAAAGAATTTGTTCCCTGTTAAATATATTTTGAAACTGTTACTAGCGATTGCCCCTTAACAGGGCTGCAGAGTAAGAGATCGGCTCCAATTAAAAGATCACCCTCTACTTAAGACTATTACATCTTCTCTGAAAAATGTGAAATCATAGGAACTACATTTTCATTTGGGCGACAGTTAACTAATTCCACAGACTCAGTATTCATAAGAATATTCCTTAAAGTTAAAAGAAAATTCAAATCTGAATAGTGTTCAAAGAATTATGGAGGAAGAATGTGGAAACTGACATTTAAAAAAAAGCTATCATCTTGGCCTCAAAAAATGCAAAGCACAACTCAGTGGTGACCTTTGGGAGTAATACGGTGCAATAAAACTTTTTCTGATTTTTGTTAACTGTTTAGGAGGAAAAATACAGGACATAGCCGCTAAAATAAAAATAAGTGTTATCTTAAAATCCTTAAATTTTATCATTTTGAAACAACCTGACACATCTCCGGGATCAGTCCTATAATTTTTCAGAAGGAGATAATGGGTCCCTTAGAGGTTAAATAATCTTTTAAATCCTTGTAACTCCTTAACAGCTGACTTGATGAGAAAGTCATGGCCTCCAGCTCTTAGCCAAACATCTCATTTCTAGACTGGAAGAATAATATAAGTGCTGTGAATTTTTGCCACTCAAAGTGATCCAGCAGGATCAATGTTTCCCTGGAGCTTGTTAGAAATGCAGACTATCGGGCCTCACACCCAAGTGTACTGAATGAAATCTAATTTAATGAGATCCGTAGGTGATTCTTATTAAAGTATGAAAATCTCTGCTCACAGTGGTGCCTGCCCTTGACCCTGGCATATTCTGCCTCTAGGAGCTATGCATTAGTATCGAATAGAAATAATCTTGCTAGGCTCAGTTCCTTTATGCCTAACTGAAACAAATGGTGCTCTGAGACCACCCATCCCCCTGTTGACCCATCCAACACCTCAGGTCCCAGTGCACTTAAAATTCTTTTTTTTTTTTCTAATTGATTGTAAATCTGGAAAACTCTCCAGAAAAACTAGTGGATTAAAGGAAATCAGTATCCAATCAATAGTCATAAAATCTTACGTCACGATCCAAGTTTCTGAGTCTGCAAAGAACTGAAGATTTGTTTGATCATTGGCAAGTCATTGAATGTTCCTAAGTTTTAACCTCGTAATGGTACATATTTGGATATCTGATTCCCAAAAGGAAATCTGGTAATGCTGGTTGTCTTTTGAGGCTTGTGAAATGTAGAATACTTTGATAACTTATTAGAATTATGAAAGAGATACTGGAATACCATTATTCCCCCTGAAAGTAGTTCTTAACCACTTAAATATAAAACTATAACTTGCAGTATTACACCTAGATCAATTTATTTTAAAGATAGAAATAATAACATTAATAAGAATTTGATTCAGATTTAAAATTTCAAAATCTGTATTTAACACAATAAGGCATTACTCTTACTTGCCTGTGAGTATTAAATCAGTTCATGTCATTAATCCTATAGAGTGACTACATTCTTTAAGCTTTCAATTCAGAAAATAATGAAAGGATTGACTTCATTTGCCATTAAAATTTTTTAAATATCTTTTATTAACATTCTTACTGCTGATATTCAGTTTGTATGGTTATTTGTTATTAATAATTCTCATTAATAACAATTCAAACACAAGAATTAGACAAAAAATTGAAAATATTGAGGCATTTTAAAATAGAGCCTTTTATAAGATTTAAAACTGGAAATATATTTTTTTCTGAGATGTCTGAACATCTGGCTTTGCACTGTGCACAATTGTCAGATATATCCCCCTTCCTCCCAAGTAAGCTTGACATGGTCTAACACATTAATTTAAATAGATGTCTTCTATATCCTGTCTTCTTAAAGTGAATGAGTTCTTCAGTTGTAATTTTCTATCTGGAACCTTAAATTTCTAGGGAATTAAGGTTACTGCCAAGATTGAACTACTACTTTTCGCTGATAGAAAGCAGAGTTTCCTAAAACCCAGGGTGGCCAAATTTCCATTCTCTATTACTAGACTTTTCAAATGGTTGAGGTTTTAGCTGGGATCTCATAGGCTCTCAAAACCAAAGTCATTTTTATTTTTCCAAGGGGTACACAGTACTCAGTATAGAATGGAGGTTAGTGAGAAAAGGTGAAGTTAGGGAAAAAAGAATCCACTACTTTATTTAGTAGCAGTCATGAAGTAAGGACCCAATCCACATATTCCCTCCAAAAAAATTTTTAAGAGATTTTATTTGTTTATTTGTCAGAGATAGAGAGAGAGCGTGCACTAGCAGGGGCAGCGGCAAGCAGAGGGAGAAGCAGGCTCCCCGCTGAGCAGAGAGCCTGATGGATGCGGGACTTGATCCCAGGACCCTGGGTTCATGACCTGAGCCAAAGGCAGATGCTTAACTGACTGAACCACCCAGGCATCCCTTCCCTCCAGAATTTTAAGTCAATGTTTTTAGTTATGTACTCTGAAAATTTGCTTTTAAAAAAACTACATATCTCTTGCACATTTTTAAGTTTACATCAAAAATATTTCATCATAAATTTAAATAGTCACAAAGGATGTTGTGAAGATAATCAGTATATTAAAAATAGGACATTTAAAAATAAAATTTTAAGATACTTTTGTGATTACAAACCTTTTATTTAATAACATAGGAGTATGTTATTAAATTACTACCAAAACATATACATAAGTTTATAAAGTTCTTATGGATTGATATATTATTAGTTACTAATATACTATTACTTATTTTTTAATATTTCTCTTGTTATTACCTTTTTATTTTTTAAGCATTTGTTTTAATTACAATTAGTTAGCATACAGTGTTATATTAGTTTCAGGTGTACAGTATAGTGATTCAGCACTTCCATACAACACCCAGTGCTCATCACAAGTGCCCCCACAATAATCCCCATCACTTACTTCACCCATCCCCCGCGCCCACCTTCTGGTAACCAGCTGTTTGTTCTCTGTAATTAAGTGTCTGTTTCTTGATTTGTCTCCCACTCTCTTATTTTTCCCTTTGCTTGTTTGTTTAATTTCTTAAATTCCACATAGGAGTGAAATCATAAGGTATTTGTCTTTCTCTGACTGAGAATCACTATATATATATATATGTACATGTATATAATATTCATGTATATATGAATATAAAATCACATCTTTTTTATCTATTCACTAATTGATGGACACTTGGGCTGCTTCCAAATCTTGGCTGCTGCAAATAATGCTGTTATAAACAGGGGTGCATGTATCCCTTTGAATTAGCATTCTTATATTCTTTGGGTAAATACCCAGTACTGCTATTACTTGATCATAAGATAGTTTTACTTTTAACTTTTTGAGGAACCTCCATAGCATTTCCTAGAGTGGCTGCAATAGTTTGCATTGCCACCAATGGTGCAGGAGGGTTCCTTTTTCTGCACATCTTTGCCAACACCTGTTGCTTCTTGTGTTGTTGATTTTAGCCATTCTGACAGTTGTGAGGTGATATCTCATAGTAGTTTTCATTTGCATTTCCCTGATGATAAGTGATGTTGAGCATCTTTTCATGTGTCTGTTGGCCATCTGGATGTCTTCTTTGGAGAAATGTCTGCTCATGTCTTCTGCCCATTTTTTAATTGGATTATTTGTTTTGGGGGTGTTGAGTTATACAAGTTCTTTATATATTTTAGGTACTAACCCTTTATCAGGTATGTAATTTGCAAATGTCTTCTCCCATTCCATAGGTTGCCTTTTTGTTTTGTTGTTTCCTTTGCTGTGCAGAAGCCTTTTATTTTGATATAGCCCCAATAGTTTGTTTTGCTTTTGTTTCCCTTGCCTCAGGAGACAGATGTAGAAAGAAGATGCTATGGCTGATGTCTAAGAAGTTACTGCCTGTGTTCTATGGTTTCCTATCTCACATTTAGGTCTTTGATCCATTTTGAATTTACTTTTGTGTATGGTGTAAGAAAGTGGTCCAGTTTCATTCTTTTGTATGTTGCTATCTAGTTTTCCCAGCACCATTTGTCGAGAGACTGTCTTTTCCCCATTGGATGTTCTTTCCTGCCTTGTCAAAGATCAATTGACCATATAATTGTGGATTTATTTCTGGGTTTCCCATTCTGTTCTATTGACCTGTGTGTCTGTGTTTGTGCCAGTACCGTACTGTTTTGATTACTACATCTTTGTATTATAACTTGAAGTCTGGAACTGTGATGCCTCCTGCTTTGCTTTTCTTTCTCCAGATGGTTTTGGCTATTCAGGGTCTTTTGTGATTCCATGCAAATGTTGGGATTATTTGTTCCAGTTCTGTGAAAAATGTTGTTGGTATTTTGATAGGGATTGCATTAAATCTATAGATTCCTTTGGGTAATATGGCCTTTTTAACAATATTTCTTCTTCCAGTCCATGAGTATGGAATGTCTTTCCATTTTATTTTGTCATCTTCAGTTTCTTTCATGAGTGCTTATAGTTTTCAGAGTATAGGTCTTTTACCTCTATAGTTAGATTTATTCTTAGTACCTTATTATTTTTGGTTCAATTGTAAATGGGATTGCTTTCTTAGTTTCTCTTTCTGTTGCTGCATTATTAGTACATAGAAATGCAACAGATTTCTGCACATTGATTTTGTATCCTGTGACTTTTACTGAATTCGTTTATCAGTTCTAGCACTTTTTTTGATGGAATCTTTTGGATTTTCTACATAGAGTATCATGTCATCTGCAAATAGTGAAAATTTCACTTCTTCCTTACTGATTTAGATGCCTTTTATTTCTTCTTGTTAGCTGATTTCTAAGGCTAGGACTTCCAGTAGTATGTTGAATAAAAGTGGAGAAAGTCGACGTCCTTGTCTTGTTCCTGACCTTAGGAGAATGGCTTTCAGCTTTTCCCTATTAAGGATGATCTGAGCTGTGCATTTTTCACATATGGCCTTTATTATGTTAAAGTATGTTTCCTTAAACCTAATTTGTTGTGGTTTTTTATCATGAATGGATGTTGTAATTTGGCAAATGGTTTTCTGCATCTATTAAAATGATCATGTGGTTATCTTTTCTCTTATTGGTGCAGTGTATCATGTTGATTGATTTGTGAATACCAAACTACCCTTGCATACTGGGAATAATTCCTACTTGATCATGCCAAATGATTTTTTAAAATATATTTTTGAGTTTGGTTTTCTAGTACTGAGAATTTTTGCGTCTTCATCAGGTATATTGGCCTGTAGTTCTCCTTTTTAGTAGTGTCTTTATCTGGTTTTGGTATCAGGGCAATGTTGGCCTCATAGAATGAATTTGGAAGTTTTCCTTCCCTTTCTATTTTTTTGAATAATTTGAGAAGAATAAGTATTAATTCTTCTTTAAATGTTTGGTAGAATTTGCCTGTGAAGGCATCTAGTCATAGACTTTTTTGTTGGAAGTTTTTTGATTAGTGACTCAATTTCTGTGCTGGTTTTTGGTCTGTTCAAATTTTTTAATTCCTCCCTGTTTCAGTTTTGGTAGCTTATATGTTTCTAGGAATTTATCCATTTCTCCTAGGTTGTCCAATTTGTTGACATATGGTTTTTCATAATATTCTGTATGGTTCTATTTCTATGGTGTTAAGTTGTCTTATTTCTCCTCTCTCATTTGTGATTTTATTTGAGTCTTTTCTCTTATTTATTTTTAAGTCTGGCTAGGGGTTTATCAATTTTACTGATTATTTTCAAAGAACCAACTCCTGGTATTATTGGTTTGTTCTATTGGGTTTTTTTAGTTTCTCTATCATTTATTTCTGCTCTGATCTTTATTCTTTCCTTCCTTCTGCTGGTTTTAGGTTTTGTTTGTTGTTCTTTGTTCAGCTCCTTTAGATGGAAGGTTAGGTTGTTTAAGATTTTTCCTTGCTTCTTGAGGTAGGCCTGTATTTCTATAAATTCCCTCTTAGAACTGCTTTTGCTGCATCCCAGGAGTTTTGGACCCTTGGGTTTTCATTTTCATTTGTTTCTATGTACTTTTTTTATTTCATCTTTGATTTCCTGGTTGACCCATTCATTGTTTAGTAGCATGTTATTTAACCTCTATGTACTTTGGCCTTTCCGGATTTTTCCTGTTGACTTCTAGTTTCATAGCGTTCTGCCAGAAAATATGCATGATATGATTTCAAGCTTCTTGAATTTGTTTGTTTTGTGGACTAAATATGTGACCTATTCTGGAGAATGATCCACATGCGCTTGAATGTGTATTCTACTTGTTTTAGGATGTAATGTTCTGAATGTATCCATTAAATCCATCTATTCCAGTATGTCATTCAAAGCCATTGTTTCCCTTGTTGATTTTCTGTTTAGATGATCTGTCCATTGATGTAAGTAAGTGGAGTATTAAAGCCCCCTACTATTATTTTATTATTATTGATTACTTCCTTTAAGTTAACTGTTTTATGTATTTGGGCACTCCTATATTGGATGCATAAGTATTTATAATTGTTACATCTTCTTGTTGCATTGTCTCCTTTATTCTTATATAGTGCCCTTCTTTGTCTCTTGTTACTATCCCTGTTTTAAAGTCTAGTTTGTCCTCTGTAAGTATTGCTACTCTGGCTTTCTTCTGACATTTGTTTGCATGATAAGATGTTTCTCTATCCTCTTACTTTCAATCTGCAGGTATTTTTAGGTCTAAAATGGGTATTTTGTAGGCAGCATATAGATGAGTCTTATTTTTTTGTCCATTCTGTGTCCCAATATCTTTGGATTGGAACATTTAGTCCATTTACATTCAAAGTAATTATTAATAGATATGTATTTATTGCCATTTTGTTTCTTGTTTTATGGCTGTTTCTGAAGATTTTCTCTAATCCTTTTTTGTCTTTCATGGTTTGCTGATTTTTTTAGTGATATATTTGGATTTCTTTCTCTTTACTCTTTGCATATTTATAAGTGGTTTTTGATATATGACTACCATTAGATTTTCTGACTATAGTAGAAGAATATAACCTCTTCTGACTATAGTAGTCTGTATTAAGTTAATGGATGCTTAAGTTTGAACCCATTCTTTACTCCTCTCCTCTCCACATTTTAGGTATATGTTATTATATTTTATATATTATTTTTTTGTGAATTCCATGACTGGTTTTTTACAGAAATATTCATTTTTACTTTTTTTTTCCTACCTATACACTGTCACTTTTGGTCTCCTTTCCACTCAAAGAGTCCCCTTTAATATTTCTTGCAGAGCTGGTTTAGTGGTTATGAACTCCTTTAGTTTTTGTTTGTCTTGGAAACCTTTTATCTCTCCTTCTTTTCTGAATGATAGCTTTGCTGGACAGAGTGTTCTTGGCTTCAGCTTTTTCCCATTCAGCACTTTGAAATATCATGACACTGCCTTCTGGCTTACAAAATTTCTGTTGAAAAATCTCCCGCTAACCTTATGGGTTTTCCCTTGTAAGTTACTGGCTTTTTTTTTTTTTTTGTCTTGCTGCTTTAAATTTTTTTTCTTTATCACTATATTTTGCAAATTTAATTACAATATATCATGGTTTGGGTTTAATTTTGTTGGGAGTTTTCTGTGCCTATTGGATCTGGATGTATATTTCTTTCCCAGATTAAGGAAGTTTTCAGCTATTACTTCTTCAAATAAATTTTCTGACCCCCTTTCTCTCTCTTCTTTTGGGACTCCTAAAATATGAATCTTATTATGTTTGATGGAGTCACTGAGTTTCCTATGTCTATTCTCATTTTGCATAATTCTTTTCTCTCTCCTTTGTTCAGCTTGATTACTTTCCATTGCTCTTTGTTTTAGTTCAGTGATTCACTTCTCTGGTTCTTCCATCCTGCTGTTTATTCCATCAAGTGTGTTTCTCATTTCATTTGTTGAGTACTTTATCTCTGATATGCTATTCCTTATCTCTTAAGGGTCTGACTTATGTCTTCCACTCTTTTCTCTCATCCAATGAGTATCCTTATGATAAATTAGGATTCTTTAAATTCTCTATCAAGCATGTTACTTATATCTCTCTCACTTAGATCTCTGACTGTGACCTGTCTTGTTCTTTCATTTGGGATAAATTTCTCTATCTCCTCATTTTGTCTGCCCCTCTTTGTTTGTTTCTATGTGCTAAGAAAGTCAGCCAAGTTTTCTGCCAGGGAGAGGATCCTGAGAGCCACCTCATACTTCTTCTGGCCTTGGGCCCAGATCAGAGAAGAGGGAAATTCTGAGTGCAGCATTGGTACTGTCTTTGTGGTTCTCTGTGATCATGTCACAGTGGAACTCTTTATAACATTCTTAACCAAAGGAACCCCAGAATGGACCCAGCCTATTCACCTTATGCAGTCCTAAGACACACCTGCAATCACCAAGAAAAAAGTTCTTAATTTTCCAGTCCCTGGCAACAATAGGAGAAGTAGTGAAACAGGAATGTCAACCATTAAAGTCAAGTTTGGGGTCAAGGAGGACTTAAACTTTTTGTAAATAACGTGGCTGGAACTCCAATCCAGTAACTGTTAATGTCACCAAATTCTTGGTATCTACATGGCTCATGGAGAAGTGGGGAAAGAGTTTCTTTCGACCTTTTGTGCCCTGGACATAGTACACTAATAGGGAGAAATGGCCCTATTTGATGGAAGGACAAATGTTCTCCATGTTCTGATGTTATTATTCATGACTCAGATATAGTTATGTAACCAATATTAGAGTTTTTGCTTATGTTTTAAAGGTCCTTGAAAATGTTTGTTAAACACTCTGCAGTTTCATGCTTTACATTGGTCACAATGCTTCTCAGTAGCATGTGTGTAGAGTCTGTATTGTTGTTCTTATTTTGGTTACAATGTCCTAAATGTTTGTAATGTTAACTTCATAGGCACATTCTTAATTATTAATGGCCCCGAGATACCCAGAGTTTCTGCAACCACACCTAGCCTCCAGAACTATAGTTATTCGAAAGACACAGGGAAAGGTAGGTGTCCATCTGGATCTGAAGGCAGGTGACCTGATTGAGTGTATGATCCTGAGTGTATTTCAACCACAACATCTTTATAAACTGTTCATGTATTTATTTTTATTATGTATGCTTCTTCCGGCCTTTCTTAGTGTAAAAGCAGCCAAACTTTTAATGAAGAAACTGTGTATTCATATGTTATTGAAACTCAGTCACAACGGGTTTAATACAAACCTGATTCTAAATGTAATACCATAGAGTTCTATATATAGAGCTTCTCATAAAGTCTCTGAATTTTCCTGGAAACATGATGAGGATGTTGGCTCAGCAGTTTCCCTTGGCCATCTATAGATTTCATCTTAGCACTCCTGAGGGGAAATTTTCACCTCAGATCTTCTAACTTATCTAAATGTGTATACAAAGGGAGCTATGGTACTCCCTCAGCCATCTCAGGTTAAAATCAAGGTCTCACTGCAGGTCACACCAAAGGGTTTTCTTTCATCACTGAGAGGATGTGAATAAGAAAGGCCTGGATGCCTTGCCTGGTGAAAGGGCCATCCTCCCAGGCTGGGCTTTCACTCTGTGTTCCCAGTTTAAAAGCTGGAACTAAAGCTCTGGCATGAAATGGTGTGATTGCTGGTTTGCAAGCCCTGGTGCAGTCCTTTTCAATAGCTCATTAAAAACCCTGTGATGGAAAAGAAAAGGTCACACAGCACACAGGTAACAAAATCACAAGAACCTGGACCCCCCCCCTTGCTGTGCCACATGGGTGCTGCCCCTCAAAACACCCAGGCCACTCTGCTGGGAACACCCTGAGATAGAGACTCCTGGGGAAACAAACAAACAACAACAACAAAAACTAAAGAAGCAGCTGGTTCACATGGCAGTAGCAAGGGAGAGATGAGCAGCGAGGTTGGACTAGGGACGAGGCACATCCCCTTGACCTCCAGTTGTGTCTCTGAAAAGGGTTAGGACCCTCACTTCAGAGAAAACTTGAATGACATCTCTATACTGTGTCTGTTGACATAATTATCTAGCCTCATTTGAGGATGAACAATTAAGAAGAGACAGAGAGAGAAAGAGAGAGAGGGGATGGAAGGGAAGGGAGGGGGAGGGGAGGGGAGAGAAGAGAAGGGAAGGGAAGGGAAGGGAAGGGAAGGGAAGGGAAAGAAGGAAGGAGAGGTAGAGAGAGAAAAAGAAAGAAAAGACAGAAATAAGACAAAGAGCTTAGAACCTATGGAAAAAGCATTATGAAACAAAGGGGAAAAAGAGCAGGTAGGAAAAAAAATAACAAGACAAAACAGATCTATGGAAAAGATCTATTGCAGAATCTTATAAAGACCCTTTAGGAAGCTATTTAGCATCCTGTAGAAGCAGAATATTATAGGTCTCATATTCCTTTTTTTTTTAAATGTGTCGTTTTCTATATTAGATCTTTAGGTCCTGTGCTTTCTGATTTATTTCTAGAGAATGATGTCCTAGCTGTAGCCTTAAAAAAGCAGGTCCTTCTAAATACAGACAAAAGAGGAAAAAAGTGTTAAAACTGGTACAAAAGGAGAGAGATATAACGAATTATACAGCTGTTCACAAGAGAAACTCTCCAGATAAAGTCAAAGGCCAAAATTTATAAGAATAAAAACATGTTCTAAATTTAGTAATCATAAGAGTGCTCATAAAAAATTGTCTATAAAAGCCCATTTTTGAGACGCAGGTCTTTAGAAGTTAAAGTTTCTTTTGTGGAATAAAGCCTTTTATTCTCAAAGGTCATTTATGCCCATTTTTTTATTGTTAATAACAGTATGAAATTAACACCCATCATTTTAGAATGTGTATAAACCTCCATTGTTTTGATTTGGGGCAGAGGATCTTAAGACTCTGTCTTTGCTCTTCTTCCTTTGATTTATTCCTATTATCTTATTATGTGCTCTCCATTTCTCTCTCTCTCTTCCTTTCTTGCGATCTTCTGAATAGATTTCTTTTTTCCTTTCATCTTTTGCTATTCCCGCCCCACCCCCTACCTCTCCTTCGGAATTAATTACCTCTATGTCTATTTTTAGGAGTTACCCTGGGCATTTGAACACACTTCTTTCATTTCTTGATGCTCTACCCAAACAATGCAAGAACCTTAGAATATTTAGACTACAGTTTTTTACCCCATTCCAATTTATATTATAGTTTGACCAACATTTGAATTCTATCTTGTTTGTTTGGCTTCACAAATTAGACATTATTCTTACAATGATATGTAGCCAATGTTTATTTAGATTTACCCAACATGTTTATCTATTTCTCTGCTTACCATTTCTTCTTGCAGCCCTTCTTCCATTTGGTCTCATAATTTCTCTGCATAAAACAGTTTTTCATTTCAGAAAATTTTATTCAATTTTTTTTATCAACCTGCTTGATTTGTTTTTTTTTTCAAAAGCCATCTCTTATTCCTTGCCACAAAATATTTATTCACCATACCAAACATGGTTATTTTATATTCTGTGTCTGGTCACCTTTACTGATCTGATTTTGCTACCTGTTTCTGCTTGTTCTCATGGCGTTTTATTTTCCTACAGGGGAGAGAAGGCAGAGTATACCTATGTGTGTTTTTATGTGAGCTTATGTTCTTTGGAACTTTATGTATAGGAATTCTTTGAGACCTGGATTGAGATTACATTCTTCTATAAAATATTTCATTTGCTCCTCCCAGTTGATTATATAAGCATTCTAGGAGCACTTTAATTAAAATTCTCCTATTTTAATTTTGCAGATATGGGGAGTATAACTTCATACAAAAAGCCATGTGAGGGCCAGGCTATAGTTATAAATTCTCAAATGCTACCACTCTCCCCCAACATAAAAATCAAATCAGACATGTTTCTGTCCCCTTTTGCATACCAGTTCATTTTTCACTCATCCTTAATTGAAGGTAAAGCCCTTTGAGATTCCAGCTTCATGTGGGAGTGTTCTGTAAGATTTTCAATTTTGTGGGTGGGGGATGGGTGAAATAGTTAAAAAGAATTAAGTGTCCTCTTGCCATGAGGGGCACTGAGTAATGTACGGAATTGTTAAATAATATTGTACCAAAAAAAGAAAAAAAAAAAGATTTCCAATTTTGTGTGAGCCTAACACAAAGAGACCTGGCTTTGGTTTTTCTCTCCCAAAATTGTTATTTTTATCTTGTTTTTTTATCTCTGCAGGTTCTTTACTTTTGTGCCATATCAGTGACACCTTTTAAACGTGCTTTCTTAGTTATTTTATCTAACATTTTAGTTGTTTCCATTGGCTAAATCTTTAAGCATGCTAGTTCAATAAACTAAGGGCAATACTCTGTGGAGATGAGTTGCCATCCTCCAGAATGCAGTATATATGCTGAACTGAAGACATCTATAAAGGACAGCACTGGAAGAATACAGGGGTCTGGGAACCAAAAGATGGAAATGGGTGTGACCCCACTTACCATCATTCCAATGACCCACTGGCCTAAGCTTTCCATCCTGTTTCTACAGCTCTGGGCTCTGCAGTCCCCATCTCCAGAGGGGGTGCAGTCTCCCCCCATCACATCAAGAGTCCTTTCAGATTGCAAGCTATAGATGCCACCAGGTTCTTTGGGTTCCTTTGTGTTCTCTGTGCCCAGGTAGTGGTGAGTGAGAAGAGTCATCATACTGGCAACCACAGAGACCAGCAGAGGTGATAGCACGTGATTGGGGGAGTTTGGAATGGAGAATGGAGGAGAGTGACAGTGCATACCAGTAGTGACCCTAAACCCAGCTGCTGTGGCAGGGGCTTTAGTTTGTCCCACTAGCTTCCCTTTTCCAAGTTTGCCTTCAGGAATGGACATTTGTGGGAACTGTGGTAGCTAGCTTCCAAGACAGCCCCCAATGATCCCTGCCCCTTGATATTCATACCCTTGTGTGGTCCCTCCCACATTGTGTCAAGATTGTTCCAGGCAACCAATAGAATGTGGCGGAAGGGACGGTATATAACCTCCAAGATTAGGTTATAAAAGACTATGCCTTCTGTTTTAGTTTCTATCTTTCTGTCTCTTCCTTGCTCCTTCTCACATCACTTGCCAACTTGCCAGCTACATTTGGTCACGAGACACTCAGGTGGCTTTCAGAGAGGCCCACCTGAAGAAGAATGGAGATCTCAGACCATTAGCCAACAAGAAACTGAGGCCAGGCAATAACCACATGAGTGAGCCCAGAAGCAGATTCTTTAGCCCCTGTTGAGTCTTGTGATGACTCCTTGTCTAGCCAACATCTTGACTACAGTCTCGTGAGAGAACTTGAACCAGAACCATGAAGCTAAGCTATTCCCTGATTCCTGGCTCTTAGAAACTGTATGAGATAGTAATGTGTGTTCTTTAAGCTGCTAAGTTTGGGGATAACTTGTTACACAGCAGTAGATAACGAATACAGGAACCATGGCAGGTCTGTTCCTCAGACGTATAAAGGAACCAAATCCATGTAATGCAAGGAGTAAACTGTGGCAGCCAAATAAGAGCATTATTCAAATCTCCAATTAAGTACCTGCTCCAAGGGGTGTGAGTTCACCAATAATGTCCAGCTGTGGGAGTCTTTAGGATCTGCCTTTGTTTCCAAGCTGAAGCCATATGCTTCCAGGAAGACCCTGGGCAATGACTGAGCATTGTTGTAACTTCTGGCCAGTGCAGGATTGCTCATGAGGACCCCCCTCCCATTGGGCTGGCTGAGACGCACTCAGCTCTGCACCCCCAATCCTCCTGACTGCTTTCTCTCACTCACAGGTGCCACATCTGTGTCATGGCCGGAAGGGTTTCCCTGCCCATTCTTTCTTCCTTTCCTCTTTCCCTTTTAAAGGAATTTGTCCCAATAAATTACATACACTTCTAATTCTGTCTTGTGTCTCCTTCCCAGAAGACCCAAATTTTAACATTATTATTACCTTTGTTTTATTTATTTTGTTTTTACATTTTCTTCCCATTCCTGCTTGTGAAGGTACAGGCTTAGCATAATTATTTAAAACATTTATCTTTTTTTTTCTAATATAAGAATTCAAAGGTAGAAAATTCCTTTGGTCATCTGTTTCTGGGAGAAACAAATTGATACAGTATTTAATGAAGAAACTATTTTTCGGTTTGGAGGGAAAAAAACCCAACCCAGGATATACATCTTATTTCTTTTGAGTCTGTGGTTAATTTTAGTCCATAGCAAATTAGAATAAACATTGCTATCTAAAATTAATTTGAAAGGTAATGCTGATTTTTAAGCACAATGGTCATCCATAATTTTTAATTTTATATCATCTGTTCATTTATTCATTCAATGAACATTTATTAAGTTCTCTATTCCAATCATTATGCTGAGGTAGTGAATTAAGGAATATCTTTACCAGGCGGAAAATTTTCTTGTACTTAATACCACACAGTATATATATATATATATATATATATATATATATATATATATATATGTGTGTGTGTGTGTGTGTGTGTGTATATAGAGAGAGAAATCAAAACCCTGTTTTTGTACGGATCACAACCCATTGTGTGACCATAAAACATTGCTTCGCCTGGCTTCAAACTTATCCTCAATAATTCTCCAATTTGAGTGAACCCCAGGTGCTCTGTTGACCTTGTCATTAACAAACTGTTGACCTTACAATTATTTTATAAAGGGATAGATGAAATAAGAGATCTCTTTAAGAGATGAAGAACATATTGCCTGTTCAACCAATAATTCACTAATTAATTCGATATTGATTTATGGCTTCAGGAAAAGGAAAAAAATATAAAAAATGACTTTAATCAAAAAAGCCAAAGTAAAAAGGACACAGATTTCCCTCTGCATCTGAACTCTTTGCATTTTACTTCCTGTCCTCATTGGCCAAGGGCATGTACTGCACTGCCTCGAGCTCTTTGCTTTTCCCTACTACATCATAGCAGAGACCTGGAAATGTTACCTGTACGTTGGACCAGTTGCCAGGGTTAGCAGAACTGTCCCTGTGGTACCCCCAATGATATGTAACTGTGCAACATGTATTTCTCATTCAAAGTAAATTTCCAGTTAGTCTTATTAATAAATACCCTTTGAAAAAGTTGTTGGGGAAGTATGGCAAAGCTGAGACAGTTGACCGTCTAACTTGTCTTTTTTCTGGCATTGTGATCAAACACTAACTACATCTATCATCTGCAGAAAAGGAGTATTTTGACCTTTATCTCTTTATATAGCACTTAGCAAGAGATGGACTGTGTAAAGACTTTTATGTCTGAGCTACATTTATGTTGTGCTATCAGTTTTACTTACTTAACAATTACTCTTTTTATGTCCACAAAATACTCGAATATATCGACTCTCCTTCCATGGTTAGCATTGACTAAATTCCACACTTACTGTGTAAGCGACTACCTGCGCTGTGTTTTTAGGAAACAACTCTGAACCGTAAGTATCTGGCATTTTGTCAGGCCTGGGAGAAACAGACCCTCCTTTATTAATTTATGAACAATTTGAAAGGAATGAAAATCAGAGTTTATCAAGTTCATGTTACTATCTTTATGTATTGGCATTTGGAAAAGTCTCTAGTCATTGTTTTTCATTATCACTATGGTTTTTCAAGCCTCCAGTATAGTCATTTTGGCAAAGGCATGAATACCAGCAACTGCACAAAAACAATAGGCCTTGCTTTGTAATGTGATGTGGGGAAAATATTTTTTAATTTTCTAACAGGTGCTTGGCTCTGAGTCTGACTCATAAAGATAGTAATGATACCTCTTTCTGAAATGAAGCAATAGAGAACATACTAAAATTAATAAAGAAAGCATGACTTGGGTTCACTCTATCTGGAGAATTCATGATCCTGGGTTTGTTTTTGTTTTTGTTTTTTTAAATAAATCATTGTTTTGTAAAGTCACACAGGAAAGCATATTAGTCTCTGTGTCAAAAACAAGGACTCAGCAAATTGAATCTCAACCTACCTTTAGACAATTCAAAAAAATAAAAAGATCTTGAGTGCTTTATAGTGTTGAGCAGGGATAAAGCCTCCTTACAGTTTGGAACAAAATTCTTAGCACTTTCAATCAACAGGTAAAATGCATTTCAGAAGTGATGCTCGCATAAATAACCGTTTAGAATTTGAGCATCCCATAGAAGCAGGGTGCTAACAGGCACACGTGCTACCCTGTGTGAAAATGAGAGCTGGTGGAGTCCTGGGAGCACTGGTGATAGGGAATCTGCACAAGCAACGCCCCCTTATTCCGTAAGTGGTGAGAGGATGGCGGGCGGAGGGCTGGGGAATGACAGTGAAGTAATGTGGCAAAGACCAGCTGAACACAGGCTGAAAACTGCAAGATGGGTGCACTTTCATTTGAATTGCAAAGGGTAAATGTGTGATGTTGAAGATTTGCTCCATGCCTTATTCAGGACCTGTAGCTCACAAATCTGGGCATAAAATCGTCCCAGGTCCAATTCAACTCAGTAGAAGGTTGTGTTCTCTCTCTCTCTCTCTCTCTCCTCTCTCTCTCTTTCACTCACTCACTTTTGGAATATAATATAAGACAATAAAAACAGAGGCTGACCAAAAAGGAAATTGCTTGGAATTAATTTGAAAAGAAAAATTCCAGAAAGTTGTTGCTGGTCATTATAGTTCCCGGCATGCCTGCATTGCCTTACGTCATCCTCTGATTGCTTTCAGCAATTTCCTTCCCAAGTCCCTTTGTTGATACGGATGGTTCAGCGTCAGTAAACCAAGTTGCAGTGGAAGAACACCCACAGACACACAGCAGAGTGTATGGATCACTCTACAGCCCACACTATGTCATGGCTGACAGTGATCCCGAAGATCTGTTGGATGTTGCACTGGGCACAAACGAAAACCAACAAACAAACAAACAAACAAACAAAACCCAGGGCACCTGGGTGGCTCAGTGGGTTAAAGCCTCTGCTTTCAGCTCAGGTCATGATCTCAGGGTCCTGGGATCGAGGCCCACATTGGGCTCTCTGCTCGGCAGGGAGCCTGCTTCCTCCTCTCTCTCTGCCTCTCTGCCTACTTGTGATCTCTCTCTCTCTCTCTCTCTGTCAAATAAAGAAATAAAATCTTAAAAAAAAAAAGCAAAAAAACACAAATAAAACCTACATGACATCAAACATTGTCACTGAATGCAGAGAAGGACCAGTTATTGCAGCTGTCCATCCCCTAAGCAGGCCATTATTTGTAAGGCTGTGAGAGTGAGAATGGTGTAAGCCTGGGACTTAAAAGCAGGAAAGTGTTTTTGGATAGAATTTGGATCACCGAGTTCATTATTTCTTTTCACTGGCACCTACAGCTACAGGGAGTGCAAATAATAACTAAGAATCCATTGTGTCCTTTGGTGTGCTAGCCTGAACTGCGTCCCCCTCCAATTCATGTGTTGAAGCCCTACTTGCTATCATGACTCTATTTGGAGATAGGACCTTTCAAGAGGTAGAGTTAAATGAGGTCATAAGGGTGGAGCCCTAATCCAATAGGACTGGCGTCCTTATAAGAAGAGTAAGAGACACCAGCAGTGTGTGTGCATAGAGGAAAGACCACATGAGGACACGGAGAGAAGGCAGCGGTGGTGGGCAGGCCAAGGAGAGAGACCTCAGAGAGACCAAACCTGCCAACACCTTGATCTTGAACTCGCAGCCTTTAGAACTGTCAAAAAGTAACTTCCTGTGATTTAAGCCACCCAGTCTGTGGTATTTTGTTATACCACAAAATACCCTTTGTTATGGCAAAATACCTTTGTTATGGCAGCCCAAACAAACTTAAGACATTGGGACAGTTTGCAGCTGTTAATGCCATCCCACTGTGATATTGAGTTGCAGCCCAGAAACAAAGAAGTAGCCAGAATTCTATGAAAGCCTGACGTACACACCAAATTTGGCTTCCCTGTCCATTTCCGTTTCTCCGGTGCATTATCCTAATAGCACAAGGCATAAGAACCATCCCTTAGATTCAGTGTGCTGGACACTGCGCTAGGTGCTCTGAAAAGGCAAAAATGACTCACAGAGTTGCTCCCCTTAATTCATCATCTGTAGAAAGACAAGATGAGTCAGTCCTCTAATACAGGTATAACAAAAGACTTTGAGAGACAAGAATGACTAATTTTAATTTGGAGCTTGGGATTGTGGGAAGGACTGGAAGGAGCAGGGAAGGTTTCACAAAGAGGGAGAAGTTTGAGGAGAACTGATTTGGTACCTGTTGATGTCCAACCAAACATCCCAGGCTAGTAGCATAAAACAACCACCCATTTGTAAGGCTCAGGGGTCTGTGCGTCAGGAACAGGGCACAATGTGGAGGGACTGTCTCTACTCCATGCTGTCTGAGCCCCAGTTGGTTGGGAACAACTCAGAGGACAGAGTGTGGGAGGCATCCGCTTCTAAGATGGCTTCCTGGACCGCATCCCTGGAATGAAGGACAGGCTCAGCTCAAACGTTAACCATAGCGCCCTGGGACGGCCCCTCCCCTGCTGCAGCCTCAAGGTGCTGGACCTCTTACACTGAGGTCCAGGGCTTCCATATCGAGTGCTCCTAACAAACAAGGCAGAAAACGCATAGCCTCTTATGACCTGGCATCAGAAATCACATCGCGCCATTTCCATTGCGCCCATTGGTGGAAGCAGTTTCATTCCAAAGGACGGGACAGACTCTCTCTATGGAAGGAGTAATCAAACATTGATTTATTGCCACCTTTTAAAACTGCCATCATGACTGTGAAGCATGAACAGGATACCAATAAACATCATGCACCGAAGTTTTATTTCCTAAAAAAAAAAATTTTCTGATTTTACACAGAATGCACATTCATTATTAAAAGAAAAGAAAACCATGGAAAAATAGAACAAAACTCATTCATTGTTTCAATAGGCAAGATATGTGTCTGCACCTGAAGTAGGAGTTAGAGCTATCAACATAAATAAGAAATAGTTCCTACCCTCAAAGTGTGTACAGTCTGCTGGGCCACCCACGATCACCCCATCAAGAGATACCATAGCTAATACATGGGTGCAGTCCTTCCCAATTTGAATATCCTGTAAAATACTTTTTGTGTCCTGGTTTGTTTGTTTCTCCCAATACGCAAGATAGTATGGGAATTTTTCTATGGTGTTAAATATTCTACAAAACTGTGATCTTGAATGAATGTATCATATATCATCATATGAATCGGCCATTGTTTATTTAACCATTTCCCTGCTGCTGGATATTCAGGTTGTCTTCAAGTTTTTGCTACTACAAAATAATACTGTGCTAAACATGCTTACTCATCTGTATGCTTCTCTGACAATTTTCATAGGATAAATCTCTGAGTTAGTTGAATTACTAGTTCAGTAAGAACATTTTCGAAGCTCTTGGTTATAGTTTTTCAATTTGTTTTGCAAAAATGCTGTCCTGAGGGCGCCTGGGTGGCTCAGTGGGTTAAGCGGCTGCCTTCAACTCAGGTCATGATCTCAGAGTCCTGGGTCGAGCCCCACATTGGGTTCCCCATGCAGCAGGGTGTCTGCTTTTCCCTCTTCTTCTGCCCCTCCCCCTGGCTCGTGCTCTGTCTCACTTACTCTCTTTCTCAATAAATAAAATCTTAAAAAAAAAATGCTATCCTGGCTTATGTTTCCCTAGCATGTGTTTGAGCATCAAGCAGCAGACCACATGGAAAGACAACCTGTTCCCCAGGTATGGGGTAGAGGGATTTGGCCCAGTCTGAATTGAACTAAAAAACACTGAAAGAAACCAAAGGCGGTTATAAAACACAGTCAACTAATAAGCAGCATGGGCTTGGCATCTATAGAGATGGATTCTAGGAAATGATTACTGCAGAGTCAGGTAGATGTAAAGGCTTCATTGGCTTCTAGCATAGCTTGGGGGCAATGTTCTAAAGCTAAGTGTGACTTAAGGGACACTCAGAAACCAAGGTTCATTGTGGGCGTGAGTTAGGACTCGTTAGGTAGTAAGCAACAGAAGCCAACCCAGGTCATCTAAACCAAGGGGAAACTGACTGGAAAAACAGTTGAGTTCTCAATGTCTGGGAAGCCAGGCTCAGAAACCAGAACATAATGGACAGGAAGTGTGAAACTCAGTGGGCAGGAAGCCGCATGGGATCAAGGGTCTAAGACACAGTACCTCTTAGCAGGTTTCCCTGGGTACATCACTGTAAATAATGAATAAGCTCTGATTGGTTTCTGTTTTTTGATGACTTGGCTCAAATTTTAGATTCCGGGGAAGGCAGATCCAACCAGCCTCACAAGGTTCAAGTGCTTCTCCTGGGGCCAGAGACAGGAAGGCACCTTGACTAAATGGCTTCCCAGGTGTGGGAGAAGTAACTAGCAGAGGTAACTCAGGGCACAGCTCACCCAAACCAAAAGCTACCTACCATACCATGTTACCTGGCAAGGGAGGCACACTCATACATAACCATCATTAATCCCCGAACCCAGTTGGGTGCCTGGGTGGCTCAGTGGGTTAAGCCTCTGCCTTCAGGTCAGGTCATGATCTCAGGGTCCTGGATCGAGCCCCAAGCCCCGAATCGGGCTCTCTGCTCAGCTGGGGGCTTGCTCTCCCTCTCTCTCTGCCTGCCTCTCTGCCTACTTGTGATCTCTCTCTCTCTGTGTCAAATAAATAAATAAAATATTTAAAAAAAAATCCCTGAACCCAAATTCGCTTTACACACTGAGCCTCTGCCTCCCCTCCCCACCCCACCAACACCAAAGCAGGAATCTGTGGGAACGACAAGAGCCCCAGGGACCATTAGGCTTTGATGAGGGGCAAATGGAAAACTGTAAATATGAGCTATAATACGTGAGGCACCGTGCTTGATGACGGGATGAATAAATAAAATAAATAATCCTGCTTTAATTTGAACTGAGTGTTCGCCGCTTTCCTTCCCCACTTCCTTTTTGTTTGGAAGACTGGGCTTGAATTAAAAGCAACGAGAAAGCAAGTAGACTGGAAGCAGTCTCGGCAGAGGGCCAGAACCATGCCCTGCACGCTACCCTTGGCCAGACTCAAGTCCCTCCACCGCCTGGTAAGCCTGAGGCAGAAAAGAGAAGCCGAAAGAGATTGTCAAATGACTTTGTTTGACTTTGTTTGGGGATGTCACACATGGGTCGGGGGTGTAACCTCAGGAGGCTGGCTTTCTCCAAGAGAACACCCTTTGGGCAATTATGTCCCAGACTTGTCATTCCCTGCTAGCTGACAACAGATGAAAATGAAGCCATTTGTCCTGAAGTTGCCTCTGGGGCTTGGGAACAGGAAGAAGAGACCAGATTCCCCCCTCAGAGACCACTGTTGTTTAGTCAGGCAGGGACAGCATAACAAAGGGGACAGTAAGTTTTAAGGACAGAAGCAAGGTAACACAAGCCTCACTGCACTCACGGGACCTGAAAAGTCAAGGTCAGGGAGGGGTTCTTAGGTTGGGAGTGTGTCACAAAGGTGAAGAGGTGCCCATGAAGACGGGAGGGTGGTCAGGGAATGACAGACTCCATTTTTTCTGGAAAGAAGCCAAGAGCCCTGGTTTCAGATCCTCATTGTTTCCCTGACTGGGAGAATCATCTTAGGGTATGACAGATCAGACTTTTTAAAATATTCCCTTGAGATGTGGGTGTTGGGGTACAAGGTCAGGAGAGTGGTCCTGTACTGGTTGCCAGAGTCAACTTCTGTTTTCAAGAGCATATTCTAAATAAAACTACAGGACTTTTACATCTGCAGAACCATGGCAAGATCTCAAGGGTTTCCAAGAAAACCTTTCTAGCACCTTGGAAGGGAGTGGGGAGATGGCCATTTGTTTGAGGGTCTTGCTAAGGTGGAGAGGGTGGACTTGTCGGTCAGTGGGCCCAGGGTCAGAGAAGGGCCAGAGGGAGCCCTGGGCACAAGAGGGGTTAGAGTGGGGGGGTTGTCTGGGTGGCTCAGTTGGTTAAGCGTCTGACTCCTGGTTTTGGCTCAGGTTGTGATCTCATGGGTTGTGAGATCGAGCCCTGTGATGGGCTCCATGCTCAGTGGGGAGTCTGCTTGAGGATTCTGTTCCTCTGCCCCTCCTCAACACTCTGTCTCAAAATAAATAAATAAATCTTTCAAAAAAAAAAAAAAAAGAGGAATTACAGGCACCCAACCATATGGAGACTTTAGAAACTGCTTCGCCATAGGATAAATGCAAAGACATTTATATTGTGACTTTTCTCCTGGGGAACACTTCAGTAATTTTTTTTCTGAAATACTAAATTATGTCCAATTTTTTTCTCCATTTTCCGGTGCTTTGTCTGCTTAGCGTGCCTGGGGTAACTAAGTGCTGGCTCCACGAGGCCTGACTAGAGGGACTTTGCTTACTGTGTGGAGGCAGCCTGGATGTATCACAGCAAGAATGAAGCCTAGACATGAAGCATATCCCACCTGGAACCTGTGAGTCACTGGTTCCCAAGGAAAAGGATTTCTGTCCTGGGCAGACTCTGTGCTCCCCACAGGGATTCTCCAGGGGAGCCCCTTCTGAGGGGACAAAGGCCGAAGGACCAAGAACCAGCCAAGTGTCTGAAGGGGCAGCCAGGATGGGCTATCACCCTGGGAACCCCCTCCTCTGAAACACTGAGTCCGGCTCAGAGGGCCCCATGCCTAGAGTGTATTTACCCTCATCCCACAAGCTCGGGGGCGTGGGCTCTCCCTGGGGCCAGACCTCCAACGGAGGCCCTTCTCTGCCTTCTCCTGAGCCCAGCCCTGCCTTCCTCCCAGGCCCTTTCCCACTTCAGAATTCATGTGGCACTTAAATTCCTCTGATTTGTCAGACACCTCATTGATAGTCATCTTTTCTTCTTAATTTTTTTAAAAGATTATTTATTTATTTATTTGACACAGAGAGAGAGATCACAAGTAGGCAGAGAGGCAGGCAGAGAGAGAGGAGGAAGCAGGCTCCCTGCCGAGCAGAGAGCCCGATGCAGGCCTCAATCCCAGGACCCTGAGATCATGACCTGAGCCGAAGGCAGAGGCTTTAACCTACTGAGCCACCCGGGTGCCCTCTTCTTAATTTTTGATGTGTTTTGTTCTCCTGTCCAGAAGTCCATCCTATGTTCCTGGAGGCCAAGAATCTTGCTACTTCTCTGTGTGTCCACACAAACCCTAACACCTAGTATGGTGCTCCTCTGGGTCCCTTTCTCCTTAAAATCCTCAAAATCCTTTACTGATCACAGCTTAAGTCTTTGCAGATAACAGTTACACATCACTTTTATCCATTATCCAAACCACTGTCCTTTATCTTTTTTTTTT
>LNAC01000071.1:744428-804073 GCA_002007465.1 Ailurus styani | reverse complement strand
GCCGGGCGGCCAGGCCTGCGGCGGGCGGACCTGCTGTCCCGGCGGCGGCCGTCCTCCCGCCTCCGCCTGAACCGCTCTGCCCCGAGCCGCGCCAACCGCCCCGCCATCCACCCCACGGGCCTCGGCCCCCGGCAGGCGCATGATGTCAGGAGGAAGGAGTCACGCACGAGGGGGCGTCGAGCCCACGCTTTACATGACAGCCCCAGTTTCCAGGGCCCGAGGGCGACTTGTGAAACGCAAGTCCCCACGTGGCCGTGAATGTGTAATGCCTTTCAGTCACTGCATCGAAGATCGATCCCCACTGCCTCAACTGGGGGGCGGGGGGGACGACACAATCCTGCAGGTCCTCCAGGGCCCCAGACCACGGGTGCCTTTTGGCCACTCGGGCATCCCCCAGACTCAGCTCCCTGACGTGACAGAGCGGAAGAGCGTCAAAGAGAAGCGAGAGTGATGCTTTGTTCTCACACCATTTGTAGTGTCTGAGCAAAGCCGCCTGCCCGGAGGCTACCGCAGGACGGATTGGTGCCCCCCACCCCCGCCCCCAGAGGCCGCGTGAGGATGAGTGGGCGTTACCTCCCCCGCACACCCAGAACGTTCAAACCATTCCTACCTCCAGCCCCGCGCCTGTGCCAAGACAGGTGTGCGCCTTCCTTGAGTTTGTATGTGTCTGCTTAGTAAGTAGGTATGATCCCCCACAACCTGCTCAGAAAACTATGCCTTCTGTTTCCTTCTGTTTTTATCTTTCCCCTTTGTGCTCTTGCTGGTGGGACCCCAGGCACCTCCTGGTAGCTGTTATGCTGTGTCTGCGTCAAGGCTACAACCTACTCCCCCCTCCCCCACCAAATATTCACACTTCACAAGAGAAGAGCCTTACCTACTTTTTTGTTTCCCCACCTCATTTAAGAAAATTCCAGCGTTTGGGTGGCTCAGTTGGTTAAGCGTCTGCTTTCAGCTCAGGTCATGATCTTGGGGTCCTGGGATGGAGCCCTGCATCAGGGTCCTGGGATCGAGCCCCGCATTGGGCTTTCTGCTCAGTGGGGAGTCTGCTTCTCCCTCTCCCTCTCCCCCTCACTCATGCTTTCTCTCTCTCTCAAATAAATAAAATCTTTAAAAAAAGGGAGGGAGGGAGAAATTTCAAGCATTTGACTAGCTGTCAGGGCAAAATATTTGGCCAGAAGGCATAAGGAGCTGCCTGTGGCTAATGTATGAAAACACTGATGATTAGAGCGGCTGGGGGCAGGTCATCAAGGGAGCCTCACCGAGGAGCGCCTGTCTCAGACTTCCTCCCTGCCTCCTCAGGGACTCTTCCACCTCACTGGTTCTCACCCAGGGAGAGTTCTGCCCCCAGGGGACATTGCCAGTGGTGATATTTCTGGTTGTCACATTTGGGAGGAGGGGGAGAGGCTCCGGGTGGGCAGAGGCCAGGGACGTTGCTACACACCCGACTGTACACAGCGCAGTCCCCCGCCCCCGAAGAATGATGCAGCCCAAAGGATGATTGTGCCGAGGTTGGGAAACCTGACAACATCAACTCAGTCACTCCCACTTTCACACAGCATTCCAAGGACTCTGGGGAATAGACACGAACATGTGGAGATCCAGCCCAGACTTCCCTGAATCCAGACTCCCTGGGGACCCTCCCACCCTGGTTCCCAATCTCTGCCCTGGTTGCAGCTTGAACCGGAATGACCTTGAGTTTCCCTCAAAACTGCACCCCTCTTCATTTCAACATCCCCAGTGCTGTATCATTTGTCCTCCTTTAGGGAAGGCCCACTTGGGAAATAGCCCCGGTTTTCTTTCTAAGGGCCTCCCTAGTTTATCAGAGCAAATGGACTATTTCCTCCATACGAGTCAACTCGGGGTATGACTCAGAGAGCTGCCTTTGTTGGGTCATGAGATGGAGGAGGAAACAGTGTGGGGAAAGCCCAAATCCTTGGCTACCCCTGTTTCCCAAAACGAGCCTTTCCCCCGGTGTCCCTGAAGGGCTTTGGCAGCCTTCTGCCTGTGACAAATGAACAAAAAAGACAGATGTGTAAGAACCAGATCCTTTTTGTGGGACAACAGAAATGCTTTCCGAGATCCTTTTAGGGCATCCAGGAATCATTTACTCATCTTTTGCTCGACCCAGGGATAGTCTCCTTCTGCTCCAAAGGAAGGCACCTTCCTACGAAACAGGCTCAGGCGGAGCCCTTGTCGGGGAGAAGGGAGCAGTGAGATAGCCTCAGAGATAGCCGCAATCCGGGTCTCGGCAGGGCCCGGTGGCGGCCCCCCGCCCCCCCCAAAGAAGCTCAGGTGGTAGGGACAGGTTTTCAGGCTCCGGGGCCCTGGCTCTCTGCAGGAAGCCGGCTGTGTGTTTGCACTGGAGGTGAGGGCTTGACACCTGGGTACCGGGCTGTCCCTGCTGAACATTTCTTCAGAGCAGATGCAGCTACATGCTGCCTTGTTTTTTTGTGTGTTTGTTTTTAAAGATTTTAGTTATTTGACAGAGACACAGCAAGAGAGGGAACACAAGCAGGGGACTGGGAGAGGGAGAAGCAGACTCCCTGCTGAGCAGGCAGCCCAGTGTGGGGCTGCATCCCAGGATCCTGAGACCAGGACCCGAGCCGAAGGCAGACGCTTAACCGACTGAGCCACCAGGTGCCCCTATGCTGCCCTGTGAAAACAAAGAGGCATCTCTTGGCACACACCACATTTACCCCGGCTTTCTAGCACTGCCGGTGACATGGGAGTGAGTCACCAAAAACAAAGGGTGTCTGTGCTACACTGAGGATCTGTGTCCACCTCAGGTTTCCCGTCTCGTGGGAGTCTGGGCAGCCTGTGTTCTTGCTCTCAGAAACCGTGGTCTCAGAGAGCATCTTCTTCCTCAGCCTAATCCTTTAAAGGTGCTTGGCTGCCCTAGGGCCCTCCTGTTGGACGGCGAGCATCCCCCCTGGAGTCTGAACCTCGGATCACTTGTCAGAATGTGTGTGTGCTCTGAGTGGCCTGGGCCGCCCCACTCACAGCTACCATTTACCGAGTGTGGACTCTTGCTAGGGCTTCACTTAGGCCACCTCATTGAATCCTCACAGGGATCCAGTGCTCATTTGACACGAGAGAAACTCCACTTCACCACACCTGGGCCATGCAGACCAGCTGGGGATAAGAGACCAGACCCCCCCTGCCCCGACCGTGTCTGAGCTTCCATCAAGCATCTGCAAGTAAGAGACTTACAGGTTTGATTTTGCAGGGTCACTGCTATTTGAAACTCTAGGCCTCCCAGTGGGCAAGTGACACCAGGGAAGTGGAGGTGCCTTGGGTGTGGCTGGCCCAAGGTGGTAAACAGCAGCAGGGGGCAAGAGGGGGCTGCTGGGGGTACCCCACCCAGCTGCCCAGCTGTGCTGGCAACTCCGCTTCCATTTCCCCCAAGAAAAGCTGAAATCTGGGATTTGGTTTAGCGGGGTTTTTGTGGTTTGGTTTGGTTTTGGTTTGTTTGTTTGTTTTGTTTTTTTATGGGAAATCCTCTAGTTTTACCTGTTGGCAGTTGATTAAAAAACAAAACAAAACTTGTTTAATACCCTGCAGGTGAAGTAACACGTTTCTGGGCTGGTTTGCAGTTTAGGGAGTAGGCTTTCTGCAAGATACAAAAATTCCCACGTAGAATAAAATGGGACCCTTTTTTGTTCGTGAAATATACTCTTTATTAGAATGTGTTAAAATTTGCAAAATTCAGAGCAGAGTTCTAAAAATATACGTGCTTCGGTATTTGTGTCACTACATTCACTTTTTGTATGAAGATCACCTTCTATCCATGTGACAGTTTCCACAGTGCATCGAGAGGGAGGGTATTATCCTGTTGGCTGTTTACAAGGCAGTGGTGAGGCGGGCGCCATCCCTTCCTTGGGTGCTCACGAGGACACTGAGGCTGAGAGAAGCCCAGTGACTAATTCGAACCCCATGACCATGTGGTGGCGGCCCAAAACCCAGCCAGGCCTTTCCGCCTCTGACTGTGCTGCTCATGAAGGAAGCCTTGAGTTTTAGTTTCTCCCACCAATCTTCCATACCAGTAACTACTCTTCACTCCAGCCACATAATTTTTTTCAAAATCAGCTCTAGTCATTAAGCCGAAGAGAAGTCATAAGCACTCCTTGAAGCTAGCACTTAGCTTTCCCTTTAAGGGCTAAGAAGGGAGAAGGTGATGTCCCTTCACCTCAGCCTGGGGGACCTCAGAGTGAGTGGAAGAAGCCTGAACACCCTGTGATTGTTTGCAACATTGGGATATGTTCGAGGTAGGAGGCCTGTGGCTTTTTCCAGATGGTGCCTAACTTTCTCAGGGGGAGCAAGGTCCACACAGGTCTGACTCAAGCCCTTGATCTTTATCCATACTGACACAGAACTTAGGCAACCATCCTTGATCTGCAAACTGGTGTCTCCCTTCTATCAGGATGACCTAACTCAGGCCATTTTGCATCGGGAACAGGTCACCACCAACTAATTTGCTGTAATCCCTTGCTTATGAATGCCTTATTGCCAGGGACTGAGTTGAGTTCCTGTAGGACAGACAGGCCTCCATAGTTGTTAAACCTTGATCAGCCCTCACACTCTAATTGGTGTCTTCTTCTTTTTGTAAGACCTATTTATTTGAGAGACAGCACACCTGGGGTTGGGGCTGGGTGGGAGGGGCAGAGGGACAGGGAGAGAGAATCTCAAGCAGATTCCATGCTGAGTGTTGAGCCTGACGTGGGGATTGATCTCATAACCCTGAGATGACAACCCGAGCCAAAACCAAGAGCAGGATGCTTAACCGACTGAGCCACCCAGGTGCCCCCACTATTTGGTTTCTTCATAAAAGGCCTAAGCCCTTTTATCCTGTAATGAATGTTGCAAAACACTTTTGAACAAAACATAATCTTTTTATGAGGTAGTAATTACCTCATGCTAACAACTACATGTTAATAATATGTAGAAAGAACAAAGTGAAGTGTGCCTTTCTTCTGTTAAGAAGGTTTTCCGGGTAGTGTGAGAACCGTCCCATACAAGGTACTTCTCACTAGGTGGTGTAAAGAGCATCCTGGGCCTAGAGGCCCATGCATGTCATCACCTTTACAACTGTTCGTGAAAGACAATACCTGGAGAAATTTTATTATTGGGGGAGCCCCGAAAGATGACATCAAGGGAAACCACAGTGCACACTGGAGTCAGATGGCCTGGAAGGTGATATCCAGCCTTGTACCAACTCCTGGTATGACAGAAGACAAGTCATCTTCCCCCTCCAGGCCCTGAGCAGGACCTTCATCTCTCAGACAAAATGACCTTTGAGGGCAAGAAGGTCCAAGTGAAAAAGGCAAAGAAGAATAACACCTACTAAGAACCTAACAGGTTGCCAGGTCCCATCTGTGGTATTATTACATGAAATCTCTCATTTAATCCTCACAATGGGATATGTGGCTCCACACCCAAGACCACATGACCAGTAGGTGGCAGGGCCAGAATCCAAAGCTGGGTCTAGAAGCCCTGAAAGTTGAGCTCCTCCCACAACACAGTTCAGTGCTTCTCAAACTCTGCCGGAGAAGCATCTTCAGCCAGACAAAAGATTAATACCTTGGATTCATTTGTTCAGAACTCCCTCGACAAAGTACCACAAACCAGGTGGCTTGGGCAACAGAATTGACCGACTCACAGTTGTGGAGGCCAGAAGTCGGAAACTGACGTATGGATAGGGGAGGTTCCTCCTCCTAAGGCTGTGAGGAAGACTCTATTCCAGGCCTCTTCCCCAGCTTCTGGGGGGTTGCCGGCAGTTTTTGGTGTTCCTTGGCTTGTAGACACATCACCCCCATCTCTGCCTCCATCTTCACATGGCATTCTCTCTGGGTCCATGTCTATGTCCAAATTGCCCCTCTTTCGAAGGATCCACCTGATTCCAGTATGACCTCCTCTAAACTAATTACCTCTGCAATGACCCTCTTTCCAAAAGGACTAGGGTTTAAGACTTCAAGGTATTTGGAGGGCCACAATTCAATCCATAACACTACCCACTTCAGGAGTCTGATGTCTTTGAAATGTTCTTTATTATCTTTAAAATTCAGGCAAATTGAGCATTCCAGTCCATTGTTACCTCACTATTTAATATGAAAACGTTTCCCAGAAGCCTGTGAGTAAAATTAGTGATCCACAAAGCTGCTCTGTGTTGATTCTAGGAATCCAAAATCCCAATGCCAGGCCCCCATCCCACACTTGTTCATGTCCTTCGAGGAGGTTCATAGCAAGGGTGAAAGCCCCAAGAAGCAGAGACCCTTGTAAACAGGCAAAGGCACATTTAACCTAAACGAGCATGAAGAATATTGATTTAGACAGGGCTGAATAAGAAACCACGCAAATTAAATACACAGAGAAAATATGGACCATCCCTGACCAGAATCAACGATGAACCAGCCCAGTGTGGAAATGCTTTGCGGAGAGCCCTGCTGGAAGCGCACGGCTGTTTCTCATTCCTTTTTAAAGGAAATCAGCGTCACAGAAGCAGGGTTCATCCTGTTTCCCCAGTACAATGGCTTTTGAAGAACATGCTTTTGAAGTTCAGGTACCATGGTGTTTGGGGACAAAGATGTCGGTTGTGTCAGTAATAGGCTTCATAATGCACTGATCAGATTCATATTTTTCTATTACAGTAAATGTGCCTCAAGTAATAGAACTTACCAGCAACACTAACCATGGCCATACTGTTCTTTTATTTCCAAAGAAATGACATTTTCAAAAGTGACAAAGGACTCTGACAAAAGCCCCTGACAAAGCCCCAGCAATGGGAGCGAGAATGACTCAATGGCAGAAGGGCCTTCTCGGTGTGGCTAGCTTCTTGCCCCACTTGGTTCCTGACTGGAAAGTGGGTTGAGCCAATGCTTTTCGACACCCGGAGGGCCCGCTGTCAGCCCCGCAGGGCTGCACTCCTGCCTGGCCCCGAGCCAGAGAGAACATCTGAGGGACAGGGCTCAAAAGGCAGCCCCAGGAACCTCAACAGCATGGAAAAAGAGACAGCTTTCCGCTTCCATCGCTTGAAAACATGGAGGCCACCATGTTCCTTACCTTTTCCTGTCTCTCTCTTAGGAGAAATATAAACTTTAAAAAGGCATTCACTGCCCGCTTCGAAGAAATGTCTATCAAAGTTGGACACCAATCAAGAAGAGGACATCTCCACAAAAATGGTAGCTCACAGGGTCTGGCCAGCTGACAAGCTTGGAGAACACACCTAACCTGGGTTATTGCTCGGGGCAGCTGTGAGGCTGCAGCTCCATTCAGGAGAAATCCCCACCTATCACTGGATTCTAGAAGCTATGCTCAGCAAGCCCAGAATGCCAAGGGGCACACCCGGGAGACTCCATGTTAGCCAATGCAGGTGACCAGACCCTTGAGTAAATCATGTGAGCACAGAAGAGGGTGGTCTTCGGGCACTCAGGGAGGGAGGGGAGGCAAGGGGGTCTGGAGAGCCAGAGCCCACAGGGGCACTCAGCCCTCACTTCAGCAAGAAAGCAGTGCTCCCCGCGCAGCTATGACAGCTCCCGTCTCTCAGGAGATGAGCTTTCTTCAGAAGCTAGACTATTTCGTCAGGTTTTTCCACAGCCCAGAGAGACTATCTCATGAGATTGCTCCACTCCCTCTGTCCTAATTCCTCATCTCCCAGAGCGATTGCAGTTTCCTGGTCCTCCTGATAATGGGAGGCAACTCTGGAAATGTGTCCACTAGGGACAGGCAACTGGCGCTGGGCCTCAAGACACCAACATTGAAGCAGAAACTGTAAATGATTTCTAAAGATTGTGCTGTCCTTCAGTTCTCTCCTCTCAGATCCCAGCCTGCCCGCCCTCTCCCCAGCCAGCCCACGAGGATCATCTGTTTGGCAGCTGAGGTGGACAGAAGGGCCAGACGCTTGGCCAGGGCCTGGAGCCCACTGGCCTGGGGGCCCTGCGTGCACTCTGGACCACATTTCTTGCTGCATGCCCTGCATTCCACACCCTGGTGAGAGAACCAGGAAGATGCACATTTTTTAAATCAATAGTGTCTTCTGGTTTATAAGCCTAGTTTCTGGTGAGTTCCGTTTGTGTGAATTATTGCCCCAAGGGCTTATGAATTGCCAGGGAAGAGATAAAAACCTAGTTCCCTGATGGGAAAGGTAGAAGAGCAGATCTCCAAACACAGCCCCCTCCCCCTGGGCTCTGGGGCAGGAGGTGGCCCTGCCATGCCCCTCTGATGGGCTGCCCCTCCTAACAGTTTCTCTTGTGCCCCTCAGAGTTTTCTGAAAGCCGGTGGAATTTCCAAAACTAGATGAGACTGAACCACAGAGAGCAGGACCCAGCCCAGCGATAATGGTGAAAAATAATGGCTCCTGCAGGGGAAAATGGGGCAGAGTGGTGAAGTACTGTATAATTTAAATGCATTTTGGGAAACGCCCGAAAATGACTAGGGCAGAACACCATGCTGGTTACATTAAAAAACAAAAGCAAGGGGCGGCTTGTTAAGTCGGTTAAGTCAGTGAGTTAAGCATTTGCCTTTGGCTTAGGTCATGATCTCAGGGGTGGTTGAGCCCCATGTCAGGCCCCTGCCCTGTGGGGAGTCTCCTTCTCCCTCTCTCTCTGCAGCTCGCCCTGCTTGTGCTTGCTCACTCTCAAATACATAAATTTTTTTTAAAAGAAAAAAAGACCTCCAAAGAGAGGAAGAACTTCTGGTTATAATTCTCATTCTATTCCCTCCAGTCCTCATCCCTCAGGGTACTGCCTCCTAACCATGCAATTAATAAGCCATTGGGGCAATAATTCACACAAACGGAACTCACCAGAAACTAGGCTTAGAAACAAATGATACCATTTGCTCCCCTTCCAAGGGGGACACTCGACAAGGCTGGGAACATTTCGGTTGCCGTGCTAGGGGATGCCAGACAGGCATTAGAGGGGGCAGATGAGGCCTGCGGCCAACCATCCCACAACGCCCAGGGCAGCCCCCACGGCCAAGCTGTCAAGGCCAAAGCGTCAAAGTGCCCCCGTGGAGAAACCCTGCCTGCAGAGAAAGACGCTCTGCCCTCTCACCAACCCGCTTGCAGCCACACCAGACAAAGTGTATGGGGGCGATTCATGACGAGGGAAGGCTCGGTGGTGGCTGAGCACGTGCACGAATTCCTGGACTGGTAAACCTGAGTTCCAAGTGCACGGGCGATGGGCTCTAGTGAGGGAGTCGCTTTCCCGACCACCTTCTTGGAAGTCCATTAAACGTCTAGCCACTCGTGGTGCTGCTGCCAAGTGGTAGGCGGAGGGGGTTCCACGGCCCCCGGGTCCTCCAAGAGTCTAGGGAGTGAGATGGAGAGCGAGGACAGGGCAGCCGGAGAAAGGCGAGACAGACAAATAACCAACTGAGACGCAGTCCACGCCGATTGCATAAGCCAAGCCGGAAGCTGAGTCCAATGCTGAGAAACGCTGAGGGGTGGACAGCGTGCTCACGGTAAGTACACGGCATCCGAGGAATGTGCGGGAAGGCCGGGGGAGGGCGGCCATGTCACCTCCGGTTTCCCGTACGTTCCCGGCAACACGCGCCGTGCCCTGTGCCCCCGGGGGGCAGGCAGACACGGAAGGCACCTGCTCTGCGCTCCAGACACGCACAGTCACGTCGCACCGAGGATTCAGGCGCTAATAAGCGGAAGAGGAAAAAGTCCTTTTGAGAGGTACCGCAAGCCTAGGTTACCGTGTTCCGCAGCAGGAGCGCTGCCTGCGCGTGGCCGAACTTGCACGTGACCTTGGCCTTGGAGCGTGGGCGCCGCCGGGGGAGCTGAATTTGCCTGAGAGCCCCAGACCCGGGTGACCGAGGTGGGGGGGCGGGGAGCGGTCGGTTGTCCTGCTGCCAAGAATCTCTGTAAAGGGGCTTCTGGCTTGAAGGATTTTGTCCTGGCTTGTGTTTGGGTCACTCAACAAAACCTCCGTTTTTCTTCCTCCTAACTCTTTCTGAGCAATAAGCCCATACCTACTCTTACTAGGAATCACGGACCGTGGGAAGCCCTGTGCAGCTTAATGGCGGACCCATCAACGTTGGTGATGCTGCTGGTTCTAACCCGCGGGCTTTCAGGTGTTGCTTCCTTTCCCGTGCCTCTGCTTCACTCAGAAACAGCAGCTCCGAAACCTACCCAGGGGAAAAGTCATATGCTTTGAAGAGGTGCTAATATTTCAGCAGCCTAAACATTTTCCAGGACCAAATCTTTTCCAGAGCTGCTAACAAGTAGTTAGATGGACTGCCCTGTGAGCTTTCTCCTCTGACAATGAACTCAGAGAAAGGTCAGCAGCCGGACACAGAAAGAGGAGAAGGGTCCTGAATACACACAGACAGTTTAATCACCCGTGAAGAAATCCAAGAGTTGACTGAAAGTGCTTTGTCAGGGAGAGAAGGGAGGCCCCTGCCCTCAGAGAAAGGCCAGGAAGGCTGGAGGTGGATTTGGCTGCAGGGATGGTGGCTGGCCACAGAGGCCACCGTCGAGACACCAAGGGCCTGCTGGGGATGGTGGTGGAGAGCCTCAAAAACAGGAGGGCAGGGAGAGCCGGCACTTTCCAAAGGGTCTGGCAAACAAATGCTCCCTAGGAAGAAGAAGAAAATTGAGCTCAATAGGAAGGGAAGACATTGTTTTTAAAACCACCACAATTACTTAAGGGTTGGTTAGTCCTTCAAGCTTCTGTCCGTCAATTCTGTCACTTCTGATTCCAGACTCCTCAGAGTATTTGAAAGACTGGTTTATTTGGATTACATCAATGTCCCTTACTTGCATTTAAAAAATCAAGGTCAAGCCATGTTGATATGCGAAAGGGAATTTAGATGAATGAGGGCTGGCTCCCAGGCTCTGGCCCTGTAATTACTTTCTTTGTAAGCCTGAATACCCAATCAGATGGATGCCTTCTCAACACTTTTTGTCATATTTATGGAATACCTTTAAACAATGGAATCTGGAAACTCCAGCAACATCTGTGTCCAAATATATCCAAGCCTGTTTATGTTTTTAATTGGAAATCAAACAATTTTAGATGAACTCATCTATGGTATCATTGCAAATGCATATTTTTAGGTAATTCTTGAAAGCATTTTGCAAACCATTTAAGTAACGACATCATGCTTTATCTTTAAAAGATATTTCTCAGCTGTGATTACTATTGGAATGAAATCAGGGGTGGCATTCAAAAAAGACTGCAGCATAAAAAGGTTTGCATAAGAATTCTGATTCCATTAGAAAACCATTCCTTTTCGGCCTGTTCTTCCATTCCCCATTGGCTCATGTAATATGGTTGGTTTGTTTTCATTCCAATTAAAGATGCAATTCATTAAAGAGTCTTTAACTTCATTAAAGCAAAGCTTTCTGTTAAGGTTATCAAGCATTGATGGGCTTCTAAGCGGACATTCTCCACAAGCAGGAGAATGCCACTTTCAAACCCTCTGATTTTGTATGAAGCGACTCTCCTTTCTACATAAAGACTTTCATTTCTGTAGTCTGGCCTAGTAAAATGTTTATTCATTTACACTCAGCTTGGTTATTTTAGGCCCAGATCCATGGCCCCAATAATTTCGATAAGAGCATGATGTGTACAGAAGGAAAGTTGCGCTGTTTTCATTTAATCCTTGGTGATTAGAAAAAACTTAAACCCATGAAGTACTCCCATCACCTGGAGTTTCTTAGGAGGAAATGACTTTTCAAGGCATGTGGGAATTGTCAAGAAAAGCATTTTCCCTTGAGGGGCGCCTGGGTGGCTCAGTGGGTTAAGCCTCTGCCTTCAGCTCAGGTCATGATCTCAGTGTTCTGGGCTACTCAGCAGGAGCCTGCTTCCCCCTCTCCCTCTGCCTTCCTCTCTGCCTACTTGTGATCTCTCTCTCTCTCTCTCTGTCAAATAAATAAATAAAATCTTAAAAAAAAAAGAATTTTCCTTTGAACTGATGTGTTGGTACACAAGGCAAGTGCTGGGCAGGATAGCAAGAGGAAGTGGTAACTGGGCCCTTGAGGAAACGAGTAGCTGTTTTGAAGGCTTGATGAACAGATGATCGGTGCACATTTTCCTCATTTACCTTTCATTTTAAAAAGTGGTGGAATTCAGGTACGTCTTGATTGTTCACGATAATAAAGGATACATGAGACATGACTAGAAAAACCACCAATGGTGAGTAAAATAAGAAAACCAGGGATCACTTTTTTTGTTTATTAACACTCACACCAAGCTGTATACTTTGGTTCCCATGGCCGCGTGGTATCTGATGTCACAAGCCACGGCATATATCGCAGAGGCCATGACAGGCAGGAAGAGAGGCCTGGCCCTGCTGTCTGAGTAATACAAACAGCCCAGTGTGTTGGATGTGAGCTTGGGTACTGCCGGCAGCCTGAAGAGCCCAGCTCTGGAGCCCGCTGGGCACCACCTCACTTCTTCCCCTGCCTCTGCCTGCCCCCTAGTGGACAATCATGGTAAAGCATGGGAGTCAGCCTGCGGGCCTTTGTGGGGACTGAAATATGGCTCCCTGAGATCACGCCTCCCCCAGGCCTGTTCCCAGGCGCTGTCTGTGGACTTCCTGGAGACTCAGAGCTCTGCCTGGAGGCCCTGGGGTCCCCCTGGCATTAACACCTCCACTTCCTGTGTCCTCTTCCTGGGGCCTTTGTCTATCTCGGCCTGCCCCGATCCCCAACCTGCAGGCATCGTCCCTTGAGCCATCTCCACAGGAGGCGTGCCTTTCCTAAAAAGGACAAACAATTCCTTCTTTGGTTCCTACAAACTGTGGGGAACCAACAGGGTGCTTTACTAGTAAATATGTTCCCACTATAGGAGCCGCTCGTGCCTCCTGTATGTCCGGAGAGGCATTCATTTATTCGTCAGAAACCTTCTAGGTGCCCAGCCCTGGAGACAGGGAAGAAACGAAGCCAAGGCTCCCACCTGGAGGAGCTCACAGCCCAGGGAAGCGGCAGCTCATCCATTGATCCCCGCATGATCAGGCCCCTGCCACTGAGGAGCTATCAGTGCTGTGCCTCGGGAGCAGAGGTGGTAGGGGAAGTGGCATTTGAATTTGTCGTGGGCTCTCGTCACAGCAGAGTTAGTCCAGCAGCTGCTTTGTTCAGACGAGCCAGGAAAATAAAGAGAGGCTGGCACACCTCTAGAGTCCCCTGGCTGTGCTGGGTATTTCCATCTCTGTCCAAGTCACAGTGAGCTGGCTGTCCGAGCAGAGGCAGACACCGCCAGGAGCTCCCTCCGATGACGCCCGGCGTCATCTTCCCGCTGTGGCCGCCCTCGGCTCCTGCCCACACTCTGCTCTGCTTTGCTGACTTCAAGCCTCTCTCAATTTTGCTGAAGCTCCCGTCTTGCACGTTGCTGATTCATAGCTCTGGAAGACCTAGAAAGAAAAAAAGGTAATTATCTCTGATGACTCAGGAGCCCTCCTGGACTCTGTGATCTCTGTGTAGACTTTCACTTTAAAAGCCTGAGGGTAATAATATTGTCATCTGTGTAGGCAAAGCTGGAAGGAAACAGATTCTTGTTCTTCTAAACTCCTGCCTCTTGGCAAAAATTAGTGTAGAGAAGACAGTCTGAGCCCTGTCCTGACAGCTGAGGTGAAGGCTTCTCATCCAGAGGTGAAGGGACCTGTAAAGAGCCCCAGAAGATGACAAGCCCCTGGGGTGAGGGCATCGGCTAGCTCCTCTCTCTCTCCCTCTCTGTCTCAGTTTCTGTCTCTGTCGTTGTCTCTGTCTCTTTCTCTCTCTCTCCCCCCTCCCTGAGGCAGTAAATATTTGTGGGAAGTGTGGCTGCCACCCTGAGTCCTGTCAGGCTGCCTGGGCCCTGGAAGGAACAAGGGTTGGGAAACGAAACCACCAGCAGGCCTTAGACTTGTCAACTGAAGATTCGTGAACAAATAAGGGGAAGTGACTTACCTGCTACAAAACTGCTGAGAGAAATGACCCTCAAGGAAGCGTTGGAATCCCCTAAAGGAGGGGAGAGGAGAATGGATTATGCTCCATTGCAGGCTGCCTGACAGATTGTCTACACTCGGAGGAAAGCGCATGTCCCTCCATGGGGCAGGAGCACCCTGCAGGGGCAGCCGGAGCAATGTGGGCGCCCTGCCCCTGCTGGGAGGGGTGAAGCTGTGAGTCAGCAGCAGGCGGTGCCTGGGGTAAGGACTGCAGGGCAGTGCTGAGCTTAGAGGATGCAAACACTGGAGCCCCTGAGAAAGGGGGTCTGGTGGGGGGTGTCTCTGCCCAAGTCAGCCCTTCCCCCTGGACAAAGGAGAGCAGGCATAAGCCCCAGGGGGCCATAGTGTCTGGAGAGTGTGGAAGGGGTGGGAAGGCAGAGCCAAAGACCTCTGGGGACTGACCTGAAATCTGTGACTTTCCCTGAAGCTGTTGGGGCCTGGGGGAAGGGAAGCGACACACAACGGTAAATGTTGTGCCCTCTGCGAATGTTATAATTAGTCTAAAGACGCTCTACCATCCTATTTTAGGATGGTGTACATTCAGATTCTCTTCCCATGCCCCAGCTTTGGGTTCCGTTAAATCCTCACTCTCCCTTCATTCCCCTCCGTGGGCCCTCAATAGTACTCATAATTCCTTCCTTCTCTCAATACACACTAATTGAAGGTCTGCCCTTTTCCAGGTCAGGCTGGGTACCAAGAATACAATGTCAGGGAAAACAGACACGGCCCTGACCTCGTGCCACTTCCACAATAGAAAAGGAGAGACCTTGATCGAATACCCACACAAGTTAAGGGGACACCGCGGTGTGGGGAGCTCTGAGGCTCTAATAAGGGGTTTGGTTTAATCAGAGATGTCAGGCAACTCTCTGAGAAAGGGAGGAGTGAAATAAAACCTGAAGGAACAATGGGATTAACCAGGCCAGGTAGGTCTCTGTCATGGAAAGACTCAAGTGTGACCAGACCACAGACAGCAAGGCAGGCAGGAGGCACGACAAGGCTGGCTTTGAGACAGACATGGCCCAGAGGGCGAGTGAAGGGTTTAAGACGGCCCATGTGATCAAAGAGGCATTGCGGAAGGACCGCTCCAGCTGCCCTGCAGAGAAGAGCATGGAAAGGGTCATAAGTGGATGTCATGAGACCAGTTAGGAAGTCGTTACAGGTGAGTTCGAGACCAGGAGGAGAGCAGCGGGCAGGGGGAGAGATTCTATTTAGGATGCATGATTGTCAGAACGTGGTGATGGACTAGATAGGCTTACAGTGTACTCCACACCTGTCCGAGCTTCCAACACCGCCCGCCCCCGCAATAAGCCCTCTCTTCATGGGCTAGATTGCTATCTGAGACACAAACGCAACATTCTCTTTGTCAGGTTTGTCCCTAGGGAAGCCTTCATGATTGCTCTCTAGTTTTCTCTAAAAACGAAGAGAAGGAAGGTCTGTGATGCCTGGAACATATCAATTCAAAGGTCACCAGTTGAAATGATGACAACAATTCAAATTACCGGATTGTCAACTTCCAAGTTCCCCTGACCTTAGCTGAAGGGTTAGGGTTAGACCAAGAGAGTTTAACAGCACTTCGGGCTGCTGGAGAGTTACATGGGATGACCGAGTGCTTGAAATTCATGTATGGTCCAATTAATTGACATATTCTTCTACTGCACACTTAAGGGATGCTTTTGTAAGATTCCTGCATCGTCTGGAAGAGCACCTAGCTACCAGATGCCCTCCTGCTAGGATCCTTGCTTCTACAACACAGTCACTGATCCATCTCAGGAATGGTGTTTTATCTCTGTGCTGGGCTGGAAGGGACTGGAGGATGAAGAAAAGTATCCTACCCTCCAGGAGTTGCAGGCTTGCAGGCCTGTCAATCAGGAGGCCACGGTGTGACCTGCAACAACACAGGCAAGGGATAGAAGCTTGGCCCGGAGGAATTAGGGAGGTATTCCAGAGGGCACGTCTAAGCCAGATGTCAAGGGGTTGAGCAGGAATTTATCTAGAGAAGTGGAGACTGGTTGTTTCAGACAGGGGAAAAAAAAATAGCTGATACAAAGATGCAAAGACACCTAAGAATGAGGTGTGACCAAAAAATGATGGCCCAGGGGTGACAGCGGGGTTGTAGCAAGAGGTGAGAGTGGAGACAGCACTGGTGGGTCACATAGGCACTTAACTACCTGCTTTAGATATTAGTGTTAGTATTAGCATTTCTATTGCTGCATAACAAATTACCCCAAAACTTAGGTGTTTAAAACAACAAGCATCGGGGTGGCTCATTCGCTCAAGTGTCTACCTTCGGCTCAGGTCATGATCCCGGGGTCCTGGGATGGAGTCCCCACATCAGGTTTCTTGTTCAGCGGAGAGTCTGCTGCTCCCTCTCTCTCTGCTTCTCCCCCTGCTTGTGCTCTCTCTCTCTTCCCCACCTCTCTCTCAAGTAAATAAATAAAATCTTAAAAAAAAAATAAATACAGCAACAGACACGTATTATCTCACTGTTTCTGTGGGTTAAGAATCCAGGCATAGCTTAGTGGACCTCTGACTCAAGGTCTCACAGGCTGCAATCAAAGTGTTGGCCAGAGCTGCGGTCACCTCAAGGTTCAACTGAGGGAGGATCACCTTCCAGGCTCACTCAAGTGGCTGTGCGCCAATCTCAGGTCCTTGCCGGCTTCTTGCTGAAGACATCAGTTTCTTGCCACATGGGCCTGTCCATAGGGCAGCTTGCAACATGTCAGTTGGCAGAGAGAGAGAGAGAGACGGAAGGAGAGAAGTTGAGAGAAAGACATAGTCTTTTTTTAACCTAATCTCAGAAGTGACATCCCATCACTTTTTTTATTCTATTAAAAGAGTCTCCAGGGCGTCTGGGTGGCTCAGTGGATTAAAGCCGCTGTCTTCAGCTCAGGTCATGATCTCAGGGTCCTGGGATCGAGGCCCACATCGGGCTCCCTGCTCAGCGGGGAGCCTGCTTCCACCTCTCTCTCTGCCTGCCTCTCTGCCTACTTGTGATCTCTCTGTGTGTCAAATGAATAAATAAAATTTAAAAAAAAAAAAAAGAGTCTCCAGATCCAGCCTACATGCCCACAGGTGAGGGGGCTTACACAGGGTGTGAATACTAGCAGGTAGTGATCCCTGGGGTCGTTTCAGAGGCCACCTACCACATAGAGGAGAGCTATTTAAGACACGATCCCAGCATCATCCCATTCTGCGTAAATTATATAGAAAGACCTATAATCTCACTGCATATTAGTTTGTTTTTCTTGATGGGTACGCTCTGGTCCCTAGGAGTCCTGAAGAACAGTGTGCTTCATTTCACGTCTCTCCCTAAGGGTTTTATACAACCCACTTGGCACTCCGGCTGTTATTATTAGATGGATTCAGCCAGAAGCTGCCTGTGTGGGTAGAGATAGGTGGGAAGGTAGGGAAGCAGAGAAAGGAAGTGATCAGGACCCCAAACTGAATCAAGAAAAAGGTCACACGCCAACTGAAAATTAGAAATGAATCTGAGTGGAACTAAGTATCGTGGTTGACAGCTCATACACACCATGCCAACTTGCCACAGCTTGGCAGCGGACCTTGGTTTTCCCACATGCAACTGAAAATAACTAACACTCATCCTGAGGGAGTACCACTAAAATAAGTAACTACTGGGAGCTATACCTCACTGCTCATTCAAGCTGGAAGCAGTCTGCAATTACTTAGCTGAAATTAGATACAAATTAAGTTGCCACTTCCGGAACCCTTTCTCTTATACTGTATTACAAAACAGAAACTGATTTTTGAACTCTGACAGTTTCAATTTTTTCTTTTCTTGCAAATAAATGATATCTGATAGAATATCCACAATGGCAGCTTATTGACACTAACCTCTTGTGAGACCTCATCTCCTCAGAAGTCTTGGTTTCTCATTCTCAGACCCGGGTGTAATTGCTATGGACAGAGTGACAGGTTGCTAGAGAGGAGAGCAGCTTGCCCGCATTTGAAGTATACTGCATGGGGGTGGAGGAAAGACGACTAGCACAGAATTAGCCCCCGAGACGTATGTGGATGGCTCTGCTCTCACTTTTTTTGCTCATCTGAAAGCTCTCAGGGTCTGCAGCCATTTAAATACAGAGATTCTCCTATGTTTTTAAAAACAAAATGAACATACATGAAAACAAACAGTAATAATGTTAACTTGAGGAGGGTCTCTCCTCAAACATGGCTAAAAAGGAACTGGCATACAGATAATGTGGGTGTTTGGAAGTTTTCTGTTATGAAAGAGCCCTTGGATTGTATCATGTCCTTAATAAAACACTGTCTTCCTTGACCTGCCATTGGAAGAAGTGAATGAATATGGAAGAGCCCAGCCCTGCCAGAACCTAGGAGGCTGTGGCAGCTTTCAAGGTAGACTGCTTCTCCATAATTTTGAAGGCCAACCTCCCTTTGCAGAAGGCAAAGAGTACTTTCTTCCCGTTACTGGAGACTTTAGTCCTGGATTGAAGCTCATTTAAAACTCTCCCCTGCCCCCTTTCTCCAGCCCCTCCCATCCCTACCCTATATCCTTATCCTTATCTGGTGAATCTTAGAAGTGACAAATAAAGAGTTTCCAGGTAACCTTTCTGCCTCCGTGTAAGTTTCCTTTTTGTTTTTTTTTTTTGTCTCCGTAAGTCTTAAAAAAGAATGCTAAAAGTCACCTAAGCAAACCCTTCAGATGGTGAATCTCGACAGCCTCACTTTAATTTCGGGGGTTATTTCATGCCTAGTTTAACTTTTTAAATTATTTTTAGTATCTCCTTTTCCAGACTTCTTAGGGCTTGAGTAGAAAATGGAATGAAGTTAAATGAGCTCAAAGTAAATTGAGTAATCCGAAATGAATTGATGTCAGCAATGATTCCGCAAGCAGCTCTCTCCCACATCACGTCTCCTGGGAGTGGTGAGCTCAGCACTACAATTATTCTGACCGAGGAAAGCACACACGCAGACTCTGGCCGGCCCAGACCAGCTGAAAATTCAAGGCAACCACCCTCTCTGGACAACTTTCTGCCTTCCCAGCACTTACCATGGCCTGAAAAATCCCTGTTTGAAGAAGGACCTTCCTATAAGTCCTAGCAGGACGAAGCCATACCCTTAACAGTGACAACCTGAACGGCAATTTGGCAGAAGGGCTCCGTGGTCCTGGTTCCTCCAGCCCCACTGATCCAACCCTCCTACAGGCCATCCCACCTTCACTCAGTAGGGCAAAGATAACCACCAACTCGGACATTCAAAAGATGGCAAAACGGAGGAAGGACTGAGGGGATCAAAGAGGCAAAATCAAAATGCTGAGAACTCATTTATTTTCACCGTTCAGGGAACTTTTTGATTAGCCTCCTTTTTTCTTCCCCGATTTCAAAAAAATAAAATCCTTATGTTCTGAGGAGGGACTCTGCAGCAGGAAGAGAAAAACGGGGCGCCTGGGTGGCTCAGTGGGTTAAAGCCACTGCCTTTGGCTCGGGTCATGATCCCAGGGTCCTGGGATCGAGGCCCACATCGGGCTCTCTGCTCGGCGGGGAGCCTGCTTCCTCCTCTCTCTCTGCCTACTTGTAATCCCTCTCTCTGTGTCAAATGAATAAATAAATCTTTTTTAAAAAGAGAGAAAAACGATTACAGGATGAGTAGGAAAAAGACTGCACGTGTTCTCTCCCCACGTCCTCCCCCGTCACACACACACACACACACACACACACACACACACACACACACACACACACACACACACACACCCCAACCAGTGTGTACAAACAGCTGCCCAGGGGTTGTTATTCATCCCTAAGCAGCAACGGAGGGCGGGCCTCCCCGCACTGCCCACCGCCCTTCAGCAGCCTGTACCATCAGGAGACGCCTAACACCTTCCCATCCCCCACCCCTCGCCAGAGACAGGTGTTCGGTGACCTCAGACATTTTCGTTTTGATCGCAAGTGCGGTTTTTGAGAGGAAAAGCCGCCCCGCGCCCCCCCTCAACGCCCCCGGCCGCGGCGCCGGGAGAGCGCTGCCTCCGCGCTGGGACAGAACCGCCCCTCCGTGCCGCCCGGCACGTCCAGTACGAGGGCGCCCGGGCCCGAACATGCCCTCCCGCGCGGGCGGCAGCCTTCCCAGGGGCCTTGGGAGAGGCTCTGGCCTTTCCTAAGGAGGGCCAGGAGCCTCCGCTGTGGGCTCGTTCCTGGCAGGCGCTCCCCCTCCCGGCGGGGAGCACCGATTCCCCACCGCCACAGCCAGGGGAGCGACTCGCTTCTGCTCCCGGTACGGCTGCTCGGGCTGCCGCGACCGGGCCAGCGCATGCGTGGAGAGGGCCGCGTCCGCGCTGGGGGGCGGCGCATGCGTCGCCGGTGGGGCCGGGGGTCCGCTCGCGGAGAAGGGGGCTACTTTGGGTCAGGCGCGCCTCCGTTTCCTGGTGGCACCTCGGGGACGCCGCAGGGTTGGAAAGAGAGCCGCAGGAAGCTAAGGGCACAGGTTCCTTACAGGGCCTCTGCTTCGTGCCAGTTTTACAGATGAGGAAATTGATCCAAAGAAGTGGTGGGAAGTGACCAAAGCTGCATTTCTGAATTCTGGCACCTGGAACCAGATCCAGCTCTTCTTGGCGTGGTTTAGGTGCTCCTTCAGTGAGCTTTTATCAAGTTCCCGGATGGGGTGTACTAAATGTATGGTGTGAAAGATAACCACGGATACATCAGAATCAGTGTAACCATGGGTGCCCCAGACTTGGGCATAGAATGAGACAGCCCTGGGTTTGATTTTGATGATTTACCAGACCGCACTACTGGCTGGATGGCCTTAGTGAAGTGGTTAACCTCGCTAAACCTAGTGTCCTGGTCTGCATAAAGGAGATAAAATAGGACCTACCTCCTGGGTCACAGAGTTTAAATGAGATAAGGCACACATAACTTAGCACGGTCACTGCACGTGGACAGCAGTCAAATAAGTGTTCACGCAGTATTTTGAGAGGTAGAAGTGGTAGGCACAGAGGCATTCATGAGACCATCACGATACTCATTTCCAGACAGAAGTCATGCAGAACAAGAGGGAAGGTACTTTCCCCCTCGAAGCACGCAGAGAGATGCACACAGGGTGACATGACCTTGCACTACAGAGACAAGAGGAAATGGTTTCTGTTTATCTTTTCACCAGCTGCTCCCACCCGCCCTCTCCTCTTCCTCCTTTTCCAACTCTTATTGTGATTCATGGTGGCTGCAGAGATAAATCAGGAGCTCTTATCAGAGTGAAATGCCTTTGGCAAAGGTGGTTTAATTTATGTTTGGAGTCCTACTCTGTTACAGTGGCCTCTCTCCTCTTTTTGTAGGCAGGACAGGCACAAGAAGGAGCAATCGATTTCAGTGAATAAGAAGGAATGGTGGTTAAGCACCTAAGATGTCAGACTGGAGGAGTCTGGGATCATAGATCCCCAGAGTTGAGGATCATCTGGGACAATGCCCTCGTGTTAATGAAGAGCCTTGAAAAACTGTAAAAGGTAAAATGACAGCCAGCTTTAGACTCAAGTTGGAGAGCCCTAATTTTCTGTGTCCCCATAGTTCATTCATCCACTCAAGCACACTGCTTTAGGGGCACATTATATACTGCCTGGTACAAGGTTCTGTCTCAGTAAGCAGGGAAAAGAAAAATAGGAATCCAGAAGGATTCCCAGGCCCATTGTGCAGCTTCATGGATAGTGGCACCATTTACTGGAATAGTGACTGGAGGAATAGAAACTCCTCTGAGAGGAAGATGGTGTGTTTTGAACACATTATTTATGTGCATGGGAGCTCCAGAATGCAGTTAGCGCTTGGTGCCAAGCCCACCAGAGAGAAGCCTGGAAGTGCTCCCCGGGAAATAGTCAACACAGAGATCATCACTGAAGCTGGGGCTGGGCTTAGTTGGTCCAGAGAGAGCGGGCTGATTGGGAAGATCATGGGATGGATGAGAAGTGAACCTGAAATACACCAGCTCCTAAAGGTCAGATAGGGGTCCTGAGGAGAGAGCAGAAAAGTGAGAGGAAAACTAGGAAAAAAAAAAATGGCACCAAGCAGTCCATATGAAGAGGTTCTCTAGGGTGAGGAAGTGATCAGGAGTGGGAAATGCCACAGAGATGCCCAGCACATGAACACTGGGATGTAACCATTGAGTTGGACCATGAGGAAGTCAAGTCATTGATGACTCTTGTGACCCTGGTTTCGATGGGGCCATGAGAGCAGAAACCGGGTCACAAGGGGTTAGAGGCAAATGAAGTCAGGGAAGAGGAGCAGCGGGGAGAGTGGGTATAGCTCACTGCTTCAGAAGAGTTGGGCAGAGAAGGGGAAATGACAGCTGGGGAGGCTGCGTGAGTTTTTTGTCAGTGTCTTCTTGCTATGAGAAACTGAAACATGCTGAGTGGGTAAAGAGAGGCAGGATGGGTCAATAGGGAGAAACAGAATGGGGTCTGAGTTCAACCTCCACAGGAGTGAACAGGAGGAGAAGGTATTCTGTCCCCATGTAACCCAAAGGAAGAATTCCTCTTCATTCTTTTTCTTCTACCATGTGATAGGAAGCAATGCACTTAAAAGGTTTAGGGATGGACTTGAAGAGCCCTTCAAAACAAGCTTTGTCTGAGTCATGGATCTAGCCATGGCATTAATATGACTGTCAAATGCATTTATTAACCTCATTTGCATGTGGAACTGTGCTCAACGCCATCACAAATAATGTGACGTAGATCCTATTACCAGGTCTGTCAGGACTCTGGGTAGCAAGTGACTGAAACCCAACTCTAACCAGCTAAACCGAAAATGGAATCCATTAGTTTGCTAAACTGGGTAGACTGGCTTTAGGTATGGTTAGATTTTAGGTGCTTAAAAGATGTTGTCAGGAATAGTAGGCATTATGACCTATGAATTTAGTGTATTCAAGGCATTCTTCTGCCTGGTGGAAGTGGGGGGTGAAGAGTCTTTCCAGAAGGTAGGCAAAGATAAAGAAAAGATAACACTCAGCTTCACAACTCAAAAGTAGAGTTTGTAGCAAGACAATAGCCATGTAATTCAAGCTCTTACCTTGAGAAAGTACCCCCTACCTTCCATTACCTTCTTCTTTAGCAGATCAAGGACTGGATTTGGTGGACTAAAATTGGAGTTTTATATATGAGAGGTCTAGACAGGAAGAGAAGAGGGGATCATGGGGGAACAGAAGCAGCAGAACAAGACTAGAAAGAGGCCTAGGCAGAGCAATAGTATTGGAAAAGTGAGGACTAACCCCACAGGCATAAGAAGACCTTCTCCCATGTTACCCCCTCCCCCCTAGAATTATGAGGAGGAGACCCTGTGTAGCCTTGTGCTGGTCAGCAGAGGGAGGCCCAGTGTGGACTTCCCAAGCTATGCTACTCCCCTTATAGCCTAGACCCTACCCAGATGTAGCAGCAAGTCTGTGACCAGCTTGCCATAGGTGAGCACTGTAACAACGGGACTCAGTGATGTGGGCTGCCAGGGGAATCCCTAGGATCAGGACAGTTAGAAAGCCATGGCCAGAAGTCAGAAGTACCTGAGAGAGCAGAGAAGACGCTAAGCCATCCAGGTAGCACCTTTGGGAGGTCTGTCTCAGACCAGAGGATGGACCACCAACTCAACATCCACAGACGTCCACATCAGAGGCTGGAAGTCCACCCAGGACAGGAAAAGTGGACACTGAGATGGGCAGACTCCAGGCAGCTCTGCTGTAGGACCATACGAAGCCAAGAGTTTCCTTTCTCTCAATACCATGAGGACACAGAAGCCACACACCACCTGACCTCTACCCTATAGACCCTACAGGGGTGATCAAAATGTTTCAAAGTCCTTACAGGCTCAGGTACTGACCAGTCTGGATGGAGATGTTCTGTTGTTCCAGCACTAACCCTTTTGTTGACAAATTATGAGAAACTTGGGGAAAGTCCCAGACAAGGGGCATTGGGGCTTGCTCAGGGAACTCAGGGCAGCCGCTGTTCACCAACTGCCCCAGGCATGTTTCAGCATTGTATCAATCAGGTCAACCATAATGGTGAGTTTAGGTGAATATGAGCCAAACACCACCATCTTTCTTGGGGAAGCAGGAGAAGGGCAAGGCCATCTGAGAAACTGAGCATGTTCTCAAAGGGGATATTGAAACCATTGGATTGGACCAAGACTTGAACCAGTGTCTCCCCCTACTAACCAGTGCCTCCAGATTGATTATGGGCGAATGAGAAAAATTCCATTTTATTGAGACATCTACATTGCTGTGTGTGTTGAATTTACCATCCATCTGCTTTCCTTTATATTGGCATCAGTTTCAGGCAGCAGCTCCAAGCATTAGCAATCCCAGAGGGTAAAGCATGTCTTTCTCAATAGCACCCACAAGAATCCCAGGGCATGTTCTCGTTGGTTCAGCTTTACTTATGAAACTGCCTCTGAACCAGTCCCTGGTTGGCCAAGCCCAGGTCACACGACTGTTTCTTACCTCAGGGACTGAGTGGGGAGAGAGGCACGTTTCCCCAAAGGAGATCAGGATGGTCTTAGTAGAAAATGAGGTACCGGTTCTTGGGCAAGTAAGCAATTGAGGAATACACCACTGTTGCCTTCTGGGGTTCAACTTTCTAAAATTCAGGGATGAGTGGAGTATCTCCGCAGCATGAAATGAATTGTCACTTGAGCATTTATCCCTAAATTGACCCATGTAGATAACTAATACAGAAAAACAATAAATCAAAGCAGGATTTTCCCCCTCTTAAATTTTTTATGATACTGATTAAATTTTTAATAATTGAATTAGAGAAATGTAATCAACTAAGTGTCCAGTATGGTTTAAAGCATACTGCATTTCATAAATGCATTTAGAGAATAGTCTCTTCTCTTGTGAATGTGAAGACAACTGTCTTACTTTTTTCCTCTGTGTATTATTTTCTCTTTTAAGGCAAATCACCCTCTCCTAAGTCCAAGAGAAACTAGATAATTTGTTATTACCTGTAAAAAAAAAGTTTTTTTATAATAAATAAAAAGTTTAATTATCCAAGGAGAGATAGTAAAGGCAGCATTGGGTTTTCTTCACAGACTTTTATTTTCAATACCATAAAACACTCTACTCCATGATTTTTTAAATTTTTTTAAAAAAGTCATCTCTAAGTAAAAGAAGATATTAAAATTCTCCAGAAAGGAAAATTAATCATCAGTTTTACTCTAAAATGTATAGTGTGCTTTTTGGAAATAGTATTATTCCATAAGGGATATCTTAAAATTCACAATTTAAAAAATTTACATCTCAGAATTGAAAAACTCTTTGGGAAAAAAAAAGTCATTACTCACAATAAATGGAAATAAACTCGTCCTGTCCTGATGTTTGAGTCACATAATTAATTCAGAAGGGGCCAGCTTTCTCTGCATGTGGAATCCAGGCATTCGTTTATTCATCAAATATTTATCACACCCTTTGTAGCTTCCCTGCTCTATGCTGGGCACTGGGGATGCAGTGATGAGTCAGACAGGACCATGTCTGGAAAGGAAGGAGACAAGCGAGTAACAGGGAGGTCCACAGAGGTGTGCAGGCGTGCTGAGGGCTTGTGGGAAGGAATAGTCGATTGATTTTTCAGCAGGGTGGATGGCTCAGAGGCTAGCTGGAATGATAAGCTGCCTGAAGGCTTGCCATTTCTCACAGTGACCAGCACTGTGCTTGGAAAGTATTTATAGACATGACCCTTCCCCCACCCTCCACCCCAACCCCAGTCCTCCCCACCCCCTCACCCCCCCAGGTAAGAAGGAAGACATTTGGAAATCTTCTCTGGCAGCCCTGGGGCAGCTGGGCTCTGTGTCAGCGAAGAAATGAGAACTCCTGGTCTTCCCAGCACCTCAGTACCTGTGCTCTGGCCTTGCCTGCCCAGGCCATGGGCGTCCCAGTCCCCCATTCAACGTATTCAATGTTCCATCATCATCGAGCTGCCCCCATGGGCTAGACCCTATTCAAGCTAAGTGGACTACAGTCTCAGGGAGCTTACTTCTAGAGGAGGGGAGCGAGAACAAATAGTACGTCAAAATGGTGGTAAGTACTATGAAGAAAAATAAAGTAGGAATGGCAGGACAACGAATGTGGGGTGAGGGTATACAATATAAAATATGGTCTTAAGAAATCTGGCCAAATTCAGTTTCTCCAGTTACCCGGGCCCCCAAGAACTGTGGCTGGTGGTGCATTGGGACCCCACCAAAGACAGTGGCAAGCTGCTTGACCCCAGAATCTCCGAGATGTGGCCGGTCAGGCTAACAGAGGCTGGTGTGCATCCCCTCCCCCCCCCTATCCCCAAAGAGTTTTCTCATCTGGCAGCTCATGCCTGGGGAGGAAAGGGGATATTTATGCTAGATGTGAGAGGAGGGTTTGTTCTTTGAGAGCATCTAGGGGAGATGGGCATCCAGCTCCCCAAAGAAAACTTTGGCAAAGTGAAGATAAAAGGTCTGGGCCTGGGCCAAGGGTGCTGGGGCCTGGTCTGGGTGCAGGCCCCCCCTCAAAAGGGAAATGTCAGTCAGGAAGGGGCAGACGCCAGGTCATTAGAATGGGCTAGAAGGGACACCTGTGTTGGGGTAGGGACAAGGAGGCACAGACCCCACCGTACAGGTTATCAGGCTGGGGGCAGAATGAGAACTCAGGGTCAGGACCTTTAGGCTGGAGCACGGAGCTGGTGTAGGGTGGCCAAGTGTGGAGGCTTTGGGAAGAAGTCTCGGGTTTTGTGTTTATCTACTAACACTGGCTTAGGGGACTCTTGGCTATAGCTAAGGCTTGCTTATTCTGTCATCTGTGTAAGCACCACAGTGCTTTTAACCACGAGCCAAATGACACTGAAATAAATTGTAGTTCTCTTAGGAGGGCAGCTAGGGAGGGAAGGAAGGTGAGATGGCAAGAAATCTCCAGTATTTTGGGCCTAAAGCGTAATTGCAGTAGAAACCAAGTAGAAGGAGGCATAGGCCCCTAGGGAGGATAAAGTGCACACAATAAACTGACCAGCACAGTTGTGTTCTCCTGTATGGACGCCAGGACCAGAACACCTTGTCGTACTGCCGCTTTGATCATGGGATTTGGATCAAAAAGAACATGGGGTTTGGACTTTGCTCTGGCCTTGGCCCTGGGCTCTGCCACCTGTTGGCTGTATGACCTTGGGGAAATGACTTGATGCTCTGAGCCTTCGTTTCTTCATCTAGGTAGTGGGAGTGTACAAGCCAGAGCCTGGGCTAAGATTCAGTCATGTCTGGTGAGCCAGCGGGAAACCCCATAGGGATCAAGCAATCTGCCTTTCTTGAAGAGCGGCAAGGAGCCAAGTACAGTGAGCTCACCAAGGGGCAAAGTGTCTATGTCAGAGAAAGGAGGGGTTTTGAAGACACTGCTGAATCTGTCCTTGGCCCTACCCAGGCTGGATCCATGGCTGGTTCCTGGACAGAGCTGTCACTAAAAGTTAATAGGCTTATTTACTACATATTCTATAAGACACTGAGATTCAGGGTCATTATGATGAGACCCCCATAAACAAGCGTAACAGGAGAGAAGACATCGTCTCCCCGGGGCAGCTTTGCCAGAGTGGGACGGCAGAGCAAGGGGAAGGGGCAGGGGGTGGTGCCTGGCACCAGGGCACGGATTTGTTAGTGAGTACACGCAGGACGCCTCACCCCAGGGACTCCCCAAAAGTACAGGGGGAGGAAAAGGACTTTGCTGGAATTAAGTTCTAGGTGAGAGATGGTGGGAACAAACTAACATTTGTATTCTTAGCCTTGGGGCTTCATTTGCCCCAAGGGTTGAAAATAAGGGCATCCCCACGCATGTGCCTGGACGTGTCAGGTCCCCTTCAGGAACCACGTTAGGGACCCAGCGGATCCCTTGGGGCACTGCTCAGAACACGCCCTGGTGCATTTGGGGATTGAAACAGCATTCCCATGGCAAAGACTGTTCATCAAAAAGTAACCTAACACGTATCTGTGAGTACTTACTGGGTGCCAAGAAGGTACACATGCTAAGACGGATTTGAATAATCCTTGTCTCGGCTCTTGGCAGTTTACAGACTACCCTGATAGGCATTTTATTCCCATTAGTCTTCATGACAATCTACCAATGTAGGATCCCCCTTTACAGATTGGGAGATGGGGTTTCAAAGAAGTCAAGTAATGTCTCCATAAAAATCCAGCCAGTAAAGGGTGCAACTAGACTGTCTTTGGAGACCAAACAAATGGAAGAATGAGGGGAAAACTCAGCAAACACTAAAACCTGAAGTTCTGACCGGAAGAGCTAGAGGGAAAGACGGGTCTTTGCGGCTGGACATCTGGAAGAGGTCAGCTTGGACTGGAGCTGATCTAACCATAGGGTGGAAGGCGGGGGTGGCGGAGAGGTAGGTAGGACACGGGAGACAGGATGTAGAAAAGGAGGCAGCACGGACATGGGGGATGGCAGGCTCCCTGTGCTGGTCCTGGACCTGCCCCCTCTCATGACTTCGGCGACTGCTGGTCTCAGCGTCTGTATCCCCATCATTTCTAATTCTTCTTTGAGAATTACTTATGACATTCTAAAAGTATGCAAAGCCACATGTGGAAATGTGCCAATATGAGAATATTAGCCAGAAGTTATGCTCATCTGAAATTGCAGAAAAAAACCAGGAGACGGGAAAAGGAATGAGCATTTATGGGACAGACTCTGTACTGTCACCTTTCACATTCATGATTCCTTTTATTATTAGAGTGTATTCATTCATTACAGTGATACCAATTCCCCTTTGGCAGTGAAGGAAAGAGATGTTCAGAGAGTAAAGAACATGGCCAGCGTCACACAGCTAGTAAGGGGCAAACCTAGGATTTGAATCCAGGTCTGACTTCGGAGTACAATATTTTCCAGTTTATCACATTGTATAACTTGTGAAATTCAGGTGGAATTAAGAGGACCATTAAACACAGTTTAGTTGACAGTACAATTTTTTATCCTATTTTTTTAATCAAATTTAAAAACTATGTGGTTTCCAGATTACCAGCTTCAGAAAGTTTGTAAGTCATTGAGGTATTTGGGATTCAAAGACAGCGCGCCCTATCAAAAACAGGGCCCACCTTGCTCTAGGTAGAGAATGAGGAGGAGATTTTCAGGGGAACCTGCCCTGTTTCCTCAAACTCAGTGTGGTACAGATGCCAAGATTTGACACATCCTGACTGCTTTACTTTCCTTGGCAGCTCCAACTCTGATGAGGGAGTAAGAAGTATGCCTCCGCCTTGACAGGAACAACGTGTGACGTGAAGGACCTCAGGTGCTATGCTGGTTTTTGACAGTTCTCAGAAGAAAGCACTTCCTGCCTGTTCTATTCAATCCCAGTCCAGGTGAGTCACCACATTTTCAGTCAGGCAAGTATTTTAAGACACAAGAAATCAAAACTGAAACCAGCGGAGAAAGATGAGGGATGAACACCACCATTGGCTTTGGTGATGACTTGTCATGGCGCCAGGAAGGTCATTCCGGTGAGAGTCCCACTCCCCACTGATTTGCTGGTACGTGGACCCAGAAGACTGGTGTCCACCCTGATTCAGGTGTGGGGCATGGCCATGGGCACGGGCACGTACATGCCCCTAGAGCCCTGGCAGTCTCATGTTGGCTATTTGGTTAGAAGGCTGCGCTCATGCAAATGGCAACACTGCCCTCTAGGTGGGCTGGCAGGGAGCCAGCAGGGCCCTTCTGCAGAGTCAGCAATGGCCTGAGCCACCTCCAGCTCTGCTCTCGGGTTCAGCCTTGGGCTCTGCAAAACGCCAACACCAGCAGCCTCTTCAGCTGCCATCCACGCTGCAGAGCTCTGTGTCATCTATTCGGATGGGGACTGGGAGGCTAGCTTTGAGCAGAAATGCAAGTTGGGTCATAGTCCTGTGGGGTGAACCATGCTGTGGGAGCATCAGGATGAACTGTGCTCCTCACTCAGACTTCCCACTGGTCTGCTTCCTGGTCTTCTGCCCTTCCCCAGGGGACTGCGGTGATGACAGGGTGGGGTGGGGAGCAACCCTGCTCTGTCCTTTTTCCTGAAGCCCTTAATTAAACTTTCACATGAATGTAAGAAACAAGTAAGCTCCATCCCCGGGGCCCTGCAGTCGTCTCCCCCAGAGTCTGACTTGGGGTTGGGGCAGGCTTATTTTTTATTAAGGGCCCAAGGGCTGGTCCGGGACCACACTTTGAAAAACACTGGGACAGAAGTAAGCCAGCAAGTGTATGAGATACATCTGGTGTGAGTGATACTTCATCTAGTTTCTTAAGATAGTCTTATGAACTAAGCTGTGACCCCCCAGCCCTGAATCTGTACATCGAAGTCCTACCTCCTTGTACCTCAGAATGTGACTGCATTTGGAGATAGGGCCTTTCAAGGGATAATTACATGAAAAATAAGGTCACTGGGTGGACCCCCGCTCCAATATGACTGGTGTCCTTATAAGGAGAGATTGGGACACAGACACCCACAGAGGAAAGAGCATGCAAGGGCACAGTAAGAAGACAACCATCTGTAAACCAAGGAGACAGGCCTCAAAATCTGGGAGCTTGAGAAAGATAATACAGCGCGTGTGTTCCATGTACGGAACAGAATGTAACATCAACATACGTAAGTAACATCCTACAGCATCTCCAACAGTATCCTGTGATCAAACACGCTAACATTTCCGTAGGGGGATGAATATATTGCATAAATAAAGATGATAAGTGGCCTTAGATCGACTCAAGGCAGGTTTTTGTGCCAAATGAATTTATTTCAGGTCAAGTTTTGCCGTCACATGAATTATAAATACATTTTTGGTATTTGGAGCTTTTAGAGTTTTGAAATCCTGGACCCAGATTATCCCTGTGTTACAGATGAAGAAACTGAGGCACAGGGAGATAAAGCAACTTACCCATATTCATTAACTCATGGGAGGTGGGGCTGGGCTCCCACCCACACCCGCCTGCCTCTGCCCCTCGGCACTGCCCACCTCTCAGCACCTGCCGTGTCTGCAGAATAAGCACACCAGGCTTGCGGCCTTGCTGTGGGGACCAGATACAGTGTAGGTTGAGTTCTGTGATGGGTCAAAATGTGTTTCCTCCCCAAATTCATATGTCAAGATCCTAACCCTAGTACCTCAGAATTTAACCTCATATGGAAATAGGCTCATGGCAGTTATAATTAATTAAATTAAGATGAGCCCTAATTCAATATGACTGGTGTCCTTATTTCAAAAAGAAATGTGGACATGGAGACAGAGGTGTACTCGGGGAGAATGTCATCTAAATCCATAATGCAGAGATGCTTCCACAAGCCAAGCTGTGCCCAAGATGGCTGGCAACACAATAGGAGCTAGAAGAGGAGCGTGGAATGGTTCCTGTTGCTGAGCCTTCAGAAGGAAGTTATGCTGCCAATACCTTGGTCACAAACTTCTGGTCTTCAGAACGTGAGACAGATGGGTGTTCAAGCCCTCCAGTTTGTGGTCATTTGTTATAGCCACCCTAGCAAATGAATATACATTCCTTACACAGGTCCCAGATTTCAGGTGGGAGACCAATCAAGGGTAGCTCACCAAGTTACTACCTTTATTATGGAGGCCGCTGGAGATAAAGCCTGTGAATTAGATGAATTCTAAGGCCTCTTCCAAGTTTGGGGTCTAATTTTCTATGTTGACAACATGAAGATAGCCCAGTTCCACTTGCCACTTGCCCCAGCGGTCTGGTTCTTGGGCATTTCTTTGCTTTTTTAAAAGATGGGCTCACGTAAAGGTGGTCTTAAAAAGCAAAACAAGACAAAGAGTGGGTTTTTCCGCCGATGTGGGTCATGTCCGTGTACTTTAAAAATGAAACCACGTGGGCCCTAATTTCCCTTTGGATGTTCCTATTTGTATCATGAACTCAGTCCAATGTGGGTTTTCCGAATCCCTTTTACTTGTGCCTTCAGATCTGCCAAGTTTAACACACAGTATATGTTTGGGCTACAGATTCTGCAGAGGAAAGCAGAAAGCTAAGTTAGAGGTGGTTTTCTGTAAGCTAAGAGTATATCGCTGGAGCCTTTTGTTGGCCTGGAAATTTGGGTTCTTCTTGTGGAAATGTGTCCCCTCATTGCCATTTCATTGAGCAGATAAAAGCTGCTTTAAGAAAGTATAAAAAACCGACGAATTATTTTTCTGTTTGTAGAATAAGGTGTGGTAGCCCAGTGTAGAGAAGGAGATAAAAATGCTAAACCGTTTTCTTCCGTTTTGAAGTTTCCAGTTTCCAGTTTCTTCAGCTGGTTTGGACCTTTAGGCCTCTGCCTTGAAGCTTCCACACGTCAATTTCGGATAATTATTTGCTGTAGGTGGAGTGTGGCCCCCAACTCCCCATCTGTGGAAATGGGACCTTAATGGTGTGAGTGTTCAGAGAATGAGCTTCGGGTTTCCTTCTGACAGCCATTTGTAGCTGTTTTCCAGCTCCCCGTCAGCCCTCAGCCTTTGTCCAGCAGGCTGCTTCCCAAGGCTTTCCTCACCGAGCCGAGGGGCCTCTCTCATTTCCTTGCAGCTCTGGCCAGGCCCAGAGCCAGAGGTGGCGTGAGCATTGGCTTAAGGCTTTCCATCTTTGCTCCTTGTTCCTGGTCAGCCTTCCACTCATTTTAAGAGAAGTAGACCTTTTCCTATGACAGAGGCAGCCCCAGTGGAATTCTGTTGGGATACCAAGATGGTTGCAGGTTGGGAGGTGACACTTTGGAGATTTCATGGTTGGCAACTCTATCCGGTGTCATCAGGAGATATTTACTTAAGCCAGAGTAACTGCCTAATAGATGGAGCTGCTTGGGTGTAGAGACCACATCTAGTTCATCCTTGAACATTTAGTTTCTAGCTCTAAGCTTTGGTACATAGTAGGTGTTCAGTAGAATTATTTGTTGACTGAATGAACCTTGATTTTCTTGCTTTATCAGACGTGTGTCTGACATCTGTTAAGTCCAAGAATCATAGCCACAAACACGGTTAGAGAATGCTTCTGTTATATCATAATAGCTTGCATGGGTCATGTCCAACGAATAGGTCCTGAGGCCAAGGGGCAGAGGCCAAAGGCCCAGGTCTGGCTCCACCATTGTCCAAGAGACTCTAGGATCTCAGCCTCCCTGTGCCTCAGTATCCTCCACTGAAACACAGACATTGTGATATCTGCTCTGCCTGCCTCCTGGATGATTATGAAAATGTGACAAGAGAATGGATAGGAAAGTTCCCTGAAAATTTCGAAGACCATGCCAAGGAGATTATTTTTATATCATTTCTACTATTACAGATATTTGAACGGTTGTGTTGCTCATAATTGTTTCTGATTTCTTCAGTTTCCTTTCTACATGCTCATGTACAAGGATCAAAGTCAGGATTTCCTCTTATGCAGATAAAGGGATACCTGTCCTTGGCCAGGCAAGTCCAAAAACCAGCTTGCTTGGAGCTCAACCATCTGCTTGGTCAGCAAACATTCCTCCTTCACAGGTGGGGAGTGGCAAGTGAACTCACTGAAGACTAGTTGTCCTAGAGTTGCCCCCTGATGCCATTCCTGTGCCCAAAGCCATAGAAAACAGAGGACTGTGGCTCCTTGACATCCCTGGCCCATCCAGAGAATCCTCGGCCCCCATTCTGTCTAGAATAGGCCAGTGGGGAGGTGATCTGGGGGAAGCAGCCAGCCAGCGTCCAGCAGAGCCCCAGCAGGAACTACCAGGCTAGTGCTCCCTTCATTCCCCCTGCCTCTCAGTGGAGGGATTCGGGCACTAATAGGCACTGCTGTGCCTCCTCTTATTTCCTATTGCTAAGGCAACTGGGTGAACCTCAAACAGAAACAGTCCACTTGGTTTTGTTGCCTCGACCCACACGGTCATCTTATCCAGAGAGCCACAGTCAGGCAGATCGATTTGGGCCAAGCGTGTGTTTTGGGGTGAGGAACACTCAAAGGAGAAACACCTGAGCTGTGTGGCAGTCGATATTCTCTGAACACTCTTCCCGGACAGACAAGATGTTGAAGCCAGGGAGTGGTGGAGGGTAGAGAGCAAGGAGTTGAAATGGCTGGAGTGTGCCCGTTGGCGGAATGTGACAAGGACTAAAATTGTCTGAGGCCAGGGTTCTAGCTGCCCATCCTTGGTTACAGAATGAGAGAGCAGGGGCCGTGGCCACTACCCCTCACCTCTGAAATCTGTGCCTGTCGTTTTCCTGCTTTCCCCCAGGAGGGGCCCTTCCGAGCTTTTAGACAAGTGTCTTTCCTAAGGAGCCATGCGATACTGTGGGGATGAGGCAAGGCCATCTGAAAACCAGGCAGCTCTCAGCACAGAGCCACAGAGCTGGGAGAGAGTCACATAAGAGGAGTACAGGACAGACCATCCTGCAGATGTCCACGCAAGGTCTCCCTCCAATGTCAAGACTCAACTCAATGATGACCTTCTCCAAAAGTCTCTTCAGATCCACCTGGACAGACAACGACACTGTCCTCTCTGTTCTCCCATATTTTCATCCTTAACTTCCGTTGCACTCAGCACCTGTTGACCACGTACTCACCCTTTGAATGACTTTTATTGCACACATACTAATATACGCTCATTGAAGGAAAAATCAGAAATGCAGCTACACACAAAGAAGAAAATAAAAACCACATTTAAACCTGCCACCTGGAGACAATTACCGCTGATGTTTGGGGTGTTAGCACTATTCAGGCTCTTGTCTTTTTTTCTGCCTGTCAGCTGCCTTTTCAGCTCATCAAAAGCCAAGTCCACACCTTGCCCCTGCTCTGTACACTCACAGCCGCCATAGTGCTTCCCATTCAACAGTGGGGGAATGAACAAATGGAGGAGTGGACAGAAGGACAGAGAAAAGGTTCTCCTACCCAAAAGTTGCCCCAACAAAGGAACTATAAAGGGAAGAGAAGATCACATGCAGCACCCCCCTGGTCTCCTCCACTCCCACCAGAGCGGAACCAGTGCCAGGAAGTGAGCGGTACACAGAGAACGGGCTGGACCTGCGCAATGATCATTAGCGGAAAAACAGAGATCCCTGCTGTGTGACTTGGAAATGTCAGCCATGGCTTAAGGGAAAAGAGGATTCATGGAAATAGCCAAGTCAAGGTCGCCACATGTGTGCAGTATTTTAGGCTCAGCAAGCAATCTGGCAAATTCAAAGCCTCTCGTAAATGACTTCCAAGAAATCTGCTTTTAGCCTCGCCATTGACATGGGAGTACATCCCTATGACTTGCCCCTCACTGGGCTGAAGATTATCATTGATTTATCTGGAGCAGAAGCAGCAGGATTCCACATCACCTCTTGGAAGGCAGCCGGGGCAAAAGCAGAGAATTAACAAATCTTTATTATTAATTCCAGTACCGCAACACACCATGGGTCCTGCAGCAAATCACCAGCTCTCTTAACAAGAGCTTCTCTGTGTTTAAGTGGAGCTGATTTTTTTCTTTCTTTCTTTCTTTTTTTTTTATGGAACTTGTCCTCATTCTTAACTATAAAGACAACCTCAAAATATTCATTAATCATGCACAAGTCCAGAACATGCTAGGTGCTGCAGGAGATGCAAAATAAGTAGTACAAGCCCTATATTTCATTCATTCAAGCATCAGATGTTGATTGGGGCCCTTTGATGTGCCAAACACTGTGCACAGTGCTGGATTTTACAGCACATCGTAGTCATTATCCTGCTTTAAAAGTGAAGAGATGAGCCTCAGGGAGCTTATGTGACCTCCCCAGGTTGCCCACAGCCACACGGTCTGTAAGAGACTTGGGACTAGAATAAAGGAAAAGGATCTGACGGTTTATTATTTTTATTATCATTTAAGTGCCATTTAAGGAGCCTTAGAAATGTTAAGCCAACATTTGTGTGAGCCTCCCTCTCACTAACCCAGAACCAGCTACAGTTCATGTCAGGGGAGTAGGAAAGAGGTTTGGGCTCATTTCTTCCCCTACCAGTGAGCCTCTGGGAGAGGCTGGTATGTGCAAAACCAAAGGTCGAAAACTGGTCCTTGCTCAGTACTTCTTCTCTGTGGTCTGTTGATGGCTGCCTTCCACGTGGGGCGCAGAGATGGGGGGTGATCCCAGGCCCACGACCGAGATGAGCACGAGGAGAGGAAGTTTTGGTCCCAGGCAGTGTTTTGCTTTTGACCTCAGTTTTTCTCCCTCAACCCCAAAGCAGCACTTGGGTGCTAAGAGAAAGGAGCCCGAACTCGGGAGTCTTGTGGACAAAGGTTCAAACCCCAGCCCAAACTCTTACAAGTTGTGTGAGCTTGGGCAAGCCTCTTTGAGGCTTCATTTTCTCCCCACGAAGTGGAGGCAATACCTCGAGTGCAGAAAGGTTCAACTGGGGAACGTAAGTACAGTGTTGCTCAATCGATAGTCATCATTTACCGTGGTCCAAACTAAATTCCACCTAAAAAGCAGAGTCATGATTTTTTTTTAAAACCATGAGCTAACAAGTGTTTATTAAAGATCTATTTTAAGCAGGAAGATGGAGAGAAACCCTGCCCGCCTGCTTCAGGAATGAGGAGCCTAGGCAGGGAGTAAATAAAACCCATGATAATGAGCAACTTCCAACAGCTCAAGCATCCAAGATACAGGAAGTGAGAAATACAACTCTCCAGGGGGTCTGCAGCTTTGGAGGTAACCGCTGTGAGTGTGGGCAGATGAAGACCCCTGGCTGAGACTCCCCCTCCCCCCGGCCCCAAGACCACATCACAGGTCCTCTTCAGAAGCTTTGTTTCCATGTCCTGGTCCTTTTTCTCCCTTCCCCAGAGCTTGCTTTTTTGCTTGGTGCAGGTTCTTTCCTTGCTGAGAGCCCCCAAGGATCCCGAGCACCCTCAGGTTATCTGTGGCAGGCCTGGCTGGCTCCTCACCAGGCTCTGACCTCACCTTGGCGTCAGCCTTATCAGGTGTGGACAGAATTGTCTCCCTGTTCGGGGAGCTCTGAGCCCAGGATTCTCTCCACACCCGGGGAAGAGGGGGGCCAGGCACCTCGGAGACTGAACGAGGAGGTCACCTGCCCTATCGGGAGCAGCCACAGAGGTCCGCGAGCACGGCCCTGGGGCCCAGACTCAGGCAGCAAAGGGGGAGGTTTATGTAAGTGTTGACAAGGAACAGAGCCCATGCTGAACTCTGCTGAACAGGAAAGGGAGGAGGGTGATGGGGAAAGACAGCAAGTCCCCAGTTCAGGTCCTCATGGGGACACCAGCAAAGGGCAGCAGGTCACCTTGGGGATCCAGTGTCCTCCAGAATGTGCTTCTTCTCCGGGAGCAGGGAGATCCAGACCCAGCCTGTCTTTGGAGAAGCCGGCCTCAGCATGGTGGAAAGGGAAGGGAGGGAGATGGCCCAGAACCAGGGAGGGGGCGTGGGCCCTTTGCTCCCGAGCTCCCAGGCTCGGTACCAGCTGCTTGGTGCCCACTCCTATTCCATAGTTGCCAAGGACACTTCAGGGTGACTGCAGCTCTGTTCAGGTTTGTGAGCTTGAGTGCGCCTTGGAGTTCATGGCCTGGGGGTGAAGTGGGAGTGAGGTATTTAATTAGAATTCATTACACACAGGCTCCTTTGTCCCGCTGCTCAAGCCGCTTGTTTGTTTGCCCTGAGACTCTTGCCTTTATTGGACTCCTTACTGTCTGTCAGTAAACGATGACTTATCTGAACTGTCCACAGAATCATAGTTATGTAGTTCCCACAAGCACCGCACATCAGCACATCAGTGTTTGCAAATTCTAGCACTGGGAAGGGAGGCAGGGGTCAGGAAACCCCTCACCACTCGCCGGGCCTCAGCCTGGGGTGGTAGAGGGTGGGGTGAGCCGGAACCGGCAGCTTTGTCCTTGTCAGCAAAAGAGACAAGTAGGGACGTTGGAAATATGCAGCTGGACAACTGCGCCCAAGAGAAAAGGGGAGCCTGAGGAGCAGAAAGCGTTTCCTTCCGTACGGGTTATATGCCGTGTGGAGCCCTGTGGGACCCACAGCATGCCAGGCACAGGCAGGAATTCATCCTGCAGAAACGCTCACGTGTGTGCGGGTGATGGGTTGCAACATTGTTTTAAGTGTTGCTGCACATCGCTGGAAGTCTGGAAACAATCTAAATGCTGTCAATAAAGGCCTGATTAAATAATTTATGGTCTGCACATAGGATGGCACACTATAAAGAAAATTCCTCCTGCACTGGGAGGGAATGATCTTCAAAACACATTGTTATGCCAAACAAATCCAACTAGGTTAAGAACTGCGTGTTATCATTTGTTTAAAAGAGAGGGAAAGTCGGGGAGGGAGAATATATATTTATACAGAGACTGTCTTTGGAAAGATTCACAAGCTGGTAATATTGTATTCCCCTGGGAAGCAGTGTCCCCAGGTGGGTGTGGGAGCTGGGAAGGTATCAGTTGACCTGTGCTGTATACCAGCCCAGCCCCAACTTAGTAGCTGAAAATCCCCATTTTATCCAGCTCACGTTTCTGTGGGTTGGCTATGTTGGCTGGGGCTCCTTTGCATGGCAATGCCAGAACCCCCAGAAGAAAGAGAGCAAACGCAGTGCACAAACACTTTTAAGCCTTTACTTGCATGATGTTTGCTAGAGTCTCTTTGGCCAAAGAATTTCATACAACCAAGCCCAAGCTCAAGGAAGAGAAATAGACTCCATGTCTTAAAGTGTAATGGACATTAGTTTTCATCTAGTGGTGGGGCAGAGGTGAGGAGGGAGGGAGGGATTTTTCTCTTTTTGTCCTTCGTACTTTTTGAATTTCAGGCATGTCAACATTACCTATTCAAAAAGAAATACAGGGGCATCTGGGTGGCTCCGTCAGTTAAGCGTCTGCCTTCAGCTCAGGTCATGATCTCGGGGTCCTGGGATTGAGCTCCACATTGGGTTTCCCACTCAGCGGGGAGTCTGCTTCTCTCTCTCCCTCTCCCCCTCCCCCTCTCATGCCTTCTCTCTCTCTAAATAAATCTATGAACAAGCAAACAAACAAACAAACAAAATTTCCTACAATAGAAATTTGAAAAAAATAAAACAATACCAAAATCTCAAACTGCCTGAGGCTTCCTGCCAGGGCAGGGGCATTGCCTGCATCATCCCCTTCCACTCTCCCAGCAACCCTGGAGGCAGGCCCTGACAGCAGCCTTCTTGAGGTTGCGGCTCCCAGAGGGCCAGCAGCAGAGATGCTGAAGGAAGGAAGTTTCCGGAGTTGCAGGCAGGCCTAGCAGCTGAAAAATCCAGGGGTGGTGTGCTATGGATGAGGGCAGGGAAGGTGCCAAATACTTGACTGGTTCAAAACACACAGAGAGACTCTGAGGATGGGGAACAAGAAGTCAGCCTCTACAAAGATTCCAGAGAAAAGGTATAGAGCTTACGGGTACAGCTGAAGGAAAACAACTCAGTGAGAAAGAGTTTCTTGCCTCTTCTTTATTAGGCAAGATAGCCACATGTGTGCATGGCCATGGGCCAGGGAGCGCCTCGCTGGAGCCAACTCTGCAGGGTCCCACCTGGCAGCAGCTCTGGGGATGCTAAGCACCTAGGTGAGCCCGGTGTGGGCAGACAGGAAAATCCTTCATCATCTCCACCCCGTCAGTTAGGGCCCCGAGCCTACCCTGACACCTTCTCCTCTGTTCCAAACGTCTACTGAGAGCTTTACCAGAGGTCGCGCCCCCTGAAGCCATGCTCACTCCCTTCATGTGATGGTAGTGCTATTGTGGTTATGTTTGGAACTATCTTTTTATTGAAGTATAATGTCTACACTGGAAAAGATGACACGTACACAACTGATGATTTTTTTTAAAAAGGGGAAATATCTATCTGTATTGCCAGTCTGCAGATCAAGAAACAGACCATAGTAAGCATGATAGTATGTTCAAAGAAGAAGGAGGAGGAGGAGAAGAAGAAGAGGAGGAGGAGGAAGAGGAAGAAGAGCATCTGGGTAGCTCAGTTGGTTTAAATGTTGACTCTTGATTTTGGCTCAGGTCATGATCTTGGGGTGGTGGGATCAAGCTCCACATGGAGCCCCACATGGGGCTCCGCTCAGCGGGTGGTCTGCTTGACATTCTCTCTCTCTTTCCCTCTGCCCTTCCCTATCTCTCTCCCTCCCTCTCCTTCCCCTCTAAAGTAAATAAATAAATCTTTAAAAAAATAAATTTAAAAAAGCAGCTCTATTTTTTAGGAATATATTCTTAAACACTTACAGATGAAATGATATGATGTTTTGGGTTTACTTCAAAATCATCTGGAGTTAAGGGAAGTTACAGATTAAACAAGGTTGGTCATGAATTGGTAATTATTGAAGCTGAGTAATGATTATATAAGGGTTCTTTGTATTCTCTCTCTCTTCATATTTAAAATTTTCATGATAAAAATTTTAAAATGGGTGCCTGGATGGCTCAGTTGTTGAGCATCTGCCTTCGGCTCAGGTCATGATCCCAGGGTCCTGGGATCAAGTCCCACATCAGGTTCCTGCTCTGTGGGGAGCCTGCTTCTCTCTCTCCCTCTCTCGCTGTATCTCTCTCTGTCAAATAAATAAATAAAATCTTTAAAAAATTTTTTTTAAATAATCAATAGGGACTCCTGGCTTCGCCTCAACCCAGTGACTCTAAGACATGAGGTAAAAGCTGAGCAGCATGGTGAAAAATGCCTCTTTGGTACATTACTTGGTAATGAAGAATCTCAGAGTCTAAATACATAAATAATTAACTTTTTTATTATTATTATTTGCCCCAGGGGTACAGATCTGTGAATCATCAAACTTATACCTTTCACAGCACTCACTATAGCACAAACCCTCCCCAATGCATAATTAACTTTTTTTAAAAATTTAAAAATTTTCATGTGCCTATCTCCTGTATAATGGAAAGCTCCCTACAGGTGCTGAGTTTTATTCATATCTGTATCCTGAACCCTTAGCACGGTGTCCTGCACATGGTACGTGCTCATAAATGTTTACTGAGTGAATGAATGCTTGAAGGCTACATCCTATCCTGCCCAAGACCTAACATAGACCAAGATAGCACAGGTGCCTCAAACTACTTCCTAACTTGAATTGAAATTGATACTACCAAGTTCTTCTTTTTACTTTTGTAGCTGTTTCCAAACAATAAATTGTTCAAATCCTGAAATAGCATAATTGAGAGGGCCTTAGAGATCCCTTTGTACAAAATTCTCGTGCTATAGATGGGGACACTGAGGTCCCGAGAAGTGACTTTTTTGAGGACACACAGCTGGTGGGGGACAGAGACAAGCTGGAACTCATGTTCCTGGGGCCCAATCTGGCCACTTTTTTTTAGAGCACCCAGCTCTATGGCTGGGAATTTGACACGTATGGGCAATCCTATCTTCCCAGGTAGAGAAAGAGAACTTCAAAGAAGCAAATATAATTATCTCATGGTCTTGCGTCATTTTGACTCCATAGTTCTCTCTCAAGAGCAAAGTTTCCCACACTGGGTTACGTCCCTTATTTCAAGAACCTTAAAATTCACAAACCTTAATTTTCGAAACAAATGGAGGGGTGATTATTCTCATTAGAAAGGGCTCTAGGGCGCCTGGGTGGCTCAGTGGGTTAAAGCCTCTGCTTTCGGCTCAGGTCATGATCTCAGCGTCCTGGGATGGAGGCCCACATCGGGCTCTCTGCTCGGCAGGGAGCCTGCTTCCTCCTCTCCCTGTCTCTCTGCCTACTTGTGATCTCTCTCTCTCTGTGTGTCAAATAAATAAATAAAATCTTTAAAAAAAAAAAAAAAGAAAGGGCTCTAGTGCGTATTTTTTTAAAGTGAACTCTCTCCAGCATCTTTGAAATATGAGTCAGTTTTTAACAATTCCACCTGCATCCAGCTTGTTAGGAACAAAGTGACTGAATAAAATCAGCACCGCCCAAGCCATGGCCCCCCAGTCCTATCATGTCAAGTGTCACAAGGGTGCTTTCAACATTCCCAAGCCAAAAAATAAGCAAATCAATCAAAGATAATACACCAAGAGTGGAAATAAATGAAGAAAAGGCAAGAAATTAAAACACTTTGTAACATCATAGCTTTTTAAAAACAGGTTGATTTTTTAAAAAATTGTAAAACGTTAGCATAACTGTACCTTATGGTTTACTTTTGTTGGCACGCAAAGCAGTGTAACTCTAGTGGTCTTTTGTGCCATTCATGTTCTGGGCTTTTCCATGCAAAGTATTTCTGCAGCTTTGTCCAGTGCTCCTTTCAAGAATCTTGTGACACTTCCAACCCCCTACCTAACAGGGGTGCCCGGATTTCTTTGCTGTTAAGAGGATTACTGAGCCATTCCCCTTTATATAAGCCAGAAGACTCCAGGAATAACAGGAAAGAGCAAACAAGAGATGTCAAGGAGAGAGGTTACAAGCAAGGGCTGCACGTCAGGGAAGCTCTTTAAGCAAGGAGAGGTCAAAGAATGTTCCTCACGGACGCTGATAAAGCTAGGGCCCGGGAAGCAATTTCCTGGGCGCCATTTTCGTAGGCGAGCCGGGGAATTCGCTTACACCCATCCGTCAGGGGTTAAGCTTTAAGCCGGAGAACTTCGGGTGAGTCAGGGCCAGAGCGCGGTGAGGAAAGGAGACACCTTATCTCTAATCAGCCCTGCCTCAAAATAGCTCTCTTTTCCCTGAGGCGGAGACTCGTCATCCTTTCCCCGCACAGCACAGCAGAGCCTGGCACAGCCCGGCACAGCAGCATGGAGGTGCCTGAGCCCCACTTAGTCAGAAGGGCAATGAATGTGCCTCCTTCGGCTCTTCCGCAGTGAGACTTCTCTAGGCCATGCATAATTTAGCAACCCTCAAGACGGCTCACAGAGAATCAGGATGTTCCCGTCAAAAAGGACCTCACGGTTTGCTTAGATCAACCTGGCATTTTACAGACGGATAAACTGAGACCCGGGGAGATGAGATAATTTGCGCAAGGACACACAGGGAGTCCGTGGCTGTGCGGCGGACTGGGACTCCGGCTAGAGCAGACATTCTCTTTCCCTTGGCAATGCCGCCGGACTCATCTGACGAATGAAACACTCAACGCCTCTGGTCAATTTTCCGTCCGTTGTTAAGGAAATCATTTCCAATGCTCCAAGAGTTTGCGAATTGACACTTTCACAGGCAGCTCTTGTTAAACCCTTTCATTGTGAGCCTCTCAAACTTCCTCTTCCATCTTCATAATCCAGACAGCTTTACTTTTGAGGTTCAATATATGTGCTGCCACTGTGGTTCTTTTCCCAGCTGCTGGAAGAGAATGTTACAAATGGGTAATTGAAGTACTCAGATCGTAGCTTAGAATGGAGTCAGACAAAAATGCCCTCCAGTCTCATCAGCTCTCACCCATGCCAAGGGTTGTGACTCCCAGCGAGGACTTGCCCTCCCAGTGGGCCGCCTGTGAGATGGCACAGCTCAAAGGTCCCTGCTGCCACACTTCCTACACGGCTATTTGCAGACTGTGTCCCCTTTGTGCATCCGCTACACAGAATGGGAACTGTCAGAAGCTGTATGAGGCACACGAGGTCTAAACAGGGCTGGGGGCAACCCTGGGGCTTGCAAAGTCTGCAGAAAACCAGGCAAAGTAATGGGGGTGAAAAACATAGACAAAGGGCTGGAATGTGCCATTGGGAAAATGTCTGGTTCCATCAACTTGAAACAGTTTTGTTTCAGGCTATAGGTAGCCACAACTTTGTGCAAGAGACTGAAGAGAAATAAAGAGCTAAGAGACGGAAATTTAATTTCGACTCCCTCTCATTTCTCCATGACTGTCATCTCTTAACTGTTCCCATTTATTTCTTGCATGAGTCACTTGGGCTGGACTTACCACAGCTCTTAGGTGGAGATTGGTCCTTAGCTGTTCCTCATATGTGGGATTTTTTTCTTCTAGCAAGACTCCATGCTGCCCTCCAGAAAACCAAGAGCTTTGTAATTCCCAGAGGGCCTCCTACCATGAGTAGGGCATACAGCAGGTGCTTAATAAATATTTAATAACTACGTCCTACTGGGTCAGCATCGCAATTCTCACTTTGTGCTAAAGCCAGATCGTGCCATGATGGCCACGATTTTACTCATGCGAAGGCAAAAGGGCAAAGAAAAATGATCATCTAAGGTTTACACAAAGTGAATGACAGAACCAGGCATCAATCCTAGGTCTTTTGAAACTAAATTCAGCTGTATTTATCTATCTATCACAAAAATATGATAGATAGAAGATGGCTAAAGTCAGTGAAAGATGAAATAGTATTAGTTCATTGTTTGAGGGGTCTTACAATATTCATGTCAATTTTTTTGGAAGGACATTTTAACTGATATATCCTTAGCTTAAAACATGAGTTGCATAAACATTCTCTTACATTTATGTAATCATAAAAATATGAATTCCTTTCTAGCAGTTCAATCATAATCAATTGTTCAATCAGAATAAAAATAGATTCCTTTTTAGCTGAAGAACTAAAAGTAGAATGTAAATTAATACCTAGTAAATGAGATAGCTCTCCCTGTGAGGTAAGACCTTGCTTTAATATCAACTCAACATGGAGTTTGGAAGTCTCGGTAACCTGTGTATTGATGTTCAAAGATCAGCCTATCAAAGGAACATCATTCAAGCGTTCATTAAGTGCCTTACTGGGTGCATAGCTTGGTTCTAACTGGCCTTGTAGTTTTGCCATTGACTAGCTATGGGATCTTAGGTATATACTAAAGGGCTTTTTTTTTTAAAGATTTTATTTATTTATTTGACACACAGAGAGAGATTACAAGTAGGCAGAGAGGCAGGCAGAGAGACAGGGAGAGGAGGAAGCAAGCTCCCTGCTGAGCAGAGAGCCCAATGTGGGCCTCGATCCCAGGACCCTGAGATCATGACCTGAGCCGAAAGCAGAGGCTTTAACCCACTGAGCCACCCAGGCACCCTAAAGGGCATTTTTGAATGCCATTCATGTGCCCGGAACCTTGAAATACATATTATGTATGCTATTTTATGTGGTCCTCATGCAATCTTATGATTTACAAATAAGGACTCTGAGGAGGAGACAGATCATTAATCTATTCAAAATCACACAGCTAATTAATGGCAAAGCTGGGATTTGACCCAGATGTTAGTGACTCTAAAGCCAATTCCTTCCTGCTCTACCCAAGCCTCTCAATCCTAGGTTATATTAATATTACCTAAGGAGTTTTTATATAATACTGATGCCTGGATCCCACCTCCAACCAATGACATCAGAATAGCTGGGAGTAGAACTTGGAGTTTTAAAAACCTCCCTATATGATTTTAACATGAAGCCAGGGTTCAGAACCACTATGCTAGCTGTGCTGTGTGTCATTTTCTTCAACTGTAAAACGAGGAGTGTAGACAGACATCTCTAAGATCCTTTCTACTTCTGTAGCCACCAGAACTGTGATGACAGTGGTATAGAGACAGGGATAGCTGCTGCTTGAGAAGCCCCGGTTCGTACTTGGAGTAAGCAGTTACAACCTGCATGACAGATACTCTCTCAACTTTCTACTTAAGTGTAGGTTAAGAGTGAAGCTGGTAAAACACCCAGGGATAAGACTCTCTAAAGCATACAATTATTTCATATATTTATGAGTAAGGCCCTAAAGCTTGAGAAAGATTCCACATGCCATCCTTCCCTCTGTCTTCTTTTCAAACATCAATCATAGTTATTTGGTGAAATTTCTATTGCTCAAAACTATTTTAGTGCTACCCCTCTATACCACCACATCAAAGTCTTCTGAAAATGTTCATAGCCTTTAACCCAAAATTCATCTTCTAGAAATCTACTCTAAGGAGGTAAATAAAAAGCAGAAAAAACTTTATGAAGAAAGATGTTCATTGCAGTATTATTTATTACAGTGGAAAACTGGAAACCACTCATATATCCAACAATAGGGAAATGATTTAGTAAATTATGATATAGCCTATTAAGTGGAGAAATGGCCATAATGACTAATATTTACATACAGACTTTTAAGAGATGTGGAAAAATATTAACACATATAATATTGAATGAAAAATGTACAAAATTACATAATCTATTAGTAAAATTGCATAGAGTTATGTCACTGTGCACTTGCCTTTGTACATTGAAAAAAGAAGGAAAGTACTATCATGCAACGATTAAAATACCTGAAATTGTTTTCACCATTAACTCAATTCTAAATGTTTGAAGAACAGAATAGAAAAGTGGTTCTGAAGCAGACCCTGTCCAGAAAAATTTTATATATGGCCTTAGGCTTCCAGGACTATATAGGCAGAGAACTTAAAAACAGCAGAGGAGAAACATGAAACCACAGGTCACCTGATTCTTTTAGGTGTGGGAAACAAAGGTAAATTTACAGAGTTAGTATGAGGGAAAAGAAGCTAAGGAAATCCAAAGGCCAAAATCAACTCTCCTTTAATCTAGAAAAGCATCAAGAAGGAAATGCGATTTACGAGGGTTAAGTTAGTGAGTTAAGGGCCGTGGTGGCGACTTCCCAAGAGTTTCACAGTCCGTGTTTCGCAGGACCCTCCCACCCGAGGCCACCGGCAGGTGCTCTGCACTGTTACCCCCACCGCCCGGAAGTGGGAAATTAGCCTCAGGCGGGTGGCGTGGCCTGCGTGCTGCAATGGCGGTGGCGGGGCGGCCCAGAGCCCGGCTGCCTCCTGCCGCTGCCGGCCTAGGCCATGGACAGGAGGGCGGGAGTCCCACGGCCCCCGAGGCAGCTCTGCACGAGGCCCTCCAGCGCCGGCTGGGGCTCGTTGTGTTCGGGGTCACCAGACTGGCAGGCTCAAGGTAGGCACCCGCTGCGTTTCTGGAAAGCGGCGACCCGGAACCGAGCTCAGGGCCGCTTAGTAGCCTGTGGCCGCAGTCGTGCCAGGTCTGCTTGCAGCTGTGTCCCTCCGAGATGGAAGGTGGTGCACACAGCACGGGTGAGGACGGGGCCCTGGGCCCACGGTCGGGGGCCCTCCCTCTGCCTGGGGCCTTGTGGACTTGGCTTTGGCGTTGGACCCCGGGAGGCAGATGAGCCTTCCCGCCCACAGCCTAGGCGAAGCTCGTGGGCTCGTGTGTCTCTGCTCCTGTGCTTTAGTGTTTAGTTTGCCCTGTCTTACAAAATTGAACCTTGTACTTTTGCAAACAGCCGGTGTTTGCTCAGCAACCCGAGCAGCATCAGAGGATTGCAGGTGGCAGGGTGCAGACTCGCGGCCAGCGTGGAACGGCCTCGCATTCCAGATGGGAGGTGACCCAGGAGGCACCTCCTGGGGATGCCGGCAGCTTGGGCTGTACCCCTAGGCCCTGCCCTCAACTCTGAAGATTCCTTAAGCGTCCTTAGGTCAAGTTTCATAATAAGGTTGTCCTGGGCTACAAGTCAGTGATTAGTAAAATTTGACCATCCCAGAGCCCTCTTTACCCTTGTGAAGCTGGTATATTCTGGGTATTATATAAGACTGATGAATCACTGATGTCTACTTCTGAAACTAATAATACATTATATGTTAAGTAATTGAATTTAAATTTTTAACTTTTTTTAAAAAAGAAGTTGATATATTTAATAATGATAATAATAAATTTAGGAAGACTGGTAATTCTATTGTTTTTAGCTCTGTCTCACCCAGATTCTTTTAAATTCAACAGGTCCCCTTTTTGCTATCATTAATTCCAGAAATGAAAGAAAGCTATTTCAGCTTTTGTTTGAAATACAACTTTGTCCACAACTGAGGTTTTCTTTTTCTAGATTTGAAAATCTGTTTGGAATTTGCACAAACTCCTTTCACCATAACACCTTTTGTCCAAATAGAAGCCCAAAATTGTACTTCTCTTTTCCTCCACAGACTGCATTTCACGGATCTTAGGTACACATCAGATTACTCACTGTTCAACAGACTCTTACTGAGGAGCTATCAAATGATGTTTATATTTGCACTTAAAAGGGGGGTTAAAGGAACACCTGGGTAGCTCAGTTTAAGTGTTGGACTCTTGGTCTCAGTTCAGTTCTCTAACGCAGGGTGGTGAGTCCAAGCCCCACATTGGGTGTGGAGCCTACTTTAAAAAAATAAATAAATAAAATGGGTTAGATGTTGCCCAAACAGTCAGCAATGGTAACATGTAAGGTCCTTTGCAATTTTTTAAATTTTTCCTTCTCTGGAATCACAAGATTCTCTTCCTGATTAGATCACTCTCGTGCTCCATAGAGATGCTTTCTTGGATGACTTAACATTATGCCCCTAAACTTTTATCCAGTGTCATTTTAAGAAATGTTCAGGTGAAGACAACTTTAAAATCTCTATAAAATGGCCATAGACATTGTGTTGCCTAATGTAAGAAACCCTTGCCCCTAATTTTCACTTGGACTTTAGTACTAGGATAAAGTTGGGATCTGCTTTCTTTTATCAATTAATGAAAGCCACAGAATGCCTTATACAGTACTTTTTGCTTTCACGACCAGAAGTCTCAGAGCTTCTGAGTTTTCTGCTCATTCAAGACTCTCTCCTAGCATAGGCTTTCTGGATTTGTCCCCATTCTGTATCCCATTTTTTCCCCAACCACCACCAGATTTTTCTTTCTGTCTGTGTTTATCCCGTCTTTGACGCACCTGTATCTTTAATGATTCCGCTCAAAACTTCTCAGATGTGAGAGGCTGTTAAAATTATTCTAGATTGCCTCAAAATGTTCTTGCAATCTGCCTTAAACAGGGTATGCAATCATGTTTAGTTTTGGCCTCCCTTTGGGTGACATTCACTTGCAAGACTCCCAAAGGCCCACCCAGAATTGTGTACCAACCCAGTGAGCCAGGCTCTGGTCCCACCCTCCCCTCGAGAAAGCCTATCTAGTTGAATGTATTACAGTTTGAGTGAGTCACAAGCTTCAGTACTTTCTTGATTAGTAACAACTGACTGGAAGCACACCTTGCAGCTGTGGGTGCCCCACCCAGCACCCCGACCCTTGGCGCAGTGCAGCTGCTCTGGGATCTGCCGGGACACCACAGCTTGTAAATCATTCCTTACTAGTAGTAGCACAGATTTCCTCCATTTCACGTGTCGTGAGTGCGCAACTCATTGTTCAGCAAAGCCTAACATCTGTGCTTCCTTCCATTCAGCAGGAAGACTTCTCATTCCCCACCCCACCCCCCCGCCCAAGTTTATTCAGTCAATTGTGAGGGAAGTCATATTTGCAAAGTCACTCAAGGAGCAATTGGGGGGGAGAAAAAAGCCTCTTTGGGGATACTTAGTATCCTTAGTATCCTTAGAGGAAAGGCTGATGGAGAAGGGGAAGGGAAGAACATTTCTTGCATCTCAGCTAAGTGCCAGGCGCTGTAAGGAAGACTTGGCAAAAGTTTTTTTAGCCTTCCCAGCAGGCCTATGAAGTAGGCAGTTTATACCCATCTTCCAGATGAGAAAACAGGCTCAGAGGGGCTAAAGGACTTGCTCAAGTTACATCACGATTAAGTGGTAAAGCCAAACCAGGATTCTAACCCAGTTTGATAAATGATGGGGTTCCTTCCATTTTCACTATAAATACTGAGAGCAGAGACTTAATACACTCCCATGGACTGAGCACGGAGGGCTCTGTGGTGCCAGCCTCATGCAGGGACTCTGAGACAGAGGTACCTGGGTTCCAATCCCAGCCCTATCACTAGGCACATGACCTCAGACAAATTACTTAACCTCACTGGGCTCCTGTGTCACCCATCTATCAAATGGGGATGGTTGTTGTAAGGAGTAATTTAATCCTGCGTAAATTTAATCAGCATAAAACAAATGTTAACAGCCATTCTCCAGTTATTACCCAGTTTTATTTTATTGCAGGATAGGAAATGCTGCTTTCTCGCCCAAACGGTGGTGGTCTTATGTCAGCCTCTCTCTTAGAAATCATTCGCTTGGAGTGGTAGATCTGATAGGGGGTCATCTTTGGAAACACTCAGGAAGTTTAAAAAAATATTGATGTTTGTGCCCCAGCCCCTAGAGATTCCGATTCACTTGGTCTGGAGAGTAGCTGGGGGCAAAGGGAATTCTTAGTGGTTCTCGAAGTGTGGTCCCTGGACCCACAGCTCAGTATAACCTCAGAACTTGCTTGTTGGAAACATAGATTCCCAGCCTCTACCCTGGAGCTCTTGAATCAGATGCCTGGGGAGCAGAGCTCAGCAAAACAACCCCTCTGGGTGATCTGATGTCCACGAAAGTCATGGAACCATTGCTCTAAGGGAAGGAAGTGCTCCGAGAGACTCTTTCATCCTTAATACAAGGTCCAAAGACCGAGGCTGACCTAGAGGTCTTACCTCTTTGTTAACACTGAGAAGTGAGCCACTACTATCATTGTCTCCCCAGAGCCATGATATGCTGTGAGTCTACCAGCCCATCCTCTCCCAGCCACAAAGAAAGGCAGGTCTTCATCAGAAGTCTCTTTATTAAATGCTGAAGGACATCAAGCTAAGGTAACCCAATTTGTATATTTCATGGTATGGATCATGAAACCATGAACCAAAAATATTGAATTCCTCTGAACCCATATTACCCAGAATCTATTGGCTACCGACCCACCTTCATCTCTTCACTCAGAGAAGCCCAGCACAGGTCTGCAGGCAATAATACTCCCTCTCCTCTCCTGGGCACCACAGGATGGCCATGGCCATCTTTGCCTTGGGTCTTCTTCCTTCTCTCTGTGTCCAGCATTCTGCTCCCTGGCCCGTGATTGTGGAAGGTTTTCCCTTGTATCAGTATACTTCAGGAGGTTTTAGTTGGGTCCTGCAGGCCAGATAGTGACTTGTTCCTTCTTCTTCTTCTTCTTCTTTTTTTTTTTTTAAGATTTTATTTATTTATTTGACAGAGAGAAAGAGAGATCACAAGTAGACTGAGAGGCAGGCAGAGAGAGAGGAGGAAGCAGGCTCCCTGCTGAGCATGGAGCCCAATGCGGGCCTCGATCCCAGGACCCTGAGATCATGACCTGAGCCGAAAGCAGAGGCTTTAACCCACTGAGCCACCCAGGCGCCCATGACTTGTCCCTTCTAATGAGTCTGTATAACTCTGTTCTGATCTCTGTTGTGATCCTCGGAGCTATGGGTATCTACTTTCCACTTTTTCTGTAGAGAGCAACTCCCAGAGCACTCAAACTCTCCTTCACCTGTGTCTTGTTCCTACTCCTTCAGCCATCACTAGTCTCTTCTGAAGATAAGACATGTTTATGTTGAACATTTGCTTTCGTTGCTTCTCCAAATTCTGTGGAAGCTGTGATCAGAAGATGTTTCTCCATCATACAATTGATCTTTCATCATCTGACTAAAGAGAAGGGCCATTGCACTCGTCTGTGTGTTTTGGTGTGACGTCTCACAGGGAAGAATATTCATGTTTGCCCCTGCCTTCATGTGACCACCCGCTGAGAAACTTACAGTAAAACTATAACCTTTAAAAAATTATTTCCTTCTAGATAACTGCCTCAGTGTTAAGCAGGTGAGCTAACATCAGAGTGGTTAAAGCAAAGGGCAAAAGAACAGCAGCAGAGAGTGACACAGGAAAGAAAACAGAAGGGAGAGGCTATGAGTGAGTTAGTAGGGGAGAAGAGGGAGGCAGAGGTTATAGATGAACCCGGGGGCTTTTGAAATCTAGTCTGAAGAGAAGCTACTTTGGGCAGGTATCAAACTCAGCCTTGGCAATCAAAGTAAAAAGGGAAGCAAGACAAATCCCATTGCTCTGTAGCAGGAGGGCTGGGGGAGGGCTGTTCTATGACTACAGAATTCCAGCTCATCCCTCAAAGCTAAAAACAGGAGTATTATGTGCCCCCTACATATTCCATGGAGGAGAGCTAGACCCTCCACACAGAATTTGCTAATCAGTGACCCATAAAACCCAGCCCAGTGACCCTGAGCCCATCCTTATACAGGGGTGTGGAAAGAAGAGGAAGTTGATGGGGAGGAGAGCAGTGGGACTTGTTTGAGGAGAGTCATCAGTATGCTGAGAACATGAATCTCCTCTGTGAGCCAAGTGCAGGGAGGGGCTTTGCGAGAACCACTGGAGGAAAGCAGGGTGTCTCCCAGGAGGGAAACCGACATCTTGACTCCTGGCTGATCAAGGCAGAGCTGCAGAAACTGTCTGGCCCCATGCCATCATGGGACTGAGACAGAATGTGGGGAGAGTCTTCTCAGGACTTGACTTGTGTCATCAGGAGGTTAGGGAAACAGACTGGAACTCTGCTGTTACGATGTCTGTAACGTAATCGGAAATGCTTCAACACAGCGTAATACCACGTGTGTTCCTTAAGCTCTAGCCTTACCCACACTCCAGAGACAGCTACCACAGGATACATAGTTACCTTATCTTTGAGCAATGCCAGGGGATTTGCTAATTAGCATTATGAATGCTAACAATGGGTTTTATTTTGCAAAATTAATATTATTCAAGTTGGGTGTATTAGCCAAAAATTTAAGATTCTCCTGACACTTGCATGGACTGAGCCTAGGTCTGGGGGGCCTATAGCCTGTGCCCTTAAAGACACCAGAAGCTTCATCTCTAATGTCCTGTAACTAGCAATTGGTTTGAAAGAATCTCGTTGTCTAATGCTAACCCTAGAGTTTATTTGAATCTTGTCTCCACAATATCATGATGTTTCCCTTAAATGAATCTTTTGTGCAAAGCAAAGAGCTTTCATGATAAGCTAGTGGCAAAATTGTGAAGGAATAATTAATCCTCACCTACCTCTACATACGGATGGTTACTGTTACTTCCCACTGCCCAACTGCCAAGACAGTTCCTAAGACTGCAACTTACCTGGAAAAATCTAAGTGCAAGGCTCTGGCTGGCACTGCCTGGGACAGGAGAGTGGGAAGGAAGGGCTGCGTGCGGATGTGTGCACCCCCCAGTGCTGGGCAAAGCAGAGAGGTGCGTTCACATGGGTCCAGTGGAGACTCTGGAGGGTGTCACCATGAAGGAGACCCCACCCCAGAAAACGGAGGGAGGGGCTCCTAAAAGAGCTGGGTTTTCTCTGGAATGTGCTGTCAGTGGGGACTAAGGGAAGAGCTGTTGGGAGGCAGCCAGTGTTTGGGAAGTTTTGTCAGGGGACTGTGCGGTTGGACATGTCCAGAATGCTCCCTGGGGAATACCTGCCACCCTCCAAGCCAGGAGAGTCTCCTGCCCCTAATCTCCCCACTGGGAAGGGGCTGGAGCCAGTAACATGAGCATAAGCGATGGAGGAATGGAGAACCCAGTGGGAAATTAGGAAGCTAACCACATTTCTCCCCAGCACACCCTCTGCCCTTCCACTTCAGACTCTTCCTTAGGCCCCAGCTAGGGCAGACAAAAAGCTGTATTTTATATCAGAGACTAAAAGCTTGGATGTGAAACTAGCCTGGACTTTCCATACCTAAAAATGAGATGCTTATTAATACCTGAACATGACCGGAAAAGCTTGAGGATATGCCCAACATTTCACTCAGGAAAGTGGAAGAATAATTCAACAGAGGGACCTAAAAGGGTGGCGATGAGAGGAATACTAAGTTGTTTATTTTTTATGTACAACCAAGCCCAACTCGATCAAGTGTCTATAGCTTTGTTTCATTACTGAATGAAAGGAACATGGTATTTTTACTGTAATTTTCCAAATCATTTATTTTCATATCTCACTGAGTTGACATCAAGGGGTGGCAAATTAGTTTTCAAGCCTATTCTTTAAAGCCACAGACTAAATAGCAGCAGGATGGAAAGGTAGGGAGATGTGTATTAGTTCTTTACTGCTGCAGTAACACATTACCATAAACTTTGTGGCTTAAAAATGACACAAATTTCTTGTCTTGCAGTTCTGGAGGTCAGAAATGTATTTCACTGGACTAAAGTCAAGGTGGAGGCAGGGCTGCGTTCCTTCTGGATGCTCTAGGGAGGAATCTGTTCTCTTGTCTAGCTTCTAGAGGCTGCCTACACTCCTTGGATTGAAGCCCCTTCCCCATCTTCAAAGCCAACAGCAGGGGGAATTCCAATCTCTCTCAGACTCTGCCTCTCCTGCCCCCTCTTTCACTCATACGGGCCCTCGTAACAACATCGGACTCACTAAATAATCCAGAATAATCTTTTTACCTCAAGATCCTTAATCACATCTGCATAGTCCTCTTTGCTATGTAAGCAACATATTCACAGGTCCTGGGAATTAGTGGGTGGCCATCTTGGGGGTGGGAATTATTCTGCCTGCCACAGGATAGGCCCAAGTATATCTCTGAGAGCCCTCGAACCCTTACCTACCAGTTAGCTTAAAGGTGGCCTTGAGGAAAGAGGCTCTAAGTAATCTTGGGAGAAAGTATATAATCTAAAAAAAATTTTTTTTAAAAAAGCACATAATCTATTCATACCTCAGTTTCCTCATCTGTGAAATTATAGAAATAGGTGTTCTACATTGTCTTCTAAATTTAAACCCCGTGCTCCTTTTCTTTTTGGCATAATAAGCATTTGACGAAAACTGGCTACTTACCTCAAGAAAACAGTGGAAGTTGTTCTAATGATACGGTAGCCCCCAGCCCTGCCCTGGGCCATGAAGGCTCTGACAGCCTGCACTGTGGGAGCCTCAGAGGACCAGAGGACAGCAAGCAGCCTTCCGCTTTCCTCCCAGAGAAGGGACATGGATGCCACAGGTGGGAGGTTCTGGCTGACCAGCCTCTCCCAGCAGAGCAATTCATTGTCCTGTCCCTTTCTGCCGAGTCACCACAGAAGGCCTTGAGCAATGGTGCCAATCTCAGACACGGCTGCTGACTCAGAGCTGCTGGAGTGGCCCAGGGAAGCTGCAGGGGCATGAGTCACAGCCCTCCTGTAGTTTCCCTCTCATTTCAGCACACTGACTCCTTACTAGCTCCTTGGAGCCTCGGGCTCTTAGAGCCACAGGCCTCAGAACATTGGAGATGGAAGGAAACTCAGACACGGTGTCACACAGGTCCTTCCCAGCAACCTTCCCTTGTTATGTGATCTTGAGCTGGTTTGTGTGTTTTGTTTTTCCACCTTCTATGATAAATTGCAGGGTTTTGGTGGCCTACTTCCCTCTCTAGTCTGACTTAAAGTTAAGGTTCACTTTGCATTGTTAGCCCCATGAGTCTCCAAGAAACACCCAGCTCCCTAGGACTCCTCTAGGTCACCTTTACTTTCTACTTTCAGGATAGTGTCATCTACCAGCAAGAGCTCTGGGCCATAAATCAGAAAACTGGGGTTTCTTTTTCCTGTACTCTGAGCAGCTGTGGGGCCTTCAGCCAGTCATACAATCCTTTTGGGCCCCATTGGGGTTTGACTTTATATCTTCCAAAGTCTCTTCCTGTACCAATCGAGGACATCAGAGTAGCCATCCTAAAAGTCCTTTTCAGTTCTAAAAGTCAATCGTCCTCTATCACAGAGTTCCTGAATATAACAGGTCTGGCTCAGCCTGTCCCTGGCAGCAAGCCCTCTTTGGATAAGTCTTTTCCGGTGGCTCACAACTGCCATGTTTGCTCCCTTCCAGGAAAATACTGAATACATAGCCTCATGAGTACCTGGGCACTCTGCTGAGGGCTCCTGTCCTTTCTTGAGCAGATTTCTCAGTCCCTCTCTTCCCAACCTAGGCTGTACTGTCACCTCTACCCACCAATCCCCGAGAAGTCAGGGGTTGGACCGTGGAGACCCAGCAACTGAACAGTGACTCTCCGTCCATGTGATAAGCCCGTCATCCCTCCTTTAGTTGGGCCTGCCAGACCAGTACTGGCATCGCTCTATAGGAATAGGGAGAGATTCCTGCCTTTTTGGTGACCCTGAGGACAGATGCCACTTGGCGGACGGATGTCTCCTCTGTCCGTGGAGCATCTGGAGTCCCCAGGGTCTCCACCTACCCAGTACACATCTCCAGGGCCTCTGTGTAATGCCATGTCCCCTTGCCTCAGCCTTGGCCACACTTCACCAGGGACTCCTTGTTTCCAGAAACTTCTTGGCTCCTTTGAACCACAAAGGTGCTCTCTGGAACTCAACAAAACACCCTAGGGTGTTGCCTTTTGCCACATCTATTTCAGTTGGGTTCTGGTGTTTCCCCTAAAAAAAGTGGACAATCCTTTTCTGCTCATCCAGCAAAGGAATCTTTTATTTATCACATGGGCTTATGCACCGCCCTCACCCCGAAAGAAGGAAACTGAACACAAATTATGTGTGTTGTAAACTAGCTTCCCCTTCATTCCAGACCCCAGTGCAGAGTTGGCATGTGTGAGCCGGGCCCTCTTCCTCCTGGGTGTGTGCTTAGCTGCTGGAGGAGAGAGAAAGGCCTATTGTTCAAGCAGAGCTGCCTCTCCACCAGGCCACATGCTGGGTGTTCCCCCTGGGAGGTGGAAAAGCAGCCTCCAAGATCCCATCATCTCCTGCCTGTGCTCTGTTTGCTTTTGTTTTTGGTCTTTCGTTCTGTGCCTTTGCCAGGCGCTCGCGCCCCTGTAGTGCTTATTTCTCCCTTTAGCCTTTGCAGGGTGAATGCCTTTTGTATGCGTCGTTGCCTGCCCCTCAGGGAGCGGAATGAACGTCTCTCCCACCTACGAGGGAGGCCCGAGGCCCAGGCCCGCTCCTGGCCGGCCGGGGGAGTGAACAAAGGCACGTTTGGCCCTGAGGGAGCCCGAGGGTAGGGCCTGGGTCTGGAATGTGGGGTCCCCTCTGCCTGGGTTCGGAAGGAGCGCTGCCGCCTCCCAGGGAGTTGCGGGTGGGGGTGGGGCGGAGGGGCGGCTCGGCGGGCCTGAGCCACCAACGTGAAGTGTAGTTTGGCCGCCTGGCCCTACCCTCGTCTGCTCAGTATCCAGCCCAGCTGAGGCTCGGAGAGAGAAGCAGGGCAGGAGGAGCCAGGGAAGCCGGTCGGGCCCACCTCTGCGGTTGACTCAGCGCCGCACTGGGGCTCGCAGGGTGAGCGTCCCTTCTCTGTCCCAAGTGGGGCAGTAACTCCCGCCCCGCCCGCCTGCGTCCCGGGGCTGGGCTGAGGCGCGAACGCAACACCCTCCGAGGAAGCGCCGCGAGAAGCAAAGGCCCTCGGTGAGTCAGCGGTGGGAGTCGTCGCCCTGTCTTCCCCCACCGTTTACCAGGCCACCCCTCCACCGCGGCCCCTAAGCATCGCGTGAGCTCGTGCTGCCCCCTGGTGCCCCAGGGGCTCCTCAGCCGGCGTTTCTTTTAAAGTCAATTTCTATTCAGATCCTAAGAAAAAGTACTCCTGGTGAATATGCAATAATGGGCCCAGCCTGGATCGTACCCATTTTTGTATCAATTCAGTCACGAAACCTAATTTTAGGTACCGTTTTAATGGGGCAAGTGGCCCACGAGGTAAAAAGAGCTGTACTACAGCCCTAGACGGGAGGAGGGCGGACTTGCGTGAGCTCCCTGTCCCCCGGCTTGCTCCCCACGGGCGGCTGGCGCCTGACGGCGGCCTTTCCCCAAAAGGACCCATGCTCCCCGCAAGATGCTGGGGATTGGAGGGAGGAACAGGTGAGAGGGCACTTGGCTCTTCTTCTTCAGCCTTTAAAACTTTTAAATCCGCAAAGATGATAAAAGGCCTTGCTAAATCGCTTTCCCTTTGCTGAGAATGAGACAGCGCGAGTTGGCCTGGAGAGAAGTTAGAGTTCCTACGTATTAGCAATAACGAGTGACCAATAACTGCCCTGTTCCCTTCCTTATGAGAAGCTGCCTCACACATGTCCTCACAGACTGCTCTCCGCAGCCCGGAGGTAGCAACTGCTTTCATTTTCAGGTGAGGAATTTGAGGTCTCAGGGCCACCACGTGTGGGTCAGAGGGGAGCAACACCCAGGTGTTCTGGCTTCAAACCCCTCACCTTCTCACCACACTGAGTGCTTGGAATTGAGTTCCCCCAGCCCTGCAGGATGAGAACAGTCCACAAGGTGGGGAGGAACCCACGGCACACCAAAAAAGTAACAAGCCTTTTCCCTCTGTACCTGTGGAGGAAATAATCTGGTCAACAGTCACGCTCCAGTCACGATGAATACTAGACGGAAAACTCATGCCCTTGACCCGGTTAACCGCTTTCCTTTTCCTTTCTCATCTGACAGATTTCTTCAGAGCATTCAACATTGCAGTATCTCTTTACTTCCCTTACTGGACTTTTCCCAGGCCTCTGAGGAGTTTCCTTTTAGACTCAGCTTCCTGGCGTTGGGATGGGGATGAAAGGTTGCCGGACTCTGGAACTTTCACCCTGTGTCCTCCCCTCCTGCTCCATGCCCTCTCTCTCCTCCTCCTCGTAAGCCGGCAGGATGGTAAGCATCTAGGGATTCACTGCCCAACTGAGAAGAATTTTGTCCACCAGTGCCAGATATCATCCTGCTTTGAAGAAACTAGTAAGCACAACCCTGAAAAGCTTGGAGGGGGCTTGACAGTGGAGGGGCAGGTGGACAGCTTGCCACAGAGGCCTGGGGGACCCAGGAAGGCAGTGGACAACCCATCACGGGAACTGCTGGTTCCAGGACTGGGTTTTCTGAGAAGGGCCTCTGACACCCACAGTGCAGAGAAGTGACCTGAAGGCTTATTTCTCTACCCATAAGAGACGGAACATTTGAGCAAGTGTGCAGAAAGCCTTCTTCCAGATCCTCCATCCCTGGGGTGGAACTAAGTGAAATCATACCTGGTTTCTTACCTGATCTAGGAAAGTTCACGTTTTACAAACATCTCTCGTGTGCCAGCCCCTGGCGTTTTTGCCTATGTCACTGCAGTTAACCCTAGCAAAAGCCTGTGAGGCAGGGGCTCTTTGCCCTGTTTCATATATATATAAAGGGAGTCCCTTGTAGCACTTTAGGGGAGTGCCTGTGATTTTCCCATTGACTGGATTTACACACTGAGTGATCAGATGGGTGACTTAGTGATTTAGTGACACATACGTGTGCCCGCCACCAGCACTGGCCTTTGTTCCGGTTTCCTGTCTCCTCCCTCCCCTGCACATGGAGGCCAAGGCATGAGGGTCAGTTCCTGTGGCCTCATTTGTGTCTCCCATAGACATCTGGGCAGCTGTGGGGCAACTGACGGAGACAAGCACGGAGAGAATATGTGCTGTGGTGCAGGTGGGATTAGCTTTAACTTGAACATCTGCCGTATTTTCAGGAAAAACGACCCTGTTTCTAGGAGGGGGGTGAGGGTGGGGATGAGAAGGAGGGTTAGAATCCTGGGGCCTCATCCTGCATCTGAGGAGAGGAAGGAGCAGGTGCCAGGGCCCGTCCTCTCCAGAACCACAACCAGTCAGGACCCTCCTGCCCAGAGATGGGAGCAGAGCACTGCCGGTCACTGGTAACCCTTAGCTCACGGGGTGCAAATCTGGGAGCCCAACCAAGACCTGGATGGCTCCTGTTCTCTGGTTTTCTCTCCCACACTCACTTTTAAGGCTCTGGCTGTTGGCCAGATGGAACTGGCTGTTGGCCAAGTGTAACACAGGGAGAGCCCTGGTAGGGAGCCCACCAGAATCTAGGCTTTTCATGTGCTTGTGTGGCCTCCGTTTTCTCATCTTGAACACATAGTAGCTGATATTATATAATGGTGACTCACACTTCCATAGGGCTGCTCTTAGCACTTTTTACATAAGTCAGCTCATTTAGTGCTCACAATAGCCTGATTCTCATTTTTCCTGGTGAGGTGGCATGTGGGTCAAATCACCTGCCCAAGGTCACATAGAGAGTGAAGAGCAAACTTGGACTTAGAACTCAGGCAGCAGCGTCCCTGCTCTTGACCTCCACAGGGTGCCGGCTCTTATGGTAATAAGGAGGCTTTCCTCTAAGGTACCAGGGCCAGATTAAGAAAGATCATGCTTTGGGCGCCTGGGTGGCTCAGTGGGTTAAAGCCTCTGCCTTCGGCTCAGGTCATGATCTCAGGGTCCTGGGATCGAGGCCCGCATCGGGCTC